>CM053582.1:92139501-92164501 GCA_028627135.1 Pseudochirops cupreus
AAAAAGGAAGGAAGGAAGGAAGAGAGAGGGAGGAAGAGAGAGGAAGAAAAAAAGAAAAAGAAAAGAAAGAAAGAAAGAGAAAGAAAAGGAAGGAAGGAAGGAAAGAAGAAAGAAAAGGAAGAAAGAAGGAAGGAAAAGAGAATGGATTCTGTTAGTGAACTGAGCAGGACCAGACTTGTTCTTCGTTATGATTTAATCTCTCAGTAACCCAGGTTTACTGAGATTATAAATTACAAATTGCTGATCTGTATCGGTGGAGGGAGTTTCTACTCTAAAGCATTATATATCTAAACTAAACACAGGTAGGGAAGGCAACACAAAGAAAACACTGAAATTGTCTAACACAATGAGGTATATTAATTCTGCCCTTTGTGTGCTTCAGAAAATCTTAATGGTGTATTTCTAAGTCAGATGATCAACAACTCTGGTGCTATCTTCCAAGTGGAGGAAAAGGACTATAGATAGTATGGTTTGGTAGAAAGAATGCTAGACTCGGAGTGAGATGGACCTGGGTTCGAATCTCTGCTCTGTGACTTTGGGAAAATCACTTCATTAGTTCTGCAGTATCCATTCACTTCAGTTCCCTTGTCTGTCAAGTGAAGGGGTTAGAACAGATGATGTCTGAGATCTCTTTTTTAGGGAAGCTAGGTGGCGCAGTGTATAAAAGGACCTTAGTTCAAATCCAGCCTCAGACACTAGCGGTGTGACCCTGGGCAGGTCACTTAGCTCTGTTTGCCTCAGTTTCCTCACCTGTAAAATGATCTGGAGAAGGAAATGGCAAACCACTCCAGTATCTCCATCAAGAAAACCCCAAATGGAGTTACAGAGTCAGACACAGCTGATACAATTCAACGGTCCTTTTTAAAAAATCTCTGATCCTTAAGGTATGCCCCTAACCTCTTTCCTTTTTCAGGAGATTGCCAGGTACATGCAAGATGAAGAGCTGAAGTACCATCAGAGAGAGGTGCGGGAATGGGAGCTACGAAGGGAAAGCAGAAACAGAAGCATCAGCTTCTCTGAACAAAGGTGGAACAGGAGCAAGGTGGGTAACGGTGCTTTTCTTCCACTATCTTCAGTCTTCTCCCAAACCTCTGGTGTTTGCCCAAGGAAACCAGAACCAATAGATGAAGCCAAGTCAACAAGCATTTATTATCACCTACTGTGTGCTGGTACTTTGCTAGGCATTGAGGGGTGCAAAGAAAGGCAGAAGAGGTCCCTGAGAGCCAGAATCTCTGAGTTCAGTGGGAGAGGCAATGTACAAAGAACTATATACGTACAAGACATATACAGGATAAATTGGCACTATTCTCAGAGGGAAGGAACTAAGTTTATTCTGTTTTGTTTTTTAATTAAATCAATTTGTCATTTATTGAGCACCTATCACATTAGACTTTAGGGAGGCAACAAAAACAAAATCCTTAACTTTAAGGGATTTGCAGTGAAGGCACTAAGTTTAAAGATGAATAGGAAGGGTTTCTGGTAGAGGGTGCGACTCTGGCTGGGACCTGAGGGGAGCCAGGGAAGCCTAGATGTAGAGAGGAGAAGGAGAGGGTTCCAGGTGTGGGGGAGGGGGAGATGGAGTGTCGTGCACAAGGATGAGAAAGGAGACCAGTATCACCAGATGGAAGAGTACAAAGAGGATGTGAGGTGTAAGAAGACTGGAGAGGTAGGAAGGGACGAGGGTACAAAGAGCTTTCAAAGCCAAGTGGAGGATTCTTTGCACTCTGCCAAGCTGTGTTCTTTTGTTCTTTTACTCAATTGGTTAAGGGTCTGTTGTGGCGCCATGTTGGATGCCAGACAAAAAGGAACCAGTAGGGCATCCTACTGTTGGAAAACAACACATGCATAGAAAATTAAATATGAAATACACTCAAAGGAGGTACGAAATTCTTGGGATAGGGCCCTCTCTGCTGTGGGAGATTAGGATTTGAGGTGTGAAGAGAGCAAAGGATTCCGTAAGGTCTAGGTAAAGAATTGGGTGCATTCCAGGCAAAGAGACTTTGCCTGTGCAAAAGTTTGGAGACAGGAAATAGACTATTATGTACAGAGAACCACAGAAAGGCCAGTTTGATTGGAATTCAGAGTACATAAAGATGAGCATTAAGAATCAAGGTAAACGTATGTCAGATTGCATGCCTCCATGGAGGGAGAGGGTGGGGAAGAAAATGTGGAACTCAAAAATTGGTGGAACTGAATGTTGTAAACTAATAGTAAATAAATTTTTAAAAATTTCTTTTAAAAAAAGAGATTACATTAAAGAAAAATCAATTACAAAAAAAAAAAGAATGGAGGTAGCTAGGTGGTGCAGGGGATAGAGAGTTAGCCCTGGAAATAGGAGGACCCCAGTTTAAATCCAGCCTCAGACACTGCCTAGCTATGTGACCCTGGGCAAGTTGCTTCACCCTATTTGCCTCAGTTTCCCCATTTGTCAAATGAACTGAAGAAGGAAATGGCAAACCTCTCCAGTATCTTTGCCAAGAAAAACTCAAGACTGAGAAGTATGTTTAGCCCCATTTTACAAATGAGGAAAAAGGCTCAGACAAGAAATGTCCCAGATCGGGATTGAGGTCAAGTCCCAGGGTTCTGGTCCAGCACTCTGCCCAATGTCTCAGCCTTCCTCTTGGTCATTAGAAGAGGCTGGACTAGGTGAAATAGAAGCTCTGCTTTTCATTTTGTGACCTTGGAGAAGTCAAAGCCCCACTGCCCTCAACTGTTGAAAGAGAGGGGTTGGCTTAGATTTTTTTCTTAATTTTAATTTTCAACAAATACTTTTAAGTACCTACTGTGTGCCAGGCATTGTGCTAAGTGCTTTATAAATATTATCTGATTTGATCCTCACAACAACCCTGGGAGGTAGGTGCCCTTTTTACAGCTGGGGAAACTGAGGCAGGCAGTTGTTAAGTGACTTGCTCATGGTCACACATCTAGTAAGGCTGGACTTGAGCTCAGGTCTTTCTGATTAAAAGTCCTGTGTTCTATCTACTATCTACTGATAGATAATAGATAATAGCTAAGCGATTTTAGAAACCAGCCTCCTCATTTTACACGGAAGGAGACTGAGGCCCGGAAAAGCTGCCCAAGCTCACCCAGGTGGTCAGTAGTAGAACAGGGATGAAGTATTTGTGATTTCTTCTGCGTGGAAGTTCCCTCCACCAGCAGGTCTCAGTACGTCCTGGGCAATGGAAGGATTAAATGGTTTGACCCAGACAAATCTTCCGGACTAGCAATTTTTCTGTTTACTGTGCTGTCCCATCCCACGTCTTTATCTTTGAAGTCACTGAAGCATAAAAACTGCCTATTGATTCTGTTTGGGGATGGTCATGGAGGAGGAAGGAAAAGTGTGCACATCCACTCGTCATTTGTGGGCAGCAGAGAAGCCCTTGCTTGGAAGAAGACAGCCAGGAATGGATGAAAAGAGCGATGAGTCTGGAGTCAGAGACCAGGAGGGTTCAGATCCTGGCTGCTCCACTGACTACCTAGGTGACCTTGGCCAAGCCACTCAGCTGTCCAGCTCTGACTCTCCTCACCTGTCAAATGAGGAAGTTGGATCAATGACCACTAAGCTTCCTTCTAGCTTTAAATTATTATTATTACATAATTATACATAATCTAAATTATTGGGGCGGCTAGGTGGCACAGGGAATAGAGCACTGGCTCTGGAGTGAGGAGGACCTGAGTTCAAATCTGGCCTTAGACACTTAACACTTACTAGCTGTGTGACCTTAGGCAAGTCACTTAACCCCAATTTCCCTGCCCTCCCCCCTCCAAAAAAGAAAAAAAAATCTAAATTATTATCATATTATGCTATGTATACTGCCTTCTTTCTAAAGGTTTCTCCATTATTTTTGGTTTTCTGCCTGCTGATGCTGAAGCTGATACTAATAGGAACATTAAAAAAAAAAACTGGTTCCATAAACAGTCGTGCTATTTTTAGAGACTATTAAAACAATCGGTTTCAATCTGATTCTGATTCCTAGTTAATGTAGTTGATGATTCTTAAGCCCCCTCAACATGCCCACCCACCTCAGCTGTGGCATCTGTACTGCTCCACCCACAAGTGGAAATGTTTACTTCCTTTCTGCTGTGGGGTAGACGCCCACCCGAGTCACTCAGCAGGGCCATTGGGAAAGGTGTGCTTGAGACCTACAGAAGTTTCCATTAGAGAGTAAGACCAGAAGAGGGTGTCAGAATTTCAGATGCAGCCACAGCTCCATTCAAGGAGTCAGGGAGCAGTTTCCAATTTAGATTCATCGTTTTAAGAGATAAATAAATATTTTCTTAACACGTTCTAGTTGATTCTGACTCAGTAGAGTGAGGTGGCAAACTGAACAACTGAATGGGACCTTAGGCTAAATTAACAAAGACGTTGCTTCCAGGAGTAATACTAACCGTTATTCTAGCCAGCATTTTTATAGTGCCTACTCTGTGTGCTAAGCACACAGTTAACAATAATAGTAATAATGAAGATTTAGAGAGCATTTATTATGCTCCAGGCACAAAGTGCTAAGCACTTTGCAAATATTGTCTCATGTGGTCCTCACAATAACCCAGGGAGGTAGGTGCTGTTATTATCCCCATTTTAGAGATGGGGAAACTAGGCAAGCAGTGGTTAAGTGACCTGCCCAGGGTGGTACAGCTTTGGTTGTACTTTGAACTCAGGTCTTCCTGTCTCTAGGACCAGTGTTCTCTCCACTGCACAACCTAAGTGCCTCCCTGATCTTAGAATCACAGATCTAGAAAGCATATAAATCCAGTCCCTTCCTTTTACAGATGAGGAAGCTGAGGCTCACAGAGGTTAAGAGACTTAGTCACACCTAGCTGCCATGCAAGACATTGGTGCCAGGAGTCAGAAGCCCTGGACAGAGCCTGCAACCAGAATACCATGTTCTGTTGTGAACATCACAGTTTAGGGGCTGTTGATGAACTGGAGACCATCCAAGAGAGGACCACCAGGACAGTGAAAGGGTCTCTAGCTCATATGGTTTAAGGATCATTTGAAAGAACTAGGGGTCTTACCCTAGATTAGAGAAGAATGAGGCTGTATTTGGAGAAGCTGGTAATTGTATTCTAGCATGAGTCTTCCAAGCTGTGAAGGGTCAGATGATCAATGAAGCGTGTATTAAACACTTATATGTGTCAGGCATTATGCTAAGCCCTGGGGATACAAAAAAAAAAAAAGAAGGCAAAAGACAAGGATATATGGGGGAGACAACATGCAAAAAACCATGCCCAGATAAGAGATTTACAAGATAAGTGGGGTTTCTCAGAAGAAAGGCACTGAGATTTAGGAGGAATAGAATAGAGCACTGGCCCTGGAGTCAGGAGGACCTGAGTTCAAATTTGGCCCCAGACACTTAACACTTACTAGCTGTGTGACCTTAGGCAAGTCACTTAACCCCAGTTGCCCTCCAAAAAAAAAGGCAAAAAAAAAAATGAGGAATGGAAAAGACTTATGGCAAAAGGCAGGGCTTTAGCTGAGACTTGAAGGAAGACAGGAAAAGCAGGGAGGAGAGGAGGAGAAAACAAGGCCAGACAAAGTTCCAGACATGGGGGATAGCCAGTGAAAATGGACAGAATAGGGAGACAGGGTGTCCTATGCAGGTAATAGCATGGTGGCCTCCATCACTGGATCACAGTGTAGGTGGAGAAGACTAAAGTTAAGAAGAGTTGGAAAGGGTAGGAAGATGCCAGCTTATGCAGGGCTTTAAAAGTCAAACGGAGAGATTTTATATGCAATCCTAAAAATAATAGGGAGCCTATGAAGATGATAGAATCAAGTGTGGGGGTGGAGGATTCATCTTGCCTTGCTTGAGCTCAGACGGCATTATCAGAAGCCATGGGTAACAGTCACAAAGGGGCAAACACAGGCTGGAGGTCAGGGTTCCTAGTGCTTCAGGCTGTCCCAGAGTGGCATAGGGGTAGGGAGTCTTCCCACTTGGGAGGTACTACAAACAGTGACTGGGTGACCACTGGTCGGGCATACTACAGGGGGATTCCTTTCTGGTATGGGCTGGCCTACATGGCCAGTGAGATTCCTTCCTGATCTGATTTTACAATGCTGTAACAAAAATAAATTATTTAATTTTATATACTAACACTAAGGGGGCTTTTTGATCGGCTTTGATTGCCTGTTGACTGACGCTCTTTGGGGGAAGATGAGTCATACTCCGTTCCTATTTTTCTCTTATAACTTTTACTGATTAGCCAAAAATGGGACTGCCACATGCACTGGATAATAAACTGCACCCTTATTGGAAAAGCTGAATTATTGCTTGAAAGTGAAAATTAAATAACTATCTCTAGATATCTCTAGGGGAAAAAAAAGTTGTCTCAGGCATGGCTTTTTCAGCCCTGTGGCTAAATCAAATACAGAAGTAAACCACTTCCTTAAAGCTAGAGGAAGGAAATTTTAAAATAACCCCACAGTGATAAACCAACAGTTTAAGACAGGAATGATAGTGCTGACCTTGGAATCCACAGACTTGAGTTTGAATGCTGGCCCGGTCACTTACTACCTGTGTGGCCTTGGGCAGGTTATTTCTCTTTTCTGGGTCTTTTCTTTCCTGATCTGTAAAATGGGTTCATTAGTTGGATTAGATGGCCCTTGAGGTCCCCTCCAGCTCTAAATCTGTAAGCCTAAATGCTGACTGTGTAACCTTGACTATCACTGCCTCTCCCCACCTGGCCTCAGCTTCCTCATCTATAAAATGAGAGGGTTGGATTAGATGGCCCTTGAGGTCCCCTCCAGCTCTAAGGTTGGTCACATAAAAGTTTGGAATGTTCGGATAAGCTTCTGTGATTTGGGGGGAGAGGGGAAGGGAGGCAAGGGGAAGATTGTCCTTTTCAGTTTATTTCATGACGGAGCTAGTCCAAGGTAAACAGCAGATCCCAAATGATTAAATGATACAGGCCATGATGTTTCTAAACTTGGGACAAGAGAGAGAAGAAAATTGTTCTACTCATTGAAAGGAAATTCTCACTTGAGCTTTAATGAGCCCCAAGCCCTTAAGACCCATGAACCTTCCATATTTGGCCAGCCCCTTCTCGGGTGAGGGATTGGTTCCTGTTACTCCGCTGAACACCCTTAGCTGAAGGACTTCTCCAGATTCTGCGTGCTCATATATGGTAACATCACCAACAAACTGCTCCTTCAGTGCTTTTTACCATAATCATCAGCAACCCCCTGGACAGTAGGGGCGGAGGGGATTTCCTGCCTACTATTTTTCCATTGAATTCTTTGTATGAGGGTGCATTTTATATTTTTTCATCAGATTTCGTTTTTTTATTTAACAAAAATTGATTTTTCCCTCTCCTCTGATCCCTCTTCCCCAGAAGGAAGAAAGGGAGCCTTATGGTTGATCAAAAAGAATCAACAAAATCAACAAAAATTTATTCGGTGCCTATGAGGTAGCAAGCCCTGAGTTACAAAGAAAGGTAAAAGGTAGTCCCTGCTGTGCAGGAATGCCGCATTCAGAGGATGGAGAGCATTCCAGGCACGGGAGACAGCCAGCAAGGGAAAAAATTCCTGGAGATGGGAGAGGGGGGTCTCATGTGGGGTAGTTGACACAGATCCTGAAACAGTAAGAAAGCATTCTGGACCCATTGTCAGGCAGCCTGGATGCCAAGGCTGGGGGAAGTTAGATAATTAGCTGGCGATCTTACAGTTTACAAGTGCCTGATATGGAATTCATAACCACAGCTCCCTCTCCACGCAAAGGCCGTGCTCTATACCCATTGTGCCATGGCTCCATCACAAGCATCCTTTCCTTTTTTCTGACAGATTCAAGTACCACCAGACTCTGAGGTCCTGCCCCTTGCTAGAGATCCACCTCCGGAGTGCTCTGACTTCCCAGCCCAAGGATCTGAGGGACACAGCACAAAGTAGGTAGCCTTATTCAAACCAGAGTCCTAACATTTCTTCCTCCTGACTCATCCATGGTGAGGGTGAAAGGGGGGAATGGAATGTATTTTTGTGCTCCAGTGGTAGAAGGGTATTTTGAATAGGGAAAATTCTTCTCCAAGTTACCATATTCCCTTGTAATAATAATCCATTTCAAACCAGCAAGAAAAACCTTCCTTTCTTCCCTCTCTTTCTTTCCCTCTCCTTCGCTCCTTTCCTCCTTCTCTTCCTCTCTTCCCCCTTTCTTCCTTCTCTCCTTCCCACATTACTTCTTCCTTTTGTCCTCCATCCTTCCTTTCCTTTCTCCTTTTCTCCCTCCCTCTCTCCCTCACTTCCTCCCTCTCTTTCTCTCTTCCTTCCTTCTTTCCTTCTGTCCTTTCTTCTTTGAAAGTTCATAAAAATAAAGGAGGTTAAAACTTTATGCCAATCAGCAGTTGGGGCCATGCCCATAAATGGCCCTTGCACTTTCAGCCTGACTGAGTTAGGGAGACCCAGTATCAACAACAACAAAAATCCCACAAACCGATATCCTAATGAAAGGGAAAAAAACCTTTTAGATTAATAATGCCCACTGTTCTATTGAACACTTTTGCAGGCAGCTGTTTTCTCGGAATATTGCTGAAGAACTAGACCCAACATTCAAATCAAGTGGGACAGACCCACCTGTTGATGCACCTGCAGTCAGTTCTCAAGGTATACTTTTTCTGCTACACTCAGTTAAATAATCCATAGCCCAGAATTCAGCACATAGCCTTGCCTGTGTCTGACATCCCCCAGGCACAATCCAGAGCACCTGGTCCAACCTCTTCCAGGCCTCAGTCCCTTCCACGGCATCTCTGCCAAGTGTCAGTCTGGCCCCTTTGGAAAACCTTCAGTGACTGGGCATCCTGTACCCTACCAGATGACCTTCTCCATTGCTGTAAAGCTCTAAGTATGAAGCATGTCAAGCCTTGTCACAATCTGGCTCCAGGCTTCCTTTCCAGACTTTTTACATGTTACTCCCTTCCTATACTCTTCATTCCAGCCAAACTGACCCATTTGCTCTTTTCCCCTGAGCTGGGAATCATCTTTTCCTCTTTTTAAAGGCAACCAGAGACACTATGTAAGAAAGACCAATAGTCTGGCTCTTCTGAAGGAAAAAGAGTATGTGTGATGATATAAAAAAAGAAAACACAGTAGAGGAAATTCCTCCCACCGCCCTGCCTTTGCCCGTGATGTCCGCCATGCCTGGAATGCTTGCTCTCCTCCCCCTGCCTCTAAGAATCTCTAGCTTTCTTTGAGGCTCAGTCCACACGCTGCCTCCTACCTTGGGAGCCTTTTCCAAGCCGTTAGTACTTTTCCCTCATCTTAACTAAGCATTTACAGCCTGTGCCTCTGCAGTAGGATGTGAGCTCCTTAAGGACAAGGTTTATCCTCGTATCTCTCTCTTCTGCCAGGGTAACCCCCACCTTAATGATCACTTACTTAGAATGACGGTTGAATAGATTTTTTTCTCTAATTTTGTCCTGCTGTGTTACCGTCATCATCATCCTTTGTCGTTTCCTCCTCCTTGTTTTGCACACAGTCTTTATCCTTGTTGTTCAATCATTTCAGTCGTGCCTGACTCCCCATGACCCCATTTGGAGTTTTCTTAGCAGAGATGCTGGAGTGGTTTGCCATTGCCCAGCTCATTTTACAGTTGGGGAAACTGAGGCAAACAAGTGAAATGACTTGCCCAGGGTCACACAACTATTTACAGATGAGAAAACTGAAGCAAACAGGGGGAGTGACTTGCCCAGGGTCTCACAGCTAGTAAATGTCTGAGGCCAAATCTGGACTGAAGAGTTTGGGCACTCTATTCACTTTGCCACCATGTATGTGGTAGTTATTATTAATATTTTCCCCCTTTAGATTGTGAGCTCCTTGAACTTTGTTCCATTTGGGGTCTGTTTAGGGGTTTGGGGGTTTTTTGCCTTCCTTTGTATTCCTGGTGTGCCTGGAACATAGCAGGCATTTACTAAATGTGTGTTGGCTTCCTGATTTAAAGACTAGTTCTCTAGTCTCTACAAACAAAGGACAATTTTTAAAATATTCGACATTTTGTCGGGATCCTTCTATGCCCGACAGATGCAGAACCACACACTCTTGGCCCCTGGCTAATCCTTTTACATTCATTATTTCCCCTTTTCTACCCTCAGCTCTTGCCCATACGGTTCCAGTGGAGGGTCTCTTTGAGTACAACGAGGAAAGCCCAGAAGCAGCCTTCATTTCACCAACCAAGCGTCAGTCAGGGCGTCAGAAAACCAAAGACAAGAAAGAAGCCTGTAAGCAACAGTGAGATAAAGCTTCTCTCTCCCCCCACTCCACCCCCTACCCCTTTCCCTCATCACTCCCCCAATTCCCAAAGGGAAACTTAGTTAAACTTCATGTCCGATCCAACCCTGGACCACCAAAACTGCTTTGCCATGTCCTTCAATGACTTCGCGGCCATATTGGGATACCTTGATTCCTGAGTTATTGTGTGTGTGTGTGTGTGTGTGTGTGTGTGTGTGTGTGTGTGTGCGTGTGCACGCACGTGTTTGGAAAATGTTTCTGGTGAATAAAGAGGCAGCTAATGGCTTAGTGGCTAGAGCGTTGGACCTGGAATCAGGAAGACCTGAGTTCAAATCCAGCCTCAGACACTGACTAGCTGTGTGACCCTGGACAAGTCACTTAACCTCTGCCTCAGTTTCCTCTTCTGTTAAATGGGGGTCATTATAGTATTTACCTTTGGGATTGTTGTGAGGATCAAACAAGATCCTTAAAGTGCTGTATGTTAATGGTATCTATTATAATTCTTGAAGATGTCATCTCTCTCTCTCTCTTTTTTTTTTTACTTGTGAAATGTTTGCTTTAAAAATGTCAAAGATCAAGCAGTTCTCAATCTTGGATTTATGGGACTAGAGGTGGCAGAGGGAGGATTTCATAAATCAGATGGGATTGAAACCATCCTGGTGCCATGTAGAACCACGATGCCTCTTAGTAAACAATCCTCTTCCTGGTTTCTTCTGCTGAAATACTACATAAAACATGGCACTTTTCTCTCTCTCTTCCAGCACTGAACTCCAAAGTGAGTGGAAGGCTCTGGGTGCTATATGTCTATTTCAGAGCATATTAGTCTAGTCTTTAAGAAGAAGTCAATAAAAATATGGAGACTCACTAAGGCAGTCGTGGCAGGGGTGGGTGGTCTTGTACCGCACCCAATGCACTTTTCTATCAAACATCCTTCATACCAATGAGCATTTATTAGCTACCGACTGTGTGAAAGGACTATAAAGGTTTAAATAATAAATGGGCTCTGCCCCTGAAAAAAAAATATGGGGACTAACCATCATACATTATACCCCCTATTGACACCCATGATTCTATTCCATGTTGTTCTTTCCCCTAGTTATCTCTGTGACTGGGTCAGACATATGAATTTCCTAGAAAAACAAATCCATTTGAAATTAGTTCTTGCACTATTCACATACATCTGCATCTTTTGTGCTTCATGCAAATATTTCCTCATGTATTTTAAGGGAGCTCACACCTGGTTTCCCTTCACTTTTGCCAAACCTGTGCTAGTCATATTTTTTATAAAATGCATTTCTAGGAAATGAAAATGAAATTGAGTAAAGGGAGGAAGCAAGAAGCACATTTCCTGAGAGTGGGAATCGGAAACTATAGACTTTAATGAATCAACTTTCTAACTGCTCTCAGCTCCAGATTTCTTTTTATCGGGGAAGTAGCAACAATAACAATTCAGCTGAAGAAATCCCTTCTACAAACAGAAATAGGAAGTTGAGTGCCCAAATGTGTCTTATCATCTTTGAGAAAATGCCTGTATGTGAAACAATAATTTTAAGATACATTTGTATTTTGAACAAAGTGTAGACTAACCCAGTTGGAACTTGCCAGGTCAATCCAACAAGCATTTCTATTAAAAGGATGCTACATGCCAAGGTAACATACCAGGCAGAAGGGATACAAAGGCAAAATAACAACAAAAAATACAGTTCCTGACCTTTAAAAGTTCACTTTTTATGGGAGGAATACACTTATTCCTTCTACATGGGGTAGAGGGTAGGAGTTAGGGGCATGGTGCTCCCACAATCTGGAAAATCCATGTAAAACTTTTTGGGTCTCCCTTTGTACCAGAGAAGTCTGAATTTTTTTTCTTTTATGGGGCATTTACAGGGCTTTATTGTAAAATTCGTATTAAGTATTTGGTCACAGGCTCTGTGTCATCTGATGGTCTGTGGCTTCTGCAAAACTCCCAATAAATTTCCATTTAATTTCTAATGCTGACCCACACTCATGATGGGGAAGGGATAACTGTATATCCAATACATAGATAAGTAGATAGATGAGAAATCAAGGAAGCAGGCAAAGGATCAGGAAGATCAGGACAAGTTCCTGTGAAGAAAGCTGAACCTTGAAGGAAATTGAGCCTGAAGTGAGGAGGACAGGAATGTCTTCTAGGAGCCTCAGGAAGAAGCCTGAGTCCAGAAGCCTGACCAGGATCTTAGTGCTTTATGAAAAAAATCTCATTTTCTTTGAATTCTAATAACAAATATCATGTGACACATCTTCTTTAAGAGGAGACCATTAAAAGGAGACATGTCACAGAAATAGAGGATTTTTTTTTTTTAGCACAAGATCCTTCCAGAAACTACTCCCTAAAAATGAAAGTTTAGAGAGGTCTACCGGAAATTACAGACTGAAAGGTATGATGAGTCAGAATACCCCAAAGTTTAACATAATATTTGCATGAAGTAATTTGCTGTCAAGATGGACCTGGATGATTGATTGCTTTTGACATGGGTAATATACACAGTGTGAAAAGATTTTATTTCGAACATATAAACCCGTTCTGTCAAGTAGCATGTGTCTGTCCTTCGTCTGGATGGTAGGTAGTCCTACATTGCCTTTAGAAAAGGTGCTGGTGATGTTTTAAATTCCTTGAATGTTTTCCAATTGTCCTGTTGCTCTTTCTTCTTAAAATAAATGTGTTGGAAAGAGATGGGGTTTGCTCTTGAAATTCTTTGACATTTATAAAACTGGCAATTTTTCTCCCTGTGAGTTTTTCCCCCCTAATTTTATTGTTACCCTTTATATTTGTACCACAGCTACTTACCCTTGGGAGCAGTTAGGTAGATAGAGCACGCAGCCTGGAGTCAGGAAGACTCATTTTCCTGAGGTCAAATCTAGCCTCAGATACTTCCTACTGTGTGACTCTGGGCAAGTCACTTCATTCCTCCGTTTCCTCATCTGTAAAATGAGCTGGAGAAGAAAATGACAAACCACTTCAGTATCTTTGCCAAGAAAATCCCAAACGGGATCGTGGAGAGTCAGATACCACTGAAACATGACTGAACAACAATAACAAATTTCCCCTTTATTCCACCCGAACTCCTGATTAACTCTTCCTCGTACCAAAGAAAAGGATCTCAACAAAGCTATGGGGACCTTGTTGGACCAGTGTATACAACACATTCCACATCTATATTCCCCTCTTCTTGCTAGAGAGGAAGAAGGTCTGTTTCCTTAGCATTATTACATAGCACTGCTAATTTTACAAGTTTTAATTTAGAAGCCTCAGCTGTAGATCTCAAGTCCATTTGCCCTTCTTACTGAGATAAAAACTAATCTAAAAAAGAGATGTGGCTGAGGTTGCTTTATTTTTGTACCAGAAGTTTCTGTTCCTTAATTTAACTTTACGTATTATTTCTGCTATCACTGGAATAGGCTGATTTAGTAACTTTTTTTTTTAACATGAAGAAAAACATTCTATTTGTTGTATCATCGAAGTGGTCCAGAAATGCCATGTTGCCAAGAAAAGACTCTTAAGTGAGTAAAGAGGAAGTGTCTGGGATTGGAAAAACAAAAGCCCTGGATTATAATGTCAAGTTTACATTATATCTCTGATCCTATTCTGATGAGTGACTTTAGGCTAGTTCCCTGGACCTTTCTGTTCCTGTTTCCTCATCCAAAAGGAAGATATTGGAGCAGACTATTTCCAAGGTACTTTCTAGCTCTAAAGTTTTGGAATTTGTCATAGGTACCTTGTTCTGTGACTCATCTGGCCTTTAGCAATCCACTGCTGTCATTAACATATTAGAATGAATCATGGAATGTCAGTCACAAAGGGGACCTTTTAGAGATTATCTGTAAAATGAAAGAGTTTCTCACCCTCCTCCCTACCCTCCTCTTCACACACTTGTATCTTAGGAGAAATGCACAGAGTATAGAGAGCTGGATTTAGAGTCAGAAAGACCTGAATTCAAGAAATTCTGAAATTTTGGATTTGGAAGGGACCTCAGTAACCATTTAGTTTAAGAAGCACCTAAATAGCTATTATCTCTAAAGCATATCTGACAAGCAGTCAGCCCTGGTTTGAATCCCAACCCCACTTCTTGCCATTTAGGTAGCCTTGAGTAAGTGACTTAATTTCTCTAGATCTCAGTTTTCCCATCTGTAGAAAGACAGGTTTGGATGATATCCTCTATAGCAGTGGTTCTCAACCTTCCTAATGCCATAACCTTTTAATACAGCTCCTCATGTTGTGGTGACCCCCAACCATAAAATTATTTTCATTGCTATTTCATAACTATAATTTTGCTACTGTTATGAATCGTAATGTAAATATCTGCTATGCGGGATGTATTTTCATTGTTACAAATTGAACATCACCCATAGGTTGAGAACTGCTGCTCTATAAGGATCTATGATTCTACAATAATCCAGTTTTTGTTTGATGGCCCCTGGTGAAGGCAAACATAGGTGAGGCAGGTGCCGAGAGATCACAGAATCTTCCATTTCAAGCTGGAAGGAACCTTAAAGGTCATGTAGTCCAACCTCTTCATTTTATGTAGAAAGAAATTGAGATCCAAAGGAGTGAGGTAAACTGAAAGGAAAAAGTCTAAGGATGGCTTCAACTCTGAAAACTTGAGTGACTGGAAGGATGGTCAGAAAGAGTAATGTTGGGGCGGCTAGGTGGTGCAATGAATAAAGCACTGGCACTGCAATGAATAAAAATAAAGAGGACCTGAGTTCAAATCTGGAATCAAACACTTAACACAAAAACTAGCCATGTGACCTTGGGCAAGTCACTTAACCCCAACTGTCCTGACTTCCCCTTCCAAAAAAAAAAAGAGTGATGTTAGGAAGAAAGGAGGGCTTGGGGACAAAGCAGGGATTTGGGGACAAAGGCAAGTAGGGCTTTGTTGAGCAGGAACTCCCCCCAATCCCCATCTTGGAGGAAATGTAGAATTCCCTTCACTGAACATTTCTTCTGCCACCTCTATGTGTTTGTAGAAACTGTTCTGCCTTGCCTGACATGCGTCCTATCCCCCATTTCTACCTATTAGAATTGGTATCTTTCTTCAAATCTCATCTCAGGAACTTTTCCCTAATCTCCTCCCACTAGGAATTAAACATGGCCATCTTGGGCCCATGCCCAAAATGGAGAATCAGTGGGAGAAAGAGGCACACGTGGTAGAGGGATATTCCAGGGTAAGAAAGCCCCAGACACTGAGGGAACTTCCATGAAAGGGCAGCTGAGTCACTGTGACAAAGATAAAAGCCTCAATCATGGCCAGGAAGGGAACAAAACATGGCCAGCTTGGGCCCACTCCCAATGTAGATGCCCCTGTGTTGTAGTCTCCTGAGTCAAAGTACTTTTGCCCCTTCTGGAGTGTCTTCTGGAGGAAGTAACAAATCCCAGGCTTTTGTGGTCTTTGATTTTGCCTCCTCAGCTCTTTTATGGACAGTACCCTCATCTATCCCACTTCTCCTCTTCTGTCTTTTCCCAAGAATAATCTGGTTCTCATTTCTGGGATATGGCAGCACTGAGATCTGCCTACTCCTTGTTGCTGGGGTTGCTCACTTCTAGGGCTTTTTATACTATGACCTAAGATTTATAAGACTGTACACCTAGAACTAAGGGACCTCAGAGGCTCTCTAGAATCCAGCCTCTTCATTTTACAAAAGAGGAGGCCCAGAGACATGTAGTTGCCCAAGGTCAAAGAGGAAGAGTCAAAGGTAGGGTTTGAATCTAGACCCTCTGCCCTCTGAATCCCGTTACTATACCACCATCATAATAGATAGTGGAAAATCTTTGTTTTTGTTTTATTAAACAATTTACTAACTGCTATAGGCATGTGAGCTATTATTTCCCTGGGAGGGGAAGCCTGAAGGAGAATATATGTTGGGACCATTTTGCCTGAGCAACCATAGGACCAGTTGTCAGGAGCCAGGAGCCAGGTGCCAGGTGCCAGGTGCCAGGCAGGCCCTGGCCTTGTGACGCCTCATAAAGAGGAGGCTGAGCATCCCTTGGAAGAGACTGGAGAGAAGACATAGGACAGGAAGTAGTAGTATTCATTGACAGAGCTCAAGAGGCAAAGCTAAAAAGCAAATATTCAAGCCTAGGACAAAAGCTTGGGGGCTGTGACTTTCTCCAGAAGAGACTCCATAATGGCCAAAAACACTTTGACTCAGGACATTACAGCACTGGGACCTCCAGGTTCGGCATGGGTCAGCCACGCTTCCTTTGTTCCCTTCCTGGCTGAGCTTCTGAGGCTATGATCTTTGTCACTGTGACTCAGCTTCCCTTTCATCCTGGAAGTTCCCTCCGTGCCTGGGGCTTCTGAGCCTGGAATATCCCTCTGCCCTGTTTGCCCATTGGTGAGTTCCTTTTGGGGCCTCCATTTGGGGTATAGGTCCCAGCTGACCCTGCTTCCTTCCCCTCCTGGCTGTACTTCTAAGGCTCTTGCCTCCATTGTGGCTACTCTTTGTCTCCATCTTTTTCTTGTTCTCTCTTATGTGTTGTTATCCCTCACTGATGTGTAAGCTCCTTGAGGGCAGGAACCATTAGTTCTTTTTGTTTTTGTATCCAGCACTTAGCATAGTACATAGTGCTTAACTGAAAGCTTATTACTTACTTACCATATGCCAGGGGCAGAACTAGACAAGAATCTAGTGACCAGTGACCTTATCACCCATCCTGGAGAAAGGCCTTGCTTGTTACTAGCAAGCTTGCAGTTGGCCAAAGTGAATGATGCTTCCCGGGGCTCCTGACAGAGCCTGAGATGATCTCCCCTTAGTCCCTGGGCTGGTTTTTGCCCCTCTTTGGCTAGGGGGTCAAGGTGGCCTGGATGAGGCAGAAACCCTTGCCAACTGTGTCCCAGATCACTGGGTTGAGCACCAAGACCTTGAACCTTTTGTTGTGGTTTATTTTCCCAACAATTCTGAGGAAAATCCCTATAAAAGTCTGGTATAAGGAAGGGGTGAGGGTAGGGGATAGAGATGGGGTAATATAAATTGATGCTGGGGGCAAAAAGAAAAGTTTCTGGCTATCCTCTTTCAAGCCATAGTTGGCTCTAATTGGGTGTGGAGGTTTCTGTAGGGGCAATGGGTTGAGGCTGGAAGGATCATCATTCTATAGAAGAATGCCTCTTACACTGGGGTTGTCTTCAATTCAGGAAAATGGGTTTCCCATCTAGATCTGACTTCTGCAGGCACAGCTCCCATCTTTTGTGAAGCAAACCAGAAATTTAACTCTAATAACATCGTTCTTGAGAAATGCTGGCATTTGAAAGTAGAGCCTTTAGGAAGGAAGGAAGGAAAGAAAGAAGGAAGGAAGGAAGGAAGGAAGGAAGGAACGAAAGTTGGAGCTAAATTATAAGAGGCCTTGGAAAACAGACTAAGAAGTGTGGACCTTGTCCTGTCATGCTAACAACTTAACAAGTCAGATTTGTAGTGTAGCTTTGAGGTTTATAATAATAAAAATAATAATAACTCACATTTTATAGTGCTTTATCATTTGCAGAGCTCTTTGTATACATTATCTCATTTGAGCCTCACAACAGTTCTGGGAGGTATTATTAAGCCAATTTTACAGATGGGGAAGTTGAGGCTTACGAAGCATCTTGCCTGGGGTCACACAGCTAGCTAGTATCTGAAGCTGAATTTGGTCTTCAAGTCTAACACTCTATTGACCATGCTATGCTGTGTCTGAAAACACTTTTCTCCCACCCGCATAAAACAAGTATTTCAAGGACTATTGTCCCTATTTTAAAGATGAGGAAACTGAGATTCAAAGAGGTGATGATCTCCCCATGATCTCATCAGTAGTAATTATTAAAGGCAGGATTCAAACCTACGTCTTCTTCTCTTTGTCCTTTGAGAAAAGACAACATTGCCAAGAGGAAACGAAAGATGATATTGGTGCAGTAGAAATATGTCAGAACTTCAAAAGATCTGTGGTTTCCTTTTAGTGGGTCATATTGGTGTCAACAAAACTACATATAATTATTGCAAGATGTTCCATAGTATATGACATAGTATGTGTCCGTAAGTCTTATGGGGCTATGTGCTATTTAGGATTTTTGTTATTACACTCTGATATTGGAAAATGTATACAAACTTGAGGAATTGGAATGTGGCTGAGATAGATGCCTGCAGGACAGGACAAGATATCCCCATTATACTCTGGTCAAAGTACTGAGGCATGTGAAAAGATAGTCTTCTTCAGGCAAGAGATCTGAGATTTCACAAGAGCCAAGGGAGCAAGCTCTCAGAACATAAGAAAGGCATGAGCAGAGGATTGTGGGAGAGAATCGGAATGTTTAGTGAGTGCGTGTGCTGGCTCCCCACTGCCATTGTCTTTTCTCTGCTCCTGCTCTGCCAGGAGTGTAGGAAAAAGACTAGTTGAATGACTTGGGACCATCCGGAGACAATGTAGGGCTGTGGTTCACTCTAAAGCAAGGAACAAACTTGCAAAAACTCTACCCCGACCCATTTCTCACTCGAGATTGTATTGAACCTGGATACAGTTTCTCATTTCTAATGATTTAAAATATGTAAAGTGCTTTACAAACTTTAACATGCTAAATAAACGTCAGTCATTATTAATATTATTAATTTCTTTAAGTATATATTAATTTTCTCTATTTACCAAGTGTTCTCAAAAACAGAAACAACAACAACTGCTTTTTGTTCAATTTTGTGCATTGTATGTATGTCCTAGGAGGGTCAGGATAAAAAGCAGCTAATTCCAAGACTATCAGTGCTCAACAGCACATGGAGGAAAAGGGAGATTTTCTAAATACTAGACTCTTTCCCAGTTGGGGGCTCGAGGTGACCAAAGGAAAAAAGCCAAGTAATGTGGAAAAAATGAAACCCCAGCTCTCTGGTGGGAAGAGATGGTAAATAGAAATGGGATAAAAAGCTCCCCAGAGGCAATGGTGTCAGACAACTTCCCTTCTATTACTTCTGGTGGATTTCAAGAGTCCCAGTCCTTGGGCTCCCCTCAGCAATGCAAAGTTATAAGACAACTCCAAAGGACTCGTCGTGGAAAAGGCTATCCGCATCCAGAGAAAGAACTATGGAGTCTGAATGCAGATTGAAGCAGACTACTTGCTCTCTCTCTTTTGTGTTTTGTTTTGTTTCTTCTTCCTCATTATTCATTCCATTGCTATAATTCTTCTTTACAACTTGACTAATGTTTAATGTGAAGGTATATGTAGAACCTATATTAGATTGCATGCCACAATGGAGGGGTGGGAAAGGGAGGGAGAGAAAATTTGGAACTCAAGGGATTGTAAAACTGAATGCTGTAAACTAATAGTAAATAAATTTTTAAAAAAAGAGTCCCAGTCCTCCTTGTCACCTCTGCAAGAGGCAGAGTGAGGGTGAAAACCAAGGGAGAAGTTACTCCAGTGGAGATGACTGAAGGGACAAGCTGGACAGATTGACCTTGACCCTACCAGAATGGAAGTCAGGGAAAGAATAACTTTTCTCTTGGGAGCAAAATTCCCTCTAACTCCAAGCACTATTAAATGTAAATTACTTCCTCAATCACTAAATCACATGATCATTCACTTCCTCTATTGGAATAAAGTTTTAATATGATTGATTTTAATGTATTTCTATGCATTTAAGAACATTTTTCTAAGAAGAGGGTCATCATATTATCAAAGGGGTCCATGACACAAAAGGTTAAGAACCTCTTAAGTAGAATGACCTTGGGGTATCCCCTCAAGTGAGAAGTCAAAGGCCTTATAGAAGTGTTTATGCGTCTTGGGATGCTGCATATGAAATTCTTGAGAATCAGTTATCAGTTATGTTGTAGAAAATATTGTTGCTCAGATACAGGCTGTATGAGATAGCCTCTGAGGTCCCTTCCACGTTGGAAATCCTATGTGTCTCTGGGATTCTAAGCCAGATACTTTTAGTTATTTAAATTACTTATTCAATAACTTTTAGTTATTTCTATGCAATGGAAAAGAAACTGGATTTGGGGTCAGAGAAGCTGCATTTTGATCCTGGTTTTGCCACTTACTACCGGTATAACCTTGGGCAAAATTCATTCTTTTGTTGCTGTTGCTGTTGTTACATTTTGTGTTCTGATTTGTCTCTCTACCTCCCAACCCCTCTTTAGAGAAGGCCAACATTTGTGTGTGTGTGTGTGTGTGTGTGTGTGTGTGTGTGTGTGTGTCCATTCCTTCTTTATATTTCTCCTCCTCTGGAAAATTCGGGGATTGGGATAGAACAGAGTGGTCAAACACATGATCTATGGGCCACATGTAGTCCATAATGCTCTTGAGTATTGCCAAACCAGGTTAAGATAAAATAGAGAAATATTGATCAAAATAGATAAAAATGCAATAAAACATAGCTTATAATAATATGTGGTTTTCTAAGTCAATATGCAACCCACAGGGACCCTCCCTTATATTCTGTTTAGAGGACCCCATCTCTACTGAAGTTTGATACCCCTGAGCTAAATGCTTTCCAAAGCCCCTTCTAGCTCTAACTCTATCTTTCTATGACTCCCTCTCTCTCTCCGTGGAGACAAAGCCCATTCCAACTTTTGGTAGGTCCTATTGTTAGGAATCATTTTCCTAATATCAAGAGTAAATTTGCCATTTTGCAAAGTCTGTCAATCATGTCAAAAAGGGGACACAAATAAAACATTTTTAAATGCACAAAAGACAAAAAGAAGGACAAGGACACAAACAGCAATCTTAAGTGATTAAATTTAAAATATATTTTTTAAACTGCCTGTGTTTATAGTTGGCTGGTTGGTGTCCTTCATTCTTGAAGAGGACCAAAATGACATCACTATGCTAAAGTCAAGCTTCAGTGTGTCTGACTGTGGCTGATCAGACCAATGTGAGCTTGGAATGCTCTACCACAGGTTGGGCACAGATAGGCCCTGTGACCATTTGGGGCAGATACTCTAAATCTGCACATCTCGTGTTTCTTTTGAGCTGTTTCAATTCTGCTTGATCATAGAGCATAGTACCTTCCTCAATGTGGGTACGCCATGCTGGGTGGCTCCCATATCACACAATCAATTCCAAAGTTCTTGAGAGAGACCTTGAGAGTGTCCTTGTATCGCTTCTTCTGACCACCATGTAAACACTTACCCTGTATGAATTCTCCATAAAATAGTCTTCTTGGCAAGTGTGCATTTTACATCTGAACAATGTGGCCAGCCCATCAGAGTCAAGTTCTATGAAGCAGAGTTTCAGTGGTTGGCAGCTCAGTTTGAGAAAGGACCTCAGTGTCTGGTACTTTATCCTGCTGGGTGTTCTTCAGAATCTTTCCAAGACAATTCAAATGGAAGCGATTCAGTTTCCTGGCATGGCACTGGTAGACTGTCCAAGTTTTACAGGCATACAACAATGAGGTCAGCACAACAGCTCTGTACACCTTCAGTTTGCTAGTCAGTCTAATACCTCTTCTCTCTCATACTTTGCTTTGGAGCCTCCCAAACACTGAGCTAGCTCTGGCAATTTGTGCATCTACCTCGTTATCAATGTGGACATTCCTGTAAAGTACACTGTCAAGGTAAGTGAACTCACCCACAGCATTCAAAATCTCTCCATTTGCTGTAACCGATGGTTCCACATATAAATGGTGTGGAGGTGGCTGATGGAGTACCTTTGTTTTCTTGGTGTTAAATGTTAGGCCAAAATGAGCACAAGCAGCAGAGAATTGATCCACACTTTGTTGCATCTCAGCTTCAGAGGCTGCACTGAGTGCACAATCATCTGTAAACAGAAAATCATGTACTAATACTCTCTCCACTTTGGTCTTGGCTTGTAGCCTTTTCAAGTTAAAGAATTTACCATCAATGTGGTAGCTGACCTTGATGCTGAGTTCATCTTCGTTGAAAGCATTTGACAACATGGCTGAAAACATTATGCTAAAAAGCATGGGAGCAGGCACACAGCCTTATTTCACTCCATTGGTGAGTGGAAAAGCATGAGAGCATTGTCCATTATCTAGAACCCATCATGAAACTGACATACAGTGCTGAGAAACTTCTCCAGGCAACCAAATTTTGGCATAATTTTCCATAAGTTCTCACAACTAACAATATCAAAGACCTTGGTCATTTCTACAAACATTGTGTACAGGCCTCTGTTCTGTTCCTGGCATTTCTCCTGGAGTTGTTGGGGTGCAAACACTGTATCATTTGTTCCTCAGCCCTTTCTGAAATTAAAACCTAAGTTTATAGTTCCTTCAACAATCATCTTTCCTGTTTGTATATTGAAATTCATGTATTTGCTGATTACATTCATAATAAAAGATAAATATAACTTAAAAAACAATAAACACAAGGCAGTTGGGGAAGAAGAGCACTAGGACTTAGGTGTGGAATGTCAAGAAAGGCTTCATTTAGAAAGTGGTACCTGAACTGAATCCTCTGGTAAAGACATTGTGCTGCTACTGTATACAAAATCCATGTTTGGCATAGGGTTCTCTCTGCAGAGCATATCTGCTATCCTTGTAGTTGTTGAGTGCTGGGTTTCATCTCTTAAAAGACATTTCTTGGACTCTGTGCTTCTCTCTACACATGTCGCAGTACCTAGCCAAACAGTTAACCAATGTCAACAGAATGTCTCTAAGCTAAACTACACTTTGGTTGGTGATCAGAGGAGATGGACCCAGACAACCATTTGACTTAAGGTTAGAAAATTTCTTGTAACTCCTATTTAACCCCTGATTACAAGTCTGTGTTACCAAGATATATTTCAAAAACCTTGTCCAAACAAAACAAAGCAAAACAGAGGTGTGTAGAGGTTGTGGCAAAAAAGTTCAACTCACTTCCAAGATTCTCTGAATGGCATGCAAATGAAAAAAAGGATAGAATGAAAAGCCAAGTGCAGCACCTGGGCTACATTCTTTCTTTTATGAGATATTCCAACAACAAAATCAGTTTTGATCTTCTTTTGGGTACCTCTGCCCAGGAGAGAAATGCTATCTTTCTTTCTCTACACACACACATACACATTCCCACAAGATACCTTAGTCCTAGAAATCAGTAGTAGAGACTTCTTCTATTGCTATGGTGAAACTATTTTATATCTCTTTAAACACTTTGTGGTCTTCAATTTTTTTAAGCATCCTATTCTATAGAAAGTAACTTAGTTCCTCTAACAGAAAGCCATTTGTATCTGGGTTGAGTTTATGAGTTGAAGATGTAAGTAGATGGCATATTCAAATAGGAAGCAGTTGGTTTCTTCTCTTGGTTCTCCCAGTCCTCACCCCTACCAGGGAAGGAAGTTAGAGATATGAGAAGTCAGGCAGCTAGTGGAGAGAACCCTTTTGTTGGAGAAAAGGCAGTCATTATAACTATAGTTTTTCTCTCTCTTTCTCCTTCTGTCCCTGAGAGGAGGGATTAGAAACTTATGAGCAGAGGGAACAGAGGGGACAGAAAAGCTAACCCTTTATTATTATCTATTCACCTAGGAAAGAAGCAGTCTAGATAGAACAGTTGATACAGTCCTGGACTTGGTCAGCAAGATCTGAGTTCAAATCCTGACTCATTCACTAACTATCAGGGTGACCCTGGGCAATTCACTTAACCTATCTGGGTTTCCTCACTTGTTAAATGGAAGCAATAGTAGCACCTATCTCTCAGGTTTGTTGTAAAGATCAAATGACATGACACATGTAAAATGTTTTGCAAACCTATAGAAATGATAATGTTGATGAAAAAAAGAATATTGATCTTGGGGTCAAGACCTGGGTTTAAGCCCCAGTGTTTCCACATAATTGTGTGACAGCCTCCATAAGCCTCAGATTCCTCATCCATAAAGTGTAATTAATAGTCTTACCAAGCTCACAGGATTATTGTGAGGAAATTGCAATGTTAGCAGTAAATTGCTATATAAATGCTAGTCTACAGACGATTCAGTTCAATAAACATTTATAATTTACTTATTGTGAATCATAGAAACAGTCTGATAACTAGACAAACGTGCTGGATTTGGAGTCAGAAGATGAGTTCCACCAATTGCTATGGGTCATCTTGGACAAATCCCATGACCTCTCTGGCTCTTGGTTTCTTCATCTGTAGAATGAGGGAATTAGGTCATACATCCTCTAAGGTCCTTCCCATACCTGAATCTGTGAGCCTGTTTTCCTATTAAGCTACTTGGCATTATGACCCAAAGACGAAAATCTAGTCCTTGCTCTTAAAGAATTTACATTCTTTTGGGTGAATTTATATTCTACTTAAAGTAAGGCAAGTTCCAAGTAACCAGAAAGTTGAATCCATGCTTCTGGGGGAAGAGTGGGAGTGGGTGGGTAAGGAATTTTGATGCAAAACTAATATAAAGTCCTAGAACCATCCAGACAAGAAACTAGGACAAAAACTCAGTATGAGCTAGAATGAAGACACAAAGAGAACTTACATTCTGTTGGGATGGGGATGGAAGAAGATACAACATTTAGTAGATAACTTAAGGGTGATTAGGAAAGGCTTCCTGTTGGAAGTGGCATCTGAGCTAAGCCTTCAAGGCTTGCCTTGAAGGAAGGTAAGGATTCTAAAAAGAGGAAATAAGCAGGGAATACATCCCAGACATGAGAGACACAGCCTATGGAAAGGCCTAGAGGTAGAATGCCAAGTTCAGGGAACAATGAGTGGGGCAATTTGGCTTAGAATGTGTGATGGAGAGTAAACTGAGATCAATGCTGAAAGGTAAGTTGTAGGCAGGTAAGGAATCTGATTAAGCAGTGAGTCACTGGGATTAGTGAGCAAAGCACCAAGTCATATCAAGATTTTTCTCTCACTAATAACTT
>CM053582.1:92169501-92174970 GCA_028627135.1 Pseudochirops cupreus
CAGGAGGGGGTTGGCTGAGACAGGAGGCCAATATGTGTATATAAGAAGAATTCCAGAGACAGAGAATCAGAATCAGGAATGTTCCTCCTGGTGGCTCCTGGAGGAGGAAGAATCATGGAGATTGAAGCCAGCTGAGAGAGAGAGAGAAAGAGAAAGAGAAAGAGAGAGAGAGAGACAGAGACAGAGAGAGAGAGAGAGAGAGAGAGAGAGGGAGGGAGGGAGGAAGGGAGGGAAGGAGTTTCTCTCCCAGTATCTGGAAGCTGAGAATTGAGTTGGAGTTTTCTTGAGACCAGAATCTGGTGAAGGCTAAAGTTGCTGCCTCCTGGAAGGCTGAGATTTCTTCTGGGTCTTAGGGCCAGCCAAACTACTGGAGGACTGAAGAAGCATGACCGGGATAAGCCTTTGTTTGTTTGTGACTTGGTTGATCCTTGAGTTTCCAGCAACAGCAGTTGTGGAGGGTTTGAGATATGCTGAACCCTGTGAACTTCAGTGTGTAACAAGAACTGCTCAGAGGACTGCACAAGGAGTTGGGAGCTGTCTCCCTCTGAATCCAGGTGACTGTTTGGTGGATTCAGGTAGGAGCTGGGACCATGGAAGGGGATCCAAGGAATCTGAGAGACCACCCTGAGTCAAGATAAAGAAAAGGCCTCCCCTTGGACGTGTGATGAAACTGAAGTTTACTAGACATAGAGGGGTGGAGAGTTTGTATAATTTTCTAATGATTGTATTTAATGATTAATGAATCTTAGTAATTGTGAATCTAGATAAGTGACTGATTAAGTTAATCTATGATTGCCCCATGAGTGGAAGATTGATTAGTGTATTGTGAATTCATTGAATGATTAAGTAAGAAGGGTTTCCCCCCTTAGGGAAACCAGATGATTATTCTTTTGTTCTTTGTTCAAATATTGTGGCCACTGTAGTGAAAACTATGTGGCCATTCTAATGTTAAGCTGTTGTGAATACGATATTGTGATTTTCTGTGATAAGATGTAATGTTATGAATATCATATTGTGATTAGTTGTGAATGTTTGCCTTGATTTGTAATGGAACAAATGGAGTGTTCACTATATTGTGTAATCTGAACCTTAAAAGCTGTTCATAGTAGCATTCTTTTGGGAATCTGCTAGTGCATGGCGTTACATTAGGAACATTCCTGATTCTGATTCTCTGTCTCTGGAATTCTTCTTATATACACACACTGGCCTCCTGTCTCAGCCAATCCTGCGGTGTCAGCAACAGGAGACAGAATTCACGCCCTCTGTTCACACAGGAGACTGAGTTCATACCTTCTGCTTCTTTCACAGAAGTACTTAGCCCTTAGTTACTAAGGGCCAAGTACTTGCTAAATTAATTACCATTACAGGAGCTCTAGTTAAGTCTAGTCTAACTTTCAGTCAAATCAAGTTAACAAGCATTTATTAAATACCTGCTGTGTGACAGGCATTGGGCTAGGTGCTAGGGATACAAAGAAAGGTAGAAATATTTCCTACTCTCAAGCAGTTCACAGTTTAATGGGGGAGGCAGCATGTAAACTACTATGTACAAGATAGACAGATATAGATATATGTATGTATGTATATATGTTATATGTCTACATATGACATCTTTATGTCTATATATTGTATATACTATATATTATATCTATATACAATATCTATAATGTATATACCATGTATTATGTCTATATATTATAAATATATGTTATATCTATATATCTATGTATAGTATACATGATAAACTGGAGGTAATATCCAAAGGAAGGCACTAAGAATAGGGGAGATTAGGAAAGGTTTCTTGGAAAAGGTGGATTTTTAACTGAGACTTGAAGGAAGTCAAGAGGCAAAGATGAGGAGAGAGAACATTCCAGGGATGAGGGAGAGTCAATGAAAATGCCTAGAACTGGGAGACAGAATGTCTTATGGGAGCAACAGCAGGGGCGGCAGTGCCACTGGATCAAAGAATACATTAGAGGTGAGTAAGAAGACTGGAAAGGGAGGAGGAACAAGGTTATGAAGAATTAGGGTTAAAAAGCCTGAGCATTTTATGTATTTGATTCTGGAAGTAATAGGGAGCCATTAGGATTTATTGAATGGGAGTCACATGTGATCAGATCTATCTGAAGATCAATTTGACAGATGCATGGAGGACACACTGAAGTGGGGAGAGGCTTAAGGCAAGGAGATCAATGAGAAAATTATGGAAAGAGTACAGACATGAGGTGATGATGTCCTGGAGCTTGGTGGTGGTACGGGAAAAGGGGGAGCATACCAGAGATGTCACGTGGGTGAAATCGACAGACCTTGATAGCTGATTGGATGTGGGGTTGGGGCCAGAGTGAGGAGCTGAGGATGACAGGTAGGTTGTGAGCCTGGGTGTCTGGGAGGATGGAGGCACCCTCAGCAATAATAAGGAAGTTAGGAAGAAGGGAGGACTTGGGAAGAAAAAATGAATTTCATTTTGGACAGGTTGAGTTTGAGGTAGCTATAGGACATTGAATTCAAGATATCCAATAGGCAGTTGAAGATTTTAGTCTGGCAGTCACAAGAAAGGATAAATAGATTTAAGAGTCACCTGCATAGAGATTTTAATTAAGTCCATGCTGATGAGATCACCAAGTGAGATAGTATAGAAGAAGAGAAGAGGGCCCAGAGCAGAGCCTTAGGGGGACCCACAGTTAGTAGATACAACTTGGATGAAGATCAAGAAAAGGAGACAGAGAAGAAATAGTCAGAGAAGCAGGAGAAGAACAAGGATAGGGAAGCACCCTGAAATCCTAGAGAGAAGAGAATATCAAGGAGAAGGAGATGATCAACAGCATCAAAAGCTGCAGAGAGGTCAAGAAGGATGAGGCTTGAGAAAGAAAGATCTTTAGATTTGGACGTTAATTAAATCACCAGTAATTTGGAGAAACCAGTTTTAGTTGAATGATGACATTGGAAGTCAGACTGCAGAGAGGGCAAGGAAAGGAAGAAGAAACGCTGATTGCAGATGGTCTTCTCAAGGAGTGCCTTCTTGGCAACTTATCATCTTAAAGAGTGGCCTGGGACACTGTTATTATGCCAAGAGACTTGCCCAGGGTCATACAAGCAGTTTGTGTCAGACATTAATTAAACCTGTCATTAATTATTAATTAATTAATTAATTAGACCAGACACAAATTAAACCTGAGCCTTCTTGACTCTGAGAGCAGTTCTCTAACCACCATGGCATGTCCCCTCTCAAGATATAAAATACCTGTGTATGAATCAGAATTCTTATTAAATTCTGAGTCTTGGAGACTCCACTGGGTATCATTGCTGAGATGATATGTACCAGATGGACTGAGCTACAGCTAGTACAGAACAGCCATGACACACTCATATTAATTAGATATTAATCAACAGCTCACCAGTACGAGTGAGGGAAATGGGTGCTGTTACAGGCACTGTACGTGGAACAACATCTGTTCTGGTGGAGCCACACACCACGTCTCTTTTATTAGTTCCATTTACAAGCACAACTAGTCCATTCAAAGAGCAGCTGAAGTGAAATGAGAAACAAGCAAATAATTAAAACTTTCACATGATTAATTTCAGAAACCAAAGCAATTACTTCTATTTGAGTTCATGGAAAACTAATAATAAAATGAATTTGAAGTTAATAATAATGATTAATAATAATTATAATATTTGAAATTAATAATAAATAAATATTTCACAAGATCATGTAACCTTAGAGTTGGACATTAAAGGTTTCCTAATCCAACTCAGAATCCTGTCTAAACTATCCTCCAACACATGAGTGTTCAGTTTCTAGTTGGATACTTTTAGGAAGGAAGAAAGCATCCTCTCCTGAGACAGCCCATTCCATTCTCGGATCCTAACTGTGTAATGGGAATGGGAATGTTGTCAGTGCTGTGAATATTGCATTGGTGCTATAAACTGTTGGCAGGTTTTTCCTTATGTTAATGCCTAAATACATCTTAGATTCTGGGAGAATAGATTTGAAATATTCCCACATAGTACTAAATGTAATGGAAGATACAAAGAAGATGACAGCAACATCCCTGCCCTCATGGAGCTTACAGTCGGGGAAGGATAATACAAGGACAGAAATAACTATGACAACAACAACAATCATAATAAATAACTCACACTTGCGTATTCCCTTCCTTTTGAAAGCTCTTTCCTTACAGCACTGTATCTCTACAGACAAGAAGACTGAGACTCAGAAAGTGATTTGGCAAAAGTGGCAATGCAGAGCTTTGAACCGAGCTCTAAGACCAGAGCTTTCTACACTATATTACACTGTTTCTCCAATACGATGTGAAAATGTAATGTGAAACACAGAGTTCTATGTCACTGAAGATGCAATCGTGGCTGAAATGGCCAGGGAGAAAATGCAGACAAGAGACAGGCACCATGGACAGAACCCAAGGAACCATCAACCTTGAAAGGATGGGAGGAAGGCATATCACGGAAGAAGTCATAAATGAAGCAGAGATACAGGAGGAGAAGAAGGAGATTATTATAGAAGCCAAGGGAAGAAAAAGTTTCAAGGAGCTGGTAATCGATAGTGTCAAATACAACAGAGAGATCAGAGCCATTGGACGTAGTAATTAGAAGGCCACTGAATACTTTAAGAAAGAGAAAGTGATGGGAATAAAGGGGAAGAGATGGAGGGAGTTAGAGGAGAGAGAGAGAGAGGAGAGAGAGACAAAGAGAGAGAAGGAGAGAGAGGGGGGGAGGGAGAGTAGAGAGACAGAGAGGGGGAGTGGTAGAGAGGGGCGTGGGGGAAAGGAGGGAGAGAGGGAGGGAGAAGAACAGAGAGGAACAGAGAAAGAGAGGGAGGGAAGGAAGGAGGGAGAGAAGAAGGAAGGGAGAATGTGAGGGAGGGAAAGAAGAAGAGGAGAGAGGGAGAGGAGCAGAGGGAGGGAGAGAGGGAGAGAATTAAGTCAACAGCAATGAAAGCTGCAAAGAAGTAAAGAGGGAATGGCTAGAATTGATGCTTGTTCATGTTATCAACATAATATTTTTCTAATAAATGACTCTATCTGATGTACTTGATTAATGTGTAAAACTTTGGTATTTTTTATCTTGAAGTATAAATTTAACTTAGAACCATCACTGAACAATCTAATGAAAATTAATGTTATACATACTTTGTCCAGTGTCTGCAGCTCCCCCGTGTCCGATCATTAAAGGTACCAAAGCTACAGTCTCTACAGCCTTGCAAAAAGTGAAAACAGAGATGGAAAAACATAAGTATCTTCATCATTTTAAGTTTTTTCCTGATTTAAATGTCATAATGATTTTTTGATGTCATAAAATGATGTATAACTGTACAACAGTTCTCAAAGCCCTGTGATTTGAAATAGCCTTGAAGTTTTCATTCTAATGACAAGCATTTAAGGAAGCTTTATGAGTGTGAATATATTTGAAAATACTGTGATATAGAAAGGATGACAAATATTTGAATTATTATTT
>CM053582.1:92175470-92205870 GCA_028627135.1 Pseudochirops cupreus
TCTAATAGGATCATAGGTTTAGAACTAGAAAAAAACTTAGCAGTCATCTAAGCCCAGTCCTCTCATTTTACAGATGAGGAAACTGAGTCCCAAGGACATTAAATAGCATGCCCAAGATCATACAAGTAGTAAATGGCATAGTTATGATTTGAACCCAGATCCTCTGAGTTCACAACTAGTATTCCTTTCATTTTACCATGCTGCTTAGGAGTTTCCCTATATAGTCTTGGAACAATTAACAAGTTTAGAATGTCTAATAGACTTCAAGGAGGGGGAAAATAGACCTTACCTTTTTCTATAAATTCTTGACCTTGCTTGCAATCTGGTTCGCACATAGAACATCCTTCTCCAGAACAATGATACCCAGACATACAATCACACTCTGTATTACTTGTTGGAGTACATTCTCTCTTAATTCTGAAAATACCTTTAAAAAATCCAAATACATTTGAAAATAGGACGTAAATGTTTATTGACAAGTTCTATAATGAAATCTTTCCCTCCTGCCATTCCCCACCTCTACTAGTAGAATATAAATTCCTTAGGTCACAGACCTTTTTTTGCCCTTGTATCTCTATTGTCTACCACTGTGTCAAACACACAAATGCTTGTTGAGAGAGAGAGAGAGAGAAAGAGAGAGAGAGAGGGAGGGAGGGATAGAGGAGAGAAACAGAGAGACAGAGACAGAGACAGAGACAGAGAGACACAGAGAGACAGAAATAGAGAGAAGGAGGGAAGGAGAAGGGGAGGGAGGGTATAATAATTGTTAAATAATAAAAATAAAACTGAATATATGACTATTGTGATAAAGTTTCTTGTGACTTTTAGTGCTAAATTAACTCTAAAAACATAATTCCTTCATATTGGTTAGTAGAAACATATTCCCATCAACTATGAAATAACATTTCACCTGGAATAAACTTCCAATAAAATGCTACTTCTCACATTTTAAGAAACCCTAACCCTATCACTACAGTAATTTTTAAAAATTTTCAGTATATATAGGAAATAGCATTCATGATATTTGAAAAATAGTGGAAATGGAGAAGAGGCTAAAAAATGGACATTCTGTGTGTGTGTGTGTGTGTGTGTGTGTGTCTGTCTGTCTGTCTCTCTGTCTCTGTCTCTGTTTCTGTCTTTCTGTCTCTGTCTCTCTCTGTCTCTGTCTCTGTCTCTCTCTCTCTGTCTCTCTCTCTCTCTATCTGTCTCTGTCTGTCTCTCTCTTCTCTCTGTCTCTGTCTGTCTGTCTCTGTCTCTGTCTCTCTCTCTCTGTGTCTCTCTTTCTCTCTCTCTCTCTCTCCCTCTCCCCTTCTCTAACTTCCTCCATCTCTTCCCTTTCACCTTCTCTTTCTTAAAGGGAGCTCTGGATGTGGAACATTACATATACCGTCATCCCTGATGAATGTGTTGCTTGGTTTTGCTGAACTGATTTTTAAAAATCCATTGTCATAAGGAATGGCTCAATAGGTAGTATAAGGGGGAAAGATATATTTGTAAATGAAAACTATCTAAAAACACAAGATAATTTTAAATAATTTTAAAATCATGGGCATAGAGAGAGCTTTAACACAGCAGAGGGTCAAAGTTTGTCTATTCATCACTTATCTCAAATAATCCATATATGCATATACACATATTTATAGATTCACTTTTATGTATGAGATCCTACCTTCACATCTCTTGCATACATCACATGTCCTGTGTTCACCAACCTTATTAGAGAAACTATGTGGGGGGCACGGGATGCAAGTCTGATTTTTGTTTTTTCCATAGTCTGTACTATTCCAAAAAGTACCTAAGGGGCAAAAGAAAGGAATCAAGAGATTCTGGTAAACTTTAGCACTTTACAATCTTCACTGTAGCATTCAAAAATACCTAAAGACACAGGGGAAATAAAAATGCAGAAAATTTAGTGGTTCCCAGGTGCTATGGCAATGGAGTTATATTTTGATTAGCGATTGACTGATTTTTAAAGCTGGACCCTCCACAAGCATGCTTTGGGAATAAACACAGAATCAGAAAAAAAGAAAAAAGAAAAAAAAGAAAACATAAATAAGGCAAAATTAAATAGACTATATACATCTTATGGCTAATTTAAAGCAGAATCATTGCTTATCCTGATGACTGGGTCATCAGGAATTTTCTTAACTATTTCACTAAAATTGTATTCAGGATGAACCCAAGAAGTTAATTAAAATCAAGTAAGATGGCCATGAAATTAAGAATCAGTCAGTAGGATAGACTGGCTTTTGTTCTTACCTGCTGGACAGCTGCCACAAGAATCCTGGATCAGAGTTATGCAGAGTAGCATGGCAAGAGTTAGCATTGTATCTAGTTTCTCTGAGCCGTTTACCATGTTGTGATCTTGGAGAAAGGTGGTCCTCAGGAGGTCAGTTCCCACAGCACTCTAGCCTGTTGCCACAATCTTCACTCTCAAGGGTGCGCTTCCAGGTGATAAAGCTAGGTTATGTGGCTCATAAACTAATTGTCCACCTGGAAATTCATTGATTGACTACAAAAATCCAGAGATGTCAACCCAGCCTTGTTCTGGAAGAACAACAGAAGCAGGTGCCCTGACAGGCCAGAGATTCAGCAAAGCCTCTCTTTGGTCTAAGCTTGCCTAGGTTTTCCTAACTGCAGAACCAACTTCGAGAGTATCCCCTTGAGGAAGATCCAGTTTCAGAGTTCCATGGCAATGGGGTCCAGAGCTCAGCAATGCTTTCTGCATACCTAGAACAAGACACACTTGGTCAATTGATCCATCCATCAACAGTATTTCTTAAGCACCTACTAAGTGCCAGGCATTATGCAAAGGTCTGGGGATACAAAGACAGAAGTGAAAGTCCCTGCCCTCAAGAAGCTTACTTTCTATCAGGCAGAAATTCCTGAAAAAGGAGGGGAAATACTTATCAATGACTTTTTTTTTTTTTGAGAAATTCAGATCTATCTCATTGGCACTGCTGATCACTAAAGCCTAGAATAAATAAACCAGAAGTTTCAGCATCAACTAAAGTGATCGTTTAGGGAGGGAGCAGCATCTCTGTGCTCAACCTGTCCTGCTATTCCCTGTCTTCTTTGCAGACATGGATTTGATCTAACATCTGGAGCAAAACAAAAGAAACAGTAAGCAAAATCAATACTCTCTTTTCTCATATCTACTTTATGCCAGGCTCTCAGAACCCTATCAAAGGGGAATCACTGAATACAAATGATCAAATGAGAAGGAAACAGGAAGCTCAGAAAGGCTAAAGACGGAGGAAGTTCTACCAAGAACAAACCTGTGTAAGTTTGAGGGCTGCGTTCAGAGAGTTCAATTTCTCGATCTCCAGCAACAGTGAGCATTTTTATAGCTGGTGCTTTCTAAATCTTCTCACAAGCTCGGGTGACTCAGTGGGGGGAGAAAAGGGAGGGAGGAGGAGCCTCTTGGGAAATCCCCTCAATGATTTTATTTAAAGCTCTATCAAGACTGAAGTTGGCTGCCCCCAAAATCCCCTAGGGCCCTTTATTAGGGTTAACAAGGTCTCATTTCTTAGAAACAGTGTCTAACTCTCTATTAGGATTTTTCTTAGGTTTCCCTAAAAAATCAAAGGATTTAGTCCCTTCAAAGAGCCCTCTAAAATTGCCTTTTACCCTGCCTTCAGAATGTTTGAGGCCTCATAAAGATAATCATCTTTGCCCTGAGATATGCCCTTAAACCCTGTCCTGTTACATGCCAGGGAATTTTGGGAATTTTGTAAGAATGAAAAGGAATGGCTTTCACAGTCTGTGTCAGCATTGAACCAAAGCAATTTCCTATAAGTGGAGATCACAACTCTGTGGCACATATACTGGATTGCCCAATGAGCATTAATATTACTCAGTAAATTTTTGGAGGGAACCAACATCTATGAGTTCATCAATATAGGGAAATCCCAGCATGGAAACTCCTTTTAATGAAGCAAAAGGCAACCCATCTGACGCTTCATGTCTTAGAGGGTTGTCGAGGGCCCTGAGAGGTTCAGTAAGATGCTCCAGGTCACATAGGCTGAACATGTCAAAAGTGGACCCCAAACCCTAGTTTTCCTGACTACACAAGCCACCCTCTAACCACTATCACAGGCTGTCTCATCCTTATTAAATATCTATAGAAAGTGATCATTTTATTATTTAAATTTTTAAAAAATAAAAACAATAGTAATAATAAATTATAATAACTAATAAATTAAATAAATAATAATTTTTACATTTCTTGGTTATTTTAAAATTTTTATAGCACCTTCATTTCCCAATATATCTCCCTCCCCTCCCTAACCAAAGGAAGTATACCTTGTAACAGGCATTTATTAAGTGCCTTTATGTTCTGGGGAGAAACTTACAAGGAAAGAGTGGAAAAGTGAAATCTTTTCCTGTTTTATCATCTACATCTCAGAGAATCATAGAAAATGGGAAGTTGGAGCTACAACCCCTGGTGGAAGGATGGCTGGCTGACTGGATAGATGAGAGAGAGAGAGAAAGAGAGAGAGAGAGAGAGAGAGAGAGAGAGAGAGAGAGAATGAGTGAGTAAGTAAGCATGTATTAAATGCTAACCATATTCCGGGCACTATGTTAAACACTGAGGATGCAAAGGCAGCCCCCAAACTTACATAGACAGTGTCTGCCCTCAAGGAGCTTATATTCTAACAGGGGAAGACAAAAACATAAAAACACACACTAACTTCAACTCAGTATTGAGCAATATTATAATAAGGGCCTGGTGTACTATTTGTCCTTTAAAATATAGAGTATCACAGGTTGGTGATATATAAGGCATTCATATAATCCCTGGGTATGTCTTGGAAGATAGACTCTCAATAGCTTATAAATTCTATAGTTATTTTGAATGAGATTTCTCCTTTTTATCTCCTTTCAGCTGTGTATTCCTGGTGATATACAGGAATGCTGATGATTTATTATGTGGATTTGTTTTCTATCTTGAGAATTTTCTGGATTTGTTATTTCAATTAGTTTTGGGGTTTGTTTGTTTGTTTTTTTTTTGAGAACTCTAGAGTTCTCCTTTTCTTTAAATAGAGAACTCCTTTTATTCTAGGTCCTTGGGTGTGGCCTTTTGAATGAGTTCAAGTTTTACAGAACAAATCCTTTTATTAAGGGGATTTGTTCTGTGCAGTTGGGACCCAGTCAAAAATCTGCATCCGAGAACCTAGAAGGCCACGTGTGGCTTGAGGACACAGGTTCCCCCGCTCTGAGAGAGCCCAGATAAGCATCTGCAAAAAGTGTTTCTAAGCAATTCTGTAAGATTATATTACAGAGAAGGTGCCAATCTGCTTTAATAGAAGGAATCTCCTCTGGGAGTTTCTTATACCAATGAAATCATAACTTTAGTTCTTATCCTTATTAAGGACAGAACTAGTCAGATTTAGATTTTTCTCTTTCTTAGAATGGATTGTCTTGATGTCAAGAGAAAAGGAGAAGCTTCCTCCTACTCTGCTTTAGCATGTTGGATGGATCCCCTGTCATGGGAGGAAGCTTCTGTATCAGATTGACACAGTCAAGGATGGTCTATTAACTGTGTCATTGGATACGTTGACGGATTGGAATATTACCTAGAAAAATGTGTCCAGTCATCCATACCAGGTATCAGGCAATCTGCCTGATTCTGCTTTCTACTCTCCTTTGCTCCCTAGAGCAGCTTGGTCCAGACAGTACCTTCAGGACCAGGTTTACCCTCCCCTATCTTCTGCTTCCCCCCCCTCTCTAATGGAGTTAGTCCAATCAGCACTGGGACTCCTGCCTTGGGAATGAGTGGTCCTGATAGATGAGTGAGTACAAACTCACCCAACCTCTATATCTATTTCCCATTCCATCCATCCATTCATCCATCCACCCTGGCCATCTGCCACCTACCTTGCTGCCCTCCCCTTCCCACTTTTCTACTCTTGCTCTGAAAACAGTAATTAAAGACCATGACCATTGCTTCTGGAAAGGGCATATCAAGTGGTTGTCTTATCATTCAATTCAACATTCCTGTGGCTTACTCTGTTAAGTAAACTTGTATCCCAAATATAGAGACAATGTAGGGAGGTATAGCATCTTCAAATAAATGCTTAAAGATCTTTCTAGAAGATCCTTGGATACTTCCCCTCCCCTTTGCCTTACATTTTAGTTCTTTAAAAATGGAAATTATTGAAGGAATAAGTGAATGAAAAGACATTTATTAAGTGCCCAAGCAGCATTATTATATAAATACAAAAGTGATACAGTCCCTGTCCTAATGGAACTTACATTATGATAGGATGAAAATAATAGGCAGCTACATGGCACAGTGAATAGAGTGCCATCCTTGGACACAGGAGGACTTGAGTTCAAATCTGGTCTTAGACACTTACGAGCTGTGTGATCCTGGGTAAGTCACTTAACCCTCCCTGCTTCAGTTTCCTCATCTGTAAAGTGGTCTGAAGAAGAAAATGGCAAACTGCTCCAGTATCTTTGCCAAGAAAAACCCAAATAGGGTCAGAGAATCAGACATGACTGAAAAAGGACCGAACAACAGCAAAGAGATGGTATACAAAATTAACAAAGGAGATCAAATGAAAAGCATGAGAAAAGATGAAATTGTCATCACAGCTCACTCTCTGTGGTTCATAAGGCACTTGCCTCAAAATCAATCAGTCAACAAGTATTTATTAAGCTCCAAATATTTGTATCTAATGGGGAAACTGAGGTTCAAGGAGTTGTGCCTCACTCAAGGTCACAGAGGTAGTCGGTAGCAGAAGTGAGAACCCAGGTCTTCTGACTTCTAGGAGTTCTCCATTTCTCCCCCTTAACCAAGAATGGGAAGTCCAGCAGTAAGCTCTAATTTTGCTTACCATATGGTACGCTTAAAATACTTTCGTATTTTCTGACCTAGCAAATGATAGTCTCATAATCTGGTCCAAACATTTCTTTCTATTTTCTGTTTCTCTTCTTACTAAGCAGTACTCTATGAGGCTAAAAATAAAAAAGGAAGGGGGTGGGAAAGTCAACTCCACCAAAAAGGCACTGTAGACAAGAGGTTAAAGCTTTTATGAAAAGTACAAAACTGGAATTAGAAGTATTGTCAAATTTGTAAGCCAAGAGAATGTGACAAGCTGGAGTGAAATGGTGATTGTTTTTAGCATGGGCATGTGTGGGTTGAATTCCTGAATGTGGATGTGAAAGAGCATCTAAATTGACCCTGGAGTTGGGAGATAGGGGGGAAGGACGGAGGAAGGGCACAAGGAGAGGGCAGAAAAGAGTCCCAGTGATTCATGATGGTACTATTGAGTGTAGCTATGGAGAGTTTATGAGAACTCTGCATAAAAATGGCTTCAAACAAAAACTCAAAGTTAGAATTATATTTGAGTCACAGTGTTATTGTGATAATAGTTGGTCAGGGAAACCTTCAGTCTGTTTTGGGGGAAGGAGGTGTTCTGTTCCATTGCAGTCTACACATTACCAAAGGTTTTGTATAAGAATATTATTGTACTGAGAAAAACAACAAAAAGGAAAGATTCAGAGAAACTTGGGAAGACTTGTATGAACTAACTGATGAAGAGCAAAGTAAGTAGAACCAAGAGAACAATTTACATAGGGACCTAAAGGGGGAAAAAAAAACATTAAAAGACATCAGAATTCTACTTAGTGTTAATGATCAACCTTGATTTCAGAGGAGAGATAGTGAAACATGCTTCCTTTCTCAGTATGACATGGTAGACTATAAGTAGGGCAGTTTGGTGGCACAGTGGATAGAGTGCCAACTCTGGAGTCAGTGTGTGACACTGGGCAAGTCACTTAACCCTGTCTCCCTCAGTTTCCTCATCTGTAAAATGAACTGGAGAAGAAAATGGCAAACCATTCCAATATCTCTGCCAAGAAAACCCCATATGGGGTCACAAAGATGTGGACACAACTGAAGTAACTGAACAACAACCAAGACTATAACTACAAAATGATGTATGCATTGTCAGATATGGCCAATGTGTTGCTCTATTTTACTTAACTGTAGTTCTTTGTTATAAGGGGAGTTTCAGTTGGGTGGAAGGGAGATATTAGAAAGATGTAATATTGTAACTACTATTTATATGATCCTTTAAGGTTTGTGAAGCTCTTTCCAGATATTATCTCATTCTATCCTCACAATAACCCTGGGAAGTAATAAGTACTATTATCATCTCTATTTTTTTTTTTTTACAGATTAGGAAACTGAGAGAGACAGAGGTCAAATGATTTGTTCAGTCACATAGATAGGAAGTGTTTGGGGCTGGATTTGAACTCAGGGTTTCCTGATTGCAGGCCCATTGTTCTATCCATTATACCACCTAGCTGCCTTACTGGTTGAGAAATATGGAAAGAAAGAAAGAAAGAAAGAAAGAAAGAAAGAAAGAAAGAAAGAAAGAAAGAAAGAAAAGAAGGAAGAAAGGAAGGAGGGAAGGAAGGGAGGAAGGAAGGAAGGAAGAGAAAAATGGAGATAGAAAGGGGAGGAAATAAAAGGAAAGGGTTGTCACAAATGTATTCCTGAATTGCAGAGAGATAGCTGGACTTGAACTTAGCTAGTGATGGGAATCTACCCAGTCTTAATACAATAAGCTTAGTGTAGGAGTGTTAGACCATAAATAACAGTACTGATTGCTCCCTTAACACTGTTTCAAAATCACCACCCTAACCAAGCCGACCTCATTCATTCGTCACACCAAATATTCAATGTCCTGGTGCTGACATTTAAGCATTCTGTTTTCATTTTGCTGATCTCAACTGACATTTTGTGGCTGAACTCTCTACACGTGACAGATCTGATTTCCCAGCACTATATTTAGCCCACTTTTCAAGCTGAGCCAGAGACAGGAGCAAATCTAGTACTGGGCTAAAAGCTTCTCTACCAAGGATTATTAGTCCATAATTAAAGAATCAGCTGTTTCAGAACTGTTCCAATTCGAGCCTGGGTTCCACCTTGCAGGACTATTGTGAGAGTTCATAGATCATATGTTAGGGGCCTTATGTCTTCTAGTAACTCTTTCATTTCACAGATGAGGAAACTGAGGACAAGAGGGGTGATAAATAGCAGAGCCAGGAAATAAATCCAAATCTTCTGTTACTAAATTCAAAGTTTTTCCTATTGTACCCCACTGCCCTGCAATGGTACATTCTGTACCATTGGCTCGTGAGTTAAGCTTGAATCCAAAAGCAAATAAAATAGCTAATTAGTCATAAACATAATATTGCCTTGACTAGTAAACACATTAAATTCTGTTGTTAGTATATAGTGAAGTCCTAATTCATGTGGATAATGAGTCCCGAAGAGGTCGTGTGTATTCAAAATTAACATTATTCGAAGTTATAATTATGTGAATGTGGTTATTGGTTCCAGTCCAATGCAAATATGAAGTGAGAATTCTAATTATGTGACCACCTCAGAGGGTTCATTACTCACACTAATCCAGACCTAGATGTATAAGGAGGATTTTTCCCCCTTAAAAATATTATTTTTATGTCAAATCGTGTTCTCCCTATCTGTTAAAGTATCAAACACTCACTTCCTTCATTAAGCCTTCCTAGACTAACCCAACATATACCATTCCCAGTCAGTGATCATGTAACCCTCACTGAAAGATCTCTAGGGAGGGCAAGTCCAATGCCCAGTATTCCTGGAGGCAGCCCTTTCCACTTTGGGATGAGTCTCGTTCTCAGAAAGGTTCTCCTGTGGAATCTGGATGTGCCTCTGAAGCCACTGTTCATTAGTGTTGTCTGATCTCTAGGGCCAAGCTTCACATACCTAATCTTACTTCTGACACCCCTTCAGATACTTGAAGGAGAGAGTCTCCTCCTCTCCAAGCTTCTGGCTCTGCTTCTGATTCTCCAGACATCATCGCCATGGCTCAGTTGCCTTCTCACCCTGGAAGATCCTCCACTACAGTCGACCTCTTCTCCCATTGGTGGCTTCCACCTCGGGGCTCCATTTTGGGAAGAGCCCCAGGCTAGCCAATGTTCCTTCCCAATTCTCTGGATTTTAATACCTGTCCCCCAACACCAGCATTTATGTGTTGTCTTTCCCTTTCAATGATAGTAATATGCCTACTATGTGGCAGGCACCATTCTAAGGACTTTATAATTACTATCCCATCTGATCGTTATGGTTTGTTTTTTTTTTTACGGTTGGGGAAACAGGTAAACAAAAATTAAGTGACTAACCCAGAGTCACACAGCTAGTAAGAGTCTGAGGCTTTATTGGAACTCAGATGTAAGCTTCCTGAGGGCAGGCACTGTCTTCTTTGTCTGTATTTGTATTGCCAGCACTTGGCACAAAGCCTGGTATGTAGTATGTATTTATAGATGTGTGTGGTCTGCCTGCCTAAACATCCTCACTCCCCTCAACCAGTCCTTATAGATCATGGTTTTAAGGACTTTCACCAGTCTATAGGTCCTCCCCTGAATTGTTTCAGATTGTTGAAGTCCTTCCTAAAAGTGCAATGCCCAGAATGGACCACAATTGTTCTGGAGACTATGCTTCTTAATGGAGTCCGAGATCATAGAAGCTTTTTAGATTGCTGGGGCATACTGTTGACTCCTCTTAATTTTAACTAAAGACCAGATATGCAATGAGAAAAAACGACTGGATTTTTGAAGAGGAGCCCAATCCTCCCACATCCATAGAACACCCTCACTAGACCCTACCATTCTTTTCAAGCTCTTATGATATTTCTCTTCCCTTTCTCTGCCGAAGTCCTAGAAAAAAAAGTCTGTTTATATTTCCTGGCTTCATTTTTTTTGCCGCTTCTTAATTCTTTGTGCTCTGGCTTCTATCCTTATAGCTCAACAGAAATTGTTCTCTCCAAAGGTTACCAGCAACCCCTTCCTTAGTTGTCAGACCTGATGGCCTTTTGTGTCCTCATTCTTCTGGACTTTTCTGTACCAGATGATTCTGTTGCCCATCCTTGTCTTGTGGATACTTTCTCCTCTCTGGGCTATTTAAACACTGCTCTCTCTTGGTTCTCCTACCTATCTAATTGCTCCTTCTCTGTCCCTTTGCCCAAGTATCATCCATATGACACCTCCTGACTGTGGGTGTATCCCAAAACTCTGTCCTGGATTTTCCTCCTCCTCTCTTCTTCCTCTCCTCTCCTCTTCTCTCTCTCATTCTCTATTTCTCCCCCCTTCTTCCCTTCCTCTCTGTCTCTCCTCTCTTTCTTAGTCTCTCCCTTCTTCCCTCTCTCTCTCTCTCTCTCTCTCTCTCTCTCTCTCTCTCTCCCTCTCCATCAGCTCCAAAGGGTTTAATGATTATCCCTATACAGATGACTTCTAGAACTTTATATCAATCCTGAGTTTCTCTACTAAGCCCCAGTCCCACAATACCACCTGCCTAGATGGTATGTCCTGGAAGCCCTTCAAACTCAACATGTACAAAACAGGATTAATCATCTTCCCTCTTCTCCCCAAAACTACCCCATCCTCTAAATTTCCCTGTTCCTATTAAGGCCACCACCATCCTTCTAGTCACCTGGATTCACAACTTCACCTCCTCACTCTGACTCTCACTACATATCCAATTAATTGCCAAATCTTGTTGTTTCTACCTTCTCAAGATCTCTGACACCCATTTTCTTCCTTGCATTCCCATGGCCACCACCCTAGTTCAGGCCTTCTTATCTAGACTCCTGCAACAGCCTTCTCATTAGACTCCCAGCCTTGTCTCTTTCCCTTCCCAACCATCTTCAATAGTTGCTACTGTGATTTCCCTAAGGTATAGGTCTGACTATGTCATTTCCTCCTCAATAAATTCTAATAGTTCCCTACTACCGATTGCATCAAATATAAACTCCTTAGTTTGACATTAAGCCCTTTATGATTTTGTCCCAAACTACCTTTCCAGCTTTGTTTCATATTATTCCCCTTTGAGCACTTTATGGTCAAATTGGTCTTTTTACTGTCTCTCACACACCACACTCTCTTCTCTACCACCTTCACATATGCTACCACTCCTCTGGACTGGAATTCACTTTCTCCTCATCTCTGCCTGAGAATTCTTAGTCTCTTTCAATTCTCAACTCATGCCATCTCTTTCGATTAGTGTATTGTCTCACCCCCACACACACATTGCAATTATTTTATTTTTACTTCGTATGTATACCCATAATGTGCACATGTTGTATCGCTCATTAGAATATAAACTCTTCAAGGGCAGGCTCTGTTTTTACTTTTGTCTCTGTAGCCCCAACACCTAGCATAATGCCTGGCATGTAGTAAATCTGTTGATTGAATAATTGTATCATTTTTAAAGTGTAGAATGTAAAATGTAGAACATGTCCTTGAAATATGCTCAGATATTCCTGGTCTAGTTTTGGTTCTTAGATCCCAATATTCTCTACTTGCTTTCAATCCAACCACACCATGAGTAACTCAAGGTTTGGTATTATATGATGATGAATAGTCTTTTAATTAACTTCAGAGCCAGACTACCTGATGATTCAGGAACGGCTGAGGCATAACTGAGTATTTGTACAAAAATGCCATCCACCAACATCCTATTCTCTTTCCTTGGAGGTTCTGAGTGAGGACAGTCATTTTGAGTTTCTGGGTAAGGAAGAGGCAGCTGGCCAAATTCCCTCCACCTAATGGCTGTGAGGACATAACACCTCTGTTTCTTTTGTGTTTACTCTTTCCAGATCTTAGTCAAACAAATATTCTAAGTACCCAGAAAACCTGGTAAGTTCAAGATTTCCAGAGATACCATCAGAAATCCCACCAGTGACTAGAGTTGGTAGAAGCCATAGGAATAGGAAAGTGACCAGAGAGCAACTCTGAGATGGCCTTACCTAGGAAGTCTGGGCATTTCAGGGCTTGAAAAGATTGCAGGATGGTAGCTGAGTTAGACCTAGACCAGTGAGGAGTCAGGTCAGAAGCCAAATGACCAGCTTGACTGAGCCTAGCAGCAGATTGACCGAGCCTAGCAGCAGATTGACCCATCTAACTGCCACATTGTACCTTTTAAGGAGCCAACCCTGCTAGGCAACTTTTCCCTCCAATGACCACATCTCAATGGTAAACTTCCAAAGGGTTCTCCAAAGAAAGAAGGGACATTGAGGCCCTGCAATTATGGAATTATGAACTGCCTTAAGCACATGTGCTCTCTACATGAGTGCCTTATAACCATTGTGCTTTATGTTCATGCCCACTCTTCTACTCCCCATCCCCATGGATTCTGTGTGTATTTGTTGGAGATTAAGCCCCATATTATTAGGGAAAATGCTTTGTAACTACTGTTCTTACTATGTCATTTGAGTAAATGCCTTTGCTAAAGAGCTGAGGCTGATGACTGACTATTAAGAGTAAGCAGACTTGTGGGGGCTCATGATCTGTAGTGTTTGGAGAGTAGCCATTTTTATCCCTAGAATCCTGAGGTTAGTAGCAGCTGCCTCCCTGTGGACTCAACCTAGCAGTGCCAGTTCAAGTTGGGGGAATGAACCCAGAGGGATTAACGTATATGTATTTTTAAAAATTATAACTTACCATTACACAAATTTTTATGGTATGTTCCACTCACCAAGCACATTTAATCAATTGCAAAGATCAGGTATATAAAAGGAAATCATTTGAGTCAAAGGATATGACCACATAATTCATTAAAAAGGGAAAAATAGTAAACATTTGAAGCAATAAAGAAATACAACTTAAAATACCTAAGAGCTATAAGTTCTTGCCTGTTAAAATGACAAAAAAAAAAGTATAAATTCAAGTGTCAGTAAGTCTGTGGGGAGATAGGTCTAATCATAGTATTCTGGTAGCCTTATCAATTAGGACCATTTTTGAGGAAAGTTGCCCAGCAACACAAGTCACAGAACTGGAATAGCCTTTGACCTGGTAAAACCACCATTTAGAATTTGTCCTAAGAAATAACTAAATAGAGAAAAAGAAGCTCTTTGTACAAAGATATTTATAACTATGCTGTTAAAACACAGCTATATCGACTGGAAACAACCTGAATATCCAGTGGTCGAGTAATGGCTAAATGGGACTGCAAATATTAATGCCATGGGATAAAATAAATGAATAAATAAAAACTGAATTTTAGAAATGACGGGGACAAAGATACACAAACAGACTAACAAGTGCGCATGAGGCAAAGTGCAGAAACATGGAGGTAGGAACATGGAATATACACCAAGTCTAACAACGTGAAATGTGTGCGGGTGTGCGCCTCTCTGTCAACGTGGAAATGTCGGACATGTATGTCTATTTCATAGGTCATTATGGCCAAATCATCCCGTGGTTTCCTAACCTCATTTCTGAGCACATAGTGGTGGTGGGGTTCAGTTGTTTTTTAGCCCTGTCTGCCTCTTTCTGACCCCATTGGAGATTTTCTTGGCAAAGATACTGGAGTGGTTTGCCATTTCCTTCTCTAGTTCATTTTACAGATGAAGAAAATGAGGCAAACAGTAAGTGATTTATCCAGGGCCACACAGTGACTGAATGTCTGAGATCAGATTTGAACTCAGGTCTTCCCGGCCTTCTATCCATTGCACCACCTAGGTACCCCCTTGCACATAGTAGGTACTTGATAAATGTTCATTAATTGATTGGTTGGCCACCTGGTAGCCAAGTTTCTGTGTACATAATAAAACAGTGAAAAGAACCCTTAATTTGGAGTTAGAGGACCTGGATCACATCCCACCTTTACCACTTGCTACTTTGTGTGAGGGTGGGTAAAGTAAGGGGGTTAGATAGCATGAATTTTAAGATCCTTTCCAGTTTCAAACATGTGATATACCATGGTGAGATAGAGGGATAACATAGGCAGTATTCCACCAATACATACAAAAAATATTAAAAAAAGAAAAAATCTGGGAAATGACTCTAGAATGTTTGGTATCTACCCTCTCTAGAGAATTTATGGAAGGAGTGGATGAAAATGGAACAGTATAAGAAGACGTGAATTAGTTTGACTGTTTAGGAAAGCAATTTGGAATTCTACAATAAACTGGGGGAAAAGGGGATATGGAAATGGATATGGATATGGGTAAGGGGCAGCAAGGTAGCATGATGGTTAGAGTGCCAGGTCTGGAGTCAGTAAGACTCATCTTCCTGAGTTCAAATCTGATCTTAGACACTAGCTATGTGACCCTGGGCAAGTCACCTAACCCTGTTTGCCCCATTTTCCTTATCTGTAAAATAAGCTGGAGAAGGAAATGGCAAAGTGCTCAAGTATCTCTGCCAAGAAAACCCCAAATAGGGTCAAGAAGAGTCAGGCATGACTGAGAAACAACTGAGCCAGAACCATTAATGGGAAAGAGTTACTTCACCATAAGAAATTATGAATATGGCAGATTCAGAGAAATATGGGAAGATCTGTACAAACTGATGCAGAGTGATATAAGCAGGAACAGGAGAACAATTTGGCAACAATAACGTGAAGAATAACAACTTAGAAAGACCCCAGAAACTTGGCCGAAGTAGCCTTCTAGAGTGGACTGAACAGGTCTGGGTTCAGCTTTCTCTGACTCCTGGCTCTGCCGTCCTGGGTGAGTTACTTCACACCTCCGTTGTCTAGACCAGAGGGGTCCAACCCGAATAGAAACACTAGTCCTTACCTAAGGATCACTGCTGGCTATGTATAGATTTAGTTTTCAAATAAAATATTATCTATATTTTACTGTATTTTTATCGTGTTAAATACTCCCCAATGACATTTCAATCTGGTTTAGCCTGCTCTCAAAAGTGTTGTGGGTCGCACAGGCGGCTGTTTTTTGACGCCTCTGCCACTATGCAACTTTCTAAAACCCTAAGTTGAGAAGGTGACAACCTGCATAGGTAGATGGAGTTTCCTCAACTGGAAGTCCCCTACACCAGTAAAATCTCAAGTCCAGTTCCTCTCCCTACCTCTATGGAGAGCTTCTCCTTGGAGTCTTACATCATCATCTAGGTTGAAAATAGATCCTTAATTCTCCCATTCTTTTGTCTGTGCCTGTCTTATAATCATTGGCTTTGGATCCCAATCATTGTAATCTGAATGTTTAATTCAATAAAACACAGATGAAAAACTTTCTATGTACAAGAAGTGTATATATTAAGGTCCGTTGAGAGGCAACATGACAAAATAGAGCCTGGAAGACCTGGGTTCGAGTTCTCACTTTGGACATATACTGGTCAAAAGAATCTGGGTCAGTCACTGAACCTCTCAAGCCCAGGGATGGGGAAACTGAGGCGTCAAGGCCACATGTGGCCTTCTAGGTCCTCGGGTGTGGCCTTCTGACTAAGTACAATACAGAACAAATCCTTTTGTTAAGGGGATTTGTTCTGTGAGGTTTGGATTTAATCAAAGGGCCAAACTTAAGGACCTAGAGGGATACACATGGCCTTGAGGTCGCAGGTTCCCCATCCCTGTCTCAAAGTAACTCTCAAAGACTAAGCTTAATTAATTAGATATACTTTTAATCAGGGCAGCTAGGTGGCGCCATAGTGCACAGAGCACTGGGCTTGGAATCAGGAACACTCCTCTTCCTGAGTTCAAATGTGACCTCAGACGCTTATTAGCTATGTGACCCTAGACAAGTCACTTAACCCTGTTTGTCTCAGTTTCCTCATTTGTCAAATGAGCTGGAGAAGGAAATGGCAAACCATTCTAGTATCTTTGCCAAGAAAAACCAAACCAAACCAAAACCCACATGGGGTCATGAAAAGTTGGACACAATTGAAAAACCACTGAACTACAACGAACAAAAAACTCTTATTCAGTACCTAGACTGGCACAGTGGGAGGCTATACTGGCCTTGGATTCAGGAAGAACTGCCTCTGATACCTGCCTGCAGTGTGATCCTGGGCAAGCCCCTTGCTTAATGCCTCTTGTCTTCTAGGCAAACTCTTGATGACTAAAAATTGCAAAAAAAAAAAAAACTGACTTGCATGAGTGGTGGGAATTTCCCTACCAGGGAGTTCCCTATGCAGATAAAATTAATCAAAAATCAATTGACAAGTATTTATTAAGAACCTAATGGGCAGTTAGGTGTCACAGTGGATAGAATGACTAGCTAGGAGTCAGGAAGACTCATCCTCCTGGGTTCAAATCTGGCCTCCGATTCTTACTAACTGTGTGACCGTGTCACATCACCCTATCTGCCTCGTTTTCCTCATATGTCAAAGAGCTGCAGAAGGAAATGGACAGCTCCTCCAGTATCTTTGCCAAGAAAACCTCAAAGGGGGTCATGAAGAGCTGGTCACAGCAACAATGAAAGAACCTAATATGTGCCTGGCTCTGGAGACACAAGAGAAAGAGAAGGGAGAAGGGAATATTGATCAATGTGTCCACTATGTATGAGGCATTCTGCTAAGTGTTTTTTACAATTATTATTTCATTTGATCCTCATAATGACCCTGTGAGGTAGCTGTGATTGTCATACCCATTATGCAGTTGAGTAAACTGAAGCAAACAGAGGTTAAGTGGTTTACCCAGGGTCACACAGTTAAACAGTGTCTGAGGTCACATTTGAACTCCAGGCTTCCTGATTTTGCTGTGCTACTAGCTTGCCCTCAGATACAATTATAATAAATGAAACAATGCCTACCTATGATATAGTCTAATAACAAAATAACAGGTTTCCCAATTCTTCTTCTTACCCTTCTTGTGTGCAAAACACTAGGGGAAAATAAATTTTGTGCTCTCTGTCATCTCAAAGTTTAACTACACATGATAAAAAGCATTATTCTTGTTCAGTTGTTTCATTTGTGTCTGCCTCTCCGTGACCCATTTGGGGTTTTCTTGGCAGAGACACTGGTGTACTTTGCCATTTCCTTCTCCATCTCATTTCACAGATCAGAGAAACTGAGGCCAACAGGATTAAGTGACTTGCCCAGGGTCACCCAGCTATTAAGTGTCTAAGGCCAGATTTGAACTCAAGTCTTCCTGATTTCAGTGCTCTGTCCACTGTGCCACCTAACTGCTGATAAAAGCATTAGAGATCTGCTAAGGAAATTGCTATGTGAAGGTTAAGTTATTAACAGGATTGGCAAAAGCTTCATGAAAGAGCTTTTGAGTTGGGCTTCAAAGAATGGGCAAAAATCCAACAGGGAGAGGGATGTTGTTTAAGACTTAGAGTAAGCAAAAGTAAGTCTAGAGCATGCTGCAGAGGCAGACAAATGTCCACAGAACATGTGGAAGGCTAGAAAGGTGAGTGCCAGATCATGGGATCAGAGCTTTTGAGTTGGAAGAGATTGTAGAGGCCATATTCTTTCATCTTACAGCTGAGGAAACTGAGGCACAGAGAAAGGAAGGCACGTGTCTGGCTTCACATGGCTGCTAAACATCTGAGGTGAGATTCAAACAAAGGTCTTCCTGACCCCCCAGTTTCACCCCAGCCTGTTATGCTAACTTACCTAAAGGGTGTGTGTGAATACTGAGAATCCTAATCATGAACATCTTGGGGTGGGGAAGGAGGGAAGAATGATACAAATTGATCTCTGCATAAGGAAGATTAACCCGATAGTTATATGAAGGTAAGATTAGAGAAGCAAAGAATAGAGATCAGAGCTCACCATTGTAAGCAAGGTGTCTATATATAAAATTTTTAAACCCCATTTAATCTTCACAGAGGCATAGTGAAACTAATCAAGATGTGGTTTGAGAGCTGCTGAGTTCAGAAATGCCGAGGCAAGTGTCAAAAATCACACTTAGTTTCATCTATTTGAATGAATATCCAGATACTGAAAGTCAATTTACATTTTTAGAAAGGTTGTGAATGGTACTATACTTTTATGCCAGGTCTGACATGTAACACTTCATCTAGTTTTCTGCCTAGCACTGGAATGAGGAGCTAAATATCCTTACTTAGCTAGCTTTGTTTCAGAGGGAAACACATGAAAGCTTACATTCCACATATGATAGAAGGAAAACTGGATTTGGAGTCAGAAGACAAGGGATGGAATCCTGGCTTGGCTGTCTCCCCTTTGTCATCTGGGCATCCTCTGATTCTCCCACTATAAAGTGAAGCTGTCTAGATAAAGGATCCAGAGGGTTGCCTTCCAGATCTCACAGGCCATGATCCCATAAAGCTTCTGCAAGACAGGTGGTTACAGAGAATTCTGAGCTTAAAAAAAAAACTTTAGAGATGATCTCTCATATGATTCATTTCTGATTTAAATCTTCCTTAGGACCCATCACTTAAAGGCTAGCATGGCTCTTTCTCTCTCACTTGACCCTTGCAAAGATCCTGCCATGTAGCATAGGTCCTGCTAGAGGAAATATCATTCCCATTTTTACAGATGAGTAATTGGGCTCCAAGGAGTCCTAAGGGACCTACCCAGAGCCATACTAAGATGCAGGATTTGAACCCTCATTCAAAATGCAAATTAAAACACTTTAATTCCATATTATGGAAGAATTAAGAGGAGGGAATAAAGGCAAAATGGGAAAGAGATGAAAGGAGAAAGAGTGACAACCAGAGTAAGGGAAAGGAGCTCAGTAAAAAGTGTGGCATGTTAGTCTCAAGAGCAGACCCTGTGGAGAATCATTCCAAGTCACCAGTTGACTAGCAACTAATTCATACATGTTCAAACAGCCTTTGTAGCACCTCTGTTGGACATTCATTCCCAAAGTATGATTGTAGATTTACTCCTTGGGTATGCCTTGGAGATGAACCTACTATGTGCATTATGAGCAGCAGCATGGAATAGTGGATATTTTTTAAAGAGCTGCTCTTGAAATCAGAAAGAACTGGGTTCCAGTGGTTAATACAGGGGAGGGAGGTCTTTAACACAGTTCTGCCTCTTCCACATCCTAATTGTGTGATACTGGGCAGGTTACTCAACTATGTTAAGACCATAAGTTGCAGAACAGGTGCAGTTTGGCATTGGTAGAGGGAGTTTCCTCACTGGAAGTTCCCTAACCAGTGAAATCACAGGTTCAGTACATACATACATACACACACACACACACACACACACACACACACACACACACACACACACTAATCCTCCTTTCTCACATTGCAGTTCACTAGGGCTGGTAGGAACCCCTGCCCTTCAATATGCTAATAACCTGCATTAAGTCCTGTTTATTGTTTAGCTGACTTTTATTCTTAAAACTTCATAGTGCATTGAGTGGTGGAGTCAATTACAATAGCCTTTCACAAATGTTTCTTTTTTTTTTTAATTAAAAATAAAATTTTTTGTTACATTTTGAGTTTTGAATTGTCTCCCTCCCAATCCCAAATTAGAGGCCAACATTTGACATACACATGTGGAGTCATACAATACATACTTCCATATATCAATTCTTTCTCTAGAGATGGATAGCATTTTCCTTCCTAAGTCTTTCATAGTTGATTGGAACGTTCATATTATTCAGAACAACTTGGTCATTCTCAGTTACTTTTCAAACAACATTATTGTTATGTATACAACATTCTTTAGGTTCTGCTCATTTCACTCTTCATTATTTTATGCAAGTCTTTCCCTATTTTTCTGAAAGCCTCCTGCTCATCAGATTATTGTCCCCATTTTAACAGATGAGTTAACAGCTTCAGAGGAGTGCTAAGAGATATGGCCAAAGTCACACCTTCACTAAGAATCAGAGACAGGATTTGAGCTCAGGTCTCCCTGACTTTAGAGCTCCATCCACTCTAGTGAGTACCACTGTGCCACTGTAAAAATTAAAGAAACATTTGGTGACATAGAGAACTGAATCAAATTTGTAAGAATATGAGTCATCCCCCAATTGATAAATGGTCAAAGGATATGAATAGGCAGTTTTTGGAAGAAGAAATCAAAGCAATCTATAGTCATATGAAAAAATGTTCTAAGTCATTATTGATCAGAAAAATGCAAATTAAGACAGCTCTGAGGTACCACCTCACACCTGTAAGATTTTAAAATGGTAGAAGGGGAAATGACAAATGTTGGGTGGGGAGGGGATGTGGAAAACTTAGAACACTAGTACACTATTGGTAGAACTGTGAACTGATCCAACCATTTTGGAGAGCAATCTGGAATTATATCCAAACAGTTATAAAACTGTATATATCCTTGGACTCAGCAAATACCATTATTAAGTCTGTTTTCCAAGGTGGTCAGGGGAAAAGGAAAAGAACTTATATATTCTAAAATATTTATAGTGGCTCTCTATGTGGTGGCAAAGAGCTGCACATTGAAGGGATGCTTGTCAAATGGGGAATGGCTGAGTAAGTTGTGTTATATGATTGTGACAGAACACTACTGTGCTGTAAGAAATGAGCTCTGCTACCTCTTAGGATTTTTTATGAGATTAAGTAAGAGAAAGAGCCATGCTAGCCTTTAAATGATGGGTCCTAAGGAAGATTTCAAATCACAAATATCTAGGAGAGATAATCTCTAAAGTCTCTTTTAGCTCAGAATTCTCTGATTCTGTAACCACCTGCCTCCAAAAGCTTTTGAGATCATGGACTTTCAGAGTTGGAAAGGGACTGTCTGGATCTTCTAGTTTGATAACTGCCATTTATAGGGGGAGAAACAGACTAAAAAAGGATGCTAAGATGACAAAGGGGAGACAGCAAAGTCAAGATTCCAACCATGTCTTCCGACTCCAAATTTAGTTTTCCTTCTTCTTGTTCAGTGGCGTCCGACTCTTCGTGACCCCATTTGGGGTTTTCTTGGCAATGATCCAGGAGTGGTCTGCCATTTCCTTCTCCAACTCATTTTACAGGTGAGGAAACTGAGGCAAATAGTTACATGACTTGTCAAACAACTAGTAAGTGTCTGAGGCTGGATTAAAACTCGGGTCTTCCTGACTCCAGACCCAGGGCTGGAAGTGAAGTCTTGAAGTGAAAAAAAGGTACTAAATGCTGGCCATGTGTCAGGCATGGGAGACATAAATACCAGAAAAAAAGTAAGACAATTCTCCCCTCGAGGAGTGTACATTCTAATGAGGGAAGACAGTACACACAGGGGAGCTGAAAGCAGGGAGAGGGGCAGCATCCAAACAGGAATAGCGGCAAAGTTCTGGGGTGTCAGAAGCAGAGTCAGAAGACAAATGAAGGACGATGGATCTGGGCTCTTCCTCAAAATGGAGGTTCTCGGAGGAACTTACCAATGGGAGAAGGAAGCTGCAGAGATATAACTTCCAGGGTGAGAAGGCCAAGAAGACTTTGTATTCAAGACAGCTAAGTGGAGCAGTGAATAGAGCACTGGCCCTGGAGTCAGGAGGACCTGAGTTCAAATCCGGCCTCAGACACTTAACACAAAACTAGCTGTGTGACCTTGGGCAAGTCACTTAACCCCAATTGCCTTGCCCTCCCCCCTCCAAAAAGCAAAAAAAAAAAAAAGACTTTGTATTCAAGTCCCAACTCTGACATGTATTGGCTACATCACCCTGGGCACGTCACTTAATTTCTGAGAACTCTAGGCAGCTCTCTAAGACTATAAAATGCAGAGAAGTGCCCACCTGCATTGGTCCAAAGGGTGCCCTCATCTGAAAGTTCCAATCCCAACTATACCTAGCCCTCTCCCAACCCTCTATATCTCTATATCTAACCTATCCCAACTATACCTAACCCTCTCCTAGCTCTCCTGAGCTAGTGTGCCGCTGCTGTCCTCTATACTTCATACTACAAGGACTCCTGTTACTTAGATTCACTAAACCAGATGTTTTAAAATAAAGTTTCTTGGGAGTAGTCACTTCTTTTGCTTTTTCTTTAAATTCTCAGGGCAGGCCTCAGCTAAGCAAGGGCTTAACAAATCGTTGCTAATTGATTGATAAAGCAGAAAACTGAGAACCAAGGAAACTCCACAGAAGTTGCTAAGAGTGAGAAAAAATGTCAAGTCATTGAAAGTTTTGTGTTGTCTCCCCTCAGCTCCCCACAGGACCACAGGCATCACCACTGCCCAAAGAGTCTGAAAAATGCATGACATTTATGCAAAAAAGTGAGCAGAACCCCAAGGTGCTTGGTAAAGGTATTTCTGCCAGAGAAGTGTCTCTTCCTAGAACAGTTCTGCTTGAGGCTTAGGCATGTGAATGAACTCGGTAGAAGTCTTGAGCCCATACCCTGTTTTAGAGAAACATTGGTTTGGCTACCTTCCTAGGGCCTCACATCTCTTTGAATTTGAAGCTGAAAACATTATTGAATCAGTTTATAATAAAGAAAGAGTAAGAATACATATCTCCATGTCTAGCATGGGGATTAAAAAGATTCAAGACACATAGTTCCTGGGTAATTTAACCATTTTATTAATAAGGCCAGCACATTATTGATAAAAGGATGGTCCTTTGGCCTTCTCTGTTAGACCAAAGACAATCATGACGGAGGGCTCACAGTTTATATACCCTTCAAGGAGCAGATGGCAGTCAACTCTGATTGGATAACACAAAGGGAAGTGAGCTATATTAAAACGAAGGGCTGAGAATGACATCATGTCACCCTACGAAGGAGAAACTATCTCTATACTCAGAACACCCTTGGTCTGTTGAGACAAAAGGATATATCTCCACCCAAGCTTGATTGAATGGAATTCACCTGAGATTAAAGATTCTTTGTAGGTTTGGATTGAGTCAGATAGAGAAATTAATTCAATCTTATTATCAGTACTGTCCTTCCAGAGACTGAACCTTTTACTTTTTAAAATCAGGACTTTAAATGAAAGGAAGAACTCTGGATCTCCCCTAATTATTGATTATCAATAATCATTTCTCTCACTAGATATAAAGACATAACTGTGTGTAAATGCTTTTTTAGGAAATGGTTTATGAAACTGGATACAAAATGAACTCATAAAAAATGCAATCCTTTTCTTGTCTGTGGAAGATCTTAGATAAAGAGTGACATAACCAGCAGTGATCACTTATAGAAACCCACTTAGGAGCCATGAGAGATTTGGAAAATATTTACCAGCAACCTCATTAGACAATGATGCTTTCAGTACATTGGGCAGCTAGGTGGTACAGTGGATAGAGTGTTGAGTCTGCAGTCAAGAAGACTCATATTGAGTTCAAATCTGGCCTCTTGTCTTATAGGCACATTCTTGATGTGCAAAGAAGGTCAATTTGCATGAATAATGGGAGTTTCCCTATCAGGGAATTTCCTATGCTGATAAAGTCAATCAAAATTAATTAACAAGTATTTATTAAGAATCTAATGGGCAGCTAGGTGTCACAGCGGATAGAATTCAGAGCCAAGAGTAAAGAAGACTCATCTTCCCAAGTTCAAATCTGGCCTTAGACACTTACTAGCTGTGTGACCCTAGGCAAGTCACTCTATCCTGTCTGCCTCAATTTCCTCATCTGTAAAATGATCTAGAGAAGGAAATGGCAAACCACTCCAATATCTTTGCCAAGAAAACACCAAATGAGGTCGTAAAGAGTTGGACACAAATGAAAAAAATTGAGTACACAAGTTAATTCTGGTTTCTCCCAGAAAACTGAATATTTTCCGATAGACCGGTTTTAGAGGTGGGATGAAAAGAACTTTGAGTCTAGACTCAAAAGACCTGGATTCTAACCTTAGACTGGTCCTTTATTATCGGTGTTGACCTTTGGCAAAAACTGTTTCCCTTTCTTCAGTTGCAAAATAAAGGTGTCCATGTGGTTGACTTGAAGGTCTCTTCCATCTCTCTATCTATGCTTCTATTAGAAGATTTAAGGACAGAGCAAGTCCAGCTCCAAGCTCCAAGTCCAGCTTCATAAAACTGTCGTTTTATTTTGAAGTATCAAAGTAAACATCATCTGATGTATTTTTGATTGCAACTGCTAATAAAGGATTTTATTTCATTAACTCTTGATAGGCAAATGTTCACCTCAGAAACCCAAAATGAACAGGGGGTGTTTTTTAAAAAAGCAGTTGATAGACGAATTAAAACCACCTTGAGGTACCACCTCACACCCATCATATTGGCAAAAATGATAAAAAGCAATGAAATTGAATCTTGGGATAGAGTTTGCAAATCTGCAGGCTCTTGTAAGAACAGACCCTGAAAGGGTCACCAACAGCAGAAAGAGTGAGATCTGTTCAAAGATTTGCCTTACAAGAAATTGTAAAAATAAATAAATACATGAATAATTGGAAGCAATCTAAATATCCAACAGGAAGCTATTGGTTAAATAAATTGTGGTATAGTGCTTCGTTATACTTCTACAATTCAATTAAGGCAAAGTATGGAGAATACAAAGAAATCTACTACTGATCCCCTCACCAAAACCACCTTGTATTTATTTTGTATATATCCTGCATATGCTTATATATGTATATATTGATTCCTCTATCAGAATGTGAACTCATTGAGGGCAGAGATGGTATTATGTCTTTGTATCCCAGGAACTGGGATGGAGGATGGGGATACAAAAGCAAGAGATGAAACAATACCTGTACTCAAAGTTGAATAACAGTAATACTAATAATAATAACTGACATAGAATTTGCAAAAATAATAATAATACTGACTGCTTATTAATAGCTAATATTTACACGGCATTTTAAGGTTTGCAACAATAATAGAAGACACATAGAGCTTTAAAGCTTGCAATTAGAATAATAGCTGATGTTATATATACAGTACTTTAATGTTTGTAATAATAAGAGCTGACACATAGACACTGCTTTAAGGTTTGCACTAACAATTGTCAACATAAAGCTGCCTTAAAATTTGCGATCACGGTTGACACATACAGCAATCTTGGTTTATATTAGTAATAGGTCCCATTAGTGCAGCAAGAAATGCATTAATAATAGCTGATGCTTAGACCGTGTTTTAAAGTTTGCCTTAATACTGTAGGCTGACATTTATATGCTTTAAGGCTTGCAAAAATTATAGTTTATATTTAGCTAATACTTTAAGGTTTTCAATAATAATGACAGATTATATTTATATGATGTTTTAAGATTTGCAATAATGATAGTGGATATTTACATAGCGCCTTCAGTTTTGCAATAATAATGACAGCTGTCACTTATACAATGCCTTAATATCTGCAATAATACAGCTGACATTTATATCGCGCTTTAGGTTGCAACAATAATACTAGGAGAACACCTGCATAGTCTTTTGATAATATTTAGCTGGCTGCATCAATTTGTTTTTATTTAGCTCAATGAGGGTGCCGTTCAAAAGCAGACATCCAAAGAGTAATGTAAAAATTGACCCTCCCGATGCTCCCTGACACGCCCACCCCGGGCTACAGTCCCCTTCCAGTTAAAGCAAGAGCTCAGAATTCCAAGCTGCGTACATCTGCCCAAGGCCGACCCCGACCCCTCCCCCAGAAAGCACATGCGCGAATTTAGCCACGCCCCCGTCACCCTTGCGGTCACCCTTCCCTTCACCCACTGGCTGACCCGGCTGAGCTTTTCTCATCCCGCCCCCTCGACCCCGTAGTGGGCTCGCGCCTCTGCTTGGTAACGCGAGATGGGATGTGGAGAGGGGGAGGTTCTGCGGTCGCGCCGTGCTGCGCTTAGAACGAGCGGGCTGCGGGCTGCGTGCGTCACTTCCGCCCACTCCAGAACTCGTCAGAGAGGCTGTGGGTGTGGATACTTGTTCCCCGCGCTGGTCCCGGCCTTCCGCCTGTTAGGCGCCGGAGAAGCGGTGAGAGGCGCTTGGGTCGCGGCCCCTCGGCTCGCCCTGGTTGTCAGTTTCCCGGCCGCCGCCGCCCACTTCGCGGCCTCAAATGTCAGAGCGCTCGGTCTGTCGCTCCTCGGCCCCCGCACCGGGCGGGGAGGCCAGAGCGCCCCTGGGTCTAGGCCTTGCCTGCCCCGCGTGACCGTGGGCAAGTCGCAGGCGGCAAGAGCAGTAATGGGCGTAGTGGCCCAGGCTTACGGAGCGCGTCCCCATGGGCCCTCCTGATCTGTAAAACGGGTGGAGGTTTGCATGAGATGACCTTTAAGGTCTTTTCTCCCGGCTCTCCGACCCCACGGTTTAGGGAAGCACGCGAACCCCGGGGGGGCCTCAAGCTTTGTCCCGCAGGGAAGAAAATAAGCCCCAAGAAGCAGCAAGGGAAGGGCTTCAACCCAGGCCCCCGACTCCAGATCCGGTTTATCTTTGCCCCTGGCTAAAGAGGAGGACCAGGCTAGCCAGTGCTAGTTGATCAGGAATGCCTGGCAATTGATGTCTAGAAGCAGAAAGAATAGCTAGTATGTGTATATGTGTTTGTATATACATATCTATGTATGTGTATGTATATATGACTTAGTATATATATATGTGTATCTCTAAGTATATATACACTTAGTAGTATATATTACTTATGAATATTACCCAGTTACTTAGTAATATATATTACTCAATAACATTACCTAATTACTTAGTAATATAAAATGTGTTAGTATATAACATATATACACGAATATATAGCATGATATAAACGAATGTACATGTAAGTGTATATCTGTTTATGTACACTTGTACGCATATACATTACACATTTAAAGTTTGTAAGACGGTTTACATGTTATTTCTAATTAAGGCCAAAGGAGGTTAATTGCTCGGGGTGGCACACCTAGTAAATGCCAGATAGAATTTGAACTCAGGTTTTCTTGACTCCCAAGTCTAGCCCCACCTAGCTGCTTCAGCTTGTAGCCTTTGTCCTCTCTGGCTTCCTTTTTGTTTTGGAGGGAGTGGAGAGGATTGGGGTGGGCTTGGTAAGTATATGGTCTTGCAAGGGTGGCTAGTGATCTTATGATTTCAGTGCCCTGGGAAGTTGGCATTGATAGAGGAAGTTCTCTTCGGGTGCGGATTGGCAACTTCTCTGTCACTTGAAGTCTCAGAGTTGCCTGGGACACTGAGGTTGAGTGTCAGTCAGAAGCAGGACTTGCACAGTAATGGGAGTTTGGTTCAAGCAGGTCTTGTTAGACTGAAACATAGCCAGGATCTAGGAGAACTTGTAATCAGTCTGGAAGGTTACATTTATACAATTTAGAAAAATAGATACAGCCCAATTATCTGGCCTGGTCTTCGCTGAAGCAATCATGTCACGGTACTGAAGCTGACCTTATTGATAGAAGAGAAAATAAGAACCAAGTAAGATTTCTCTGTGGTATTAAGTGTGGCTCTGAGTCTTTGTTCACTCAGCCTCTGGCTGTTTTTCTTACATGTCTGTGATTTTTTTTTTCTCTCTGGGGCAAAGTCTGTGCTGTTGGGTTGGATTGCAAACTGCAGTCTTAGGGTGTAATAACTATGTCAGAGCAAAGAATGGTGATAACTGTCACAAAATCAGAGGAAACTATACCCTTCAAGTACTTTTCCATATTCTCTGTCATTTGGTGGACCCTCATAACTTGAAGGATTCCTATATAGTAATCTAAAATCCCTTGAGAGGAACCTGCGCTTTTATAACTGCTAGATCTGTTCCTGAATGTTAATAATGGCTAATATTTTTATGGTGCTGCAAGATTTGCAAAGCACTTTATGCAGATCATCTCATTTGATCTGGTGTTACCACTTGAGGAAACACCATCTTAACCCTTATTGGATTCTAAAGCCCTTGAAGAAAGAGTCCACATTTCTTTTTTATTAAAGAATCTAGTGCAGTGGTTCTCAACCTTCCTAATGCCGTGACCCTTTAATACTCCTATGTGGGCGGACCCACCTGGAGACAGAGGAGCGGTGTCTTGGTTCCTAAGACCATCGGAAATATGTGTTTTCCGGTGGTCTTAGGCAACCCCTGTGAAAGGGTCATTTGACCCCCAAAGAGGTCACAACCCACAGGTTGAGAACCGCTGATGTAGTGCAAGACGTGTGCAAGACATGTGATGTTTTATATGCAAGGCAGAGATGATATAAGGACAAAAACAGAACAGTCCCTGTCCTCAAGGAGTTCATTGGGGTTACCTTATTTCACAAATAAGTAAATGCTACATGACTTGAGGCTAGAGGAAGCACTAACTAGAGAGATTAGGGAAGGCTTCTCGTAGGGGGTGACATTGAGGGAAGCTAAGATTCCAGGAGACAGCAGTTCATTCCAAGAATAGGGAACAAGGGACAGCCAGTGTGAAGGTACAGTGGTGGAATGATAAGCTCAAGGAATGACAAAGTCATCCTTTCAGAATGAATGAAGGAGAATATGAAATCAGGTTAGAAACAGTTGGGGCCAGAGTGAGAAGAACCATAAAATTCCTGAAGTCCACTGTTCTTTGCAGTTTGTGTGTATAATGGGATCAGAAAAAAATTTGGGTGAGCTTCCTTTTGTCCTGGCTCTTGTTGTCCTAGATGTCCACAATAGCAGGTAGCCCCTCCTGACTGCTGGCCCTTTTAGCCACAGGTGTTACCACACTTGGGGATTTGTAGTTGTTACCACTGATGAAATATTAGGTTAATCGAGCCCCTCTTCCATCTGGGGCATCTTCCCTTTTCCACCATCTCTCACCCTAAGTGTCTAGTCAGTTGCCACATCTATTTCTTTCTCCCTAGCATCTCTTGCCTCCAGTGCCTTCTCAACTCATACAGTCTCCACTTTAGCCTAGGTCCTCATCACCTTTCACCTAAACTATTGCAGTACTCTGGATAGCTCTCCCTCATCCAGTCTTTCCTCTGCAAGGCTGCTTAGGTGATGTTCTTAAAGTACAGGTCTGACCATGTCATTTCATTATCTCTGGTGCCACATAGGAGCTCTTGTTGGCATTTAAAGCTTTTCACAACCTCACCTTACCTACCTTTCCAGTTTTTTATACGTTACTCCCTTTCCAGTACTTGATTGTCTGGCCAAACCAGCCATGTTACAGTTCTTCACACACAGTGTTCCATGTCCTATCTGTGCTTTTGTACTTTGCACAGTTCCCCGTGCCTGGAATGCATTCCTTCCTTATTAGAATCCCTGATTTCTTTCAAGGCTCAGCTCAAGCACTACCTCTGGCATGAAGTCTTCACTGATCCCCACAGTTGCTAGTGTCTTCCCCCCAAAATTCCCTCATATCTGTTTTGCATTCGCCTCTATGTGCATCAGGCCTGGCCGATAGTAAGCACTGTATAAATGTGTTAGCCATGGTTATTGTCACCACTAGCTAGAATTTAAACTCCTTGAGGGGAAGGACTGATTTTTGCCTTTGACTCCCCAGTGCCCAGCACTGCAGAGATCCTTAATAAATGCTTATTGGTTGATGAATTCCCTGTGGAGGGGCATTGCCTAGTCTCACCCTGCTAATTACTTTTTGTCATTTCCTCTTTCCTTAGCATTCTGAATCCCCTTATCTCAAGATGTATATACCTCCCTTCAGGGCATGTATTGGTCTTACTTTTTGGAACCTACCTATCTGCAGCTTCAGCACTTAGCAGTTTTGGACATCCAGTAGGTTCTTAATAAATGATTTTTTATTTTTTTTTATTTTTATTTTTATTTTTTTTAAAGAGAACGATAACGTGTTTTGCTTCAGTCTCCATTTAAACTATAGTCTTTCTATATCTTTCTCTGAGTTTAGGTATCTCCTTCCATCCTGAGGCTCGTAGAGTTGTCTTTAGCTGTGCGTTGTTGAGGATAGTC
>CM053582.1:92206370-92238825 GCA_028627135.1 Pseudochirops cupreus
TAGTTCCAGATTGCTCTCCAGAATGGTTGTATCAATTCACAACTCCACCAACAATGCATTAGTGTTCCAATTTTTCCACATCCTCTCCAGCATTTGTCATTTTCCTGTTTTGTCATCTTAACCAATCTGACTGGTGAGATGTGGTACCAATAAATGATTTTTTAAATGTTACCAAAGAAAGGTAGTATAATAGGATCATTTGTCTTCAGTCTTTCCTGGAGAAACAGGATGGACCTTCATCCTTTGTTTTGTTTTAGTGGCAATTCTGTAACAATACTTTTTGATGAGTGAGTGGTTTCTATCATTTTCACTTGTTCAGTGGAAATCTGATGGGAGTTTTATTCAGACCACTAAATGAAGACATTCTCGTGCTAGTGACTCATTATTAAGAAGAACTTGAGATTACTGTCTTCTTAGAGATAAAAAAGATAAGTAAAACTGTACCTTCAATATTGAAATTTGAGATACACTGACATAAACATGTAAAATACTGTTCAAGATTATATTTTAACTGCATAGCAGGTGGTTAAGTGCTTGGCAATCTGTTTAACCAGATTGAGTTTTGAACGTGGATGAAAAAATCCTGGGTTCCGATTTTGTTTCTGACACTTAACTGTGTGAACATGGAGAGTCCCTTAATCTCTGTGTTCCAGACAAGCTTTAAGACTTTACTGTTAAGTTTTGCATAGGTTGTGATGCACAGAGATTTCTGAGAAGTCTGTATTGTGTTTTCACTGTGGGCCCAGCCACTGGGTGCCATGAGGCTGCTGACGGACAGACATGGACTCCGCCTGCAGACACTTTTGATGGACAAGACATCTGCATCAACAGAGAGCAGGATCCCTAGTGGCTAATAACTGACATTTAGGATGTGCCAAGTGCTGTGTGTTATACTAGCAGCAAGTGATTAGGTGCTACATTGTAGGACAGTAAACAGAGAGTTTTGAGGGTTGATGAAAAGATCTGAAGAGTTTTGTTTTACAGATGAGTAAACTGAGGCCCAGCAGAGGAAAGCGACAGCCCCATTTGGGAATTCAGTTTCCTCATCTGCAAAATGGGAGAGGGGTTGGATTAGATCGTCTCTAAATCCTATGATTGATTTCTTAGAATTAATAGTAATTTATGCTGGGGGTGAACTTTCCTCTTGTATACCTTTTATAATGAGTATACTTTCTATCAGTTAAATTCCTACTATGAGCCAGATGTTGTGCTAGACACTGGAGATAAAAAGATGCAAATGAAGCAATCTCTGTTCCCGACGAGCTTACATTCTGTCAAGGGAGACAACAGGTATATATATAATACGGAATAAATACAAGATAGGAAAAATATCAGTGGGAGGATCAAGAAGGGCTTCATGTAGAAGATGGTGCTCAAGATGTGTCTTAATGAGACAGATTCTATGAGATGGAGGAGACAAGGGAGTATATTACAAGCATGGAGACAGGAGAGAGGATTCTGTTTCAGAACCAAAAGAAAAAGCCAGTTTGGTTGAATTATAGGGTATGGGAAAGGGGATGTAGGCTGGAAAGGTGGGTTGAGGCTAATTTGTGAAGGGTGAAGACCTTTAGAAGCCAGAAAAGTTTATATTTTATCTTGGAGGCAATAGGTAGCCTCTGTCATTTATTGAGTGGTGGAGTAACATGGTCATATCCTTGCTTGAGGAAAATTATGTTTTTGGCAGCTATGCGAAAGGTAGATTGGAGTGGGGAGAAACTTGAGGAGTAAAACTGACTAGGGGCCTATTACCAAAGTTTAGGCCTGATGAGGGCCTCAGATAGATAAATGGCTTTGGGAGTGGAGAGAAGGGGTTTGGATTCAAGAGATGTTGTGAAAATAGAAGGGATGGAGCAGCTAGGTGACATAGCAAATAACACACTGGCCCCAGAGTCAGGAGGGCCTGAGTTCAAATCTGGCCTCAGACACTAGCTGTGTGACCTTGGGCAAGTCATTTAATCCCAACTGCCTTACCTTTCCCCCCCCCCAAAAAAAATTGAGAAAGTTAAAAAGAAAGCAGAAGGGATGAGATGTGTTGATTGATTGACTAGGTGGAGTGAGGGAGAGTGAGGAGTAAAGGATGATGCCAAGATGATGAGCTTTGTAGACTGGAAGAAATAGTATGTCAAAAGACTGGAGGAATTTGAATTTGTCTTTAGAATTTTAAGAGTAAATACGGGTATAGTGTGAGATAATCTCTCAATTTCTGTTTGGACCAAAGTGAGTTAAAAATAGCAGACTCTTTGGGGAGACAGATTGGAGTATTCCATTGTTACCAGTAGGGGAACCTAAGCTTTACTGACATAAATCATTTGATTCCCTATTTAAAACCATTCAAAAAAATGGTAAGAAGCATATTTATACATGAAAAGAACAAGTTCAATATAAAATGATTCTTATAAGTCTGCAAGCAGATAAAAAATAGCCAGTATAGTGATTCTGGTAGACCTAATTCCTTCCAAGTTAGCATGAGTCCTTCTATGCCTGTGCCCTGGGTAGGTAACTTCAGATTAGCTGCTTGAGTTATCCTGTTCTAACTGTTAGGTAGACTGAGCTGGATAAAATGTAAAGGATTCACTAATGTTGAGTATGACAAGTATAAATTTGTGAAAAGAAAATACTTAATTGTTGATAAGATTGCAAATTAGTCTGTCATCTCAAAGGGGGAGCAAGGGTAGTATAGAGATTTCAAGATCTTTTCACTGACTTAGGCATTAGGGGCTTCTGAACAGTATTGGGGGATATTGAGAGGTGGGTGGGCTCATTTTGACTAGTGAAAGTTTGGGTTCTGTTATTATTGGAGAAGGCCCTTTTTGTGTCATTACATAAATTATTGAATTTGGACTCAGGTTGACCTTTAGCACTGTCTTGAATGCTAATTCAAGAATATCTAACAGAATGCTTACTTATACAGACTACAACATGACTGGCATTTTGTAAACGCTGTTAACTTTTTAATATCACCACCCTTGGGATAATTGAATTAAAAAATAAGGTTTTCTGCTTTTCGAGGCTGGATTTCTTGCCTTTGGTAGTCCTATGAGCAAATAAGCCCGGATGTTGTAAATAACAGCAGTTTGTACTTTGTTGAAATACTTGCAGTGTAAAGTTATTGTAGGTCTTGTGATTGAAAATGTTGGACAAGTGAACTAAACCCTTCGGTGCGAGAATGAAAGTAATTGTGATAAGAACTGGGTTCGAAGTGAACTTATAAGCAAAAAACATTTTTAAAAAATAAAATTATGTAGTTCACCTTAAAGCTTGGTATAAGGCGTATTGCCCTTTCTTTTCTAAAAAATAGATGTGTTATCTTCCCAGTGGGGGTGGGTGAGGAGGGAAGAAGGAAAAGAATTTGGAAATCAAAATTTTAAAAGCAAATGTAAAAAAAAAATTTTTTTTTTGTACGTGCAACTGGGAAATAAGATATACAGGCACTGGGGTATAGAAATCCATCTTGCCCTACTAGAAAGTTAGAGGGGTGTGGGGGAGGATATAAGAAAGAGAGAGCAGGTTGGGGGAAAGGGTATTCAGTAGGCTTGCAGTTTTGGGGTGGGGGTAGGGGAAAGACGGGGAGAAAATTTGTAACTTAAAATCTTGCAGAAATGAATTTTGAAAAGTAAAAATAAATAAAAATAAAAAATAAAAAAACAGATATGTTAAAATACTATTGTTGATATAAAATAGATTCAAAGATTAATTCTAAAAATTCCCCTCTAAAATCTGCAGAGAGAAGTCCTATATATTTTTTGTCCACGTAATAAAGCTTAGTCATGTCATACTGTGAAGTAGAATTTTCTTTCTTGCTGAAAGAGAAAACCACCCTTTTCTCACTGGGTATTGTGTGAAAAGGGCATGTGTATGAGTCTTAGTAAGTTTCGCTTGCAACAAAATGTCTAGACATTGAATTTTTTAAATTGTATTTAAAACACAGTTGAACTTTTCTAATCTTTCTCCTATCATGATTCATGAGAATATATTCACTAAACTTGACTCTCCTTAGAAATACATAATAGATCAATTAGTTGATACAATACTGTGTAAAAGAATGTGCTTTTGGAAATGTTCATGGATAATAACATTTACTAGTGTCTGACTGCTTAAACTCTGTTTTTTCCCTAGGAGGCATTTATTCTACTGTCTGAGAAGCTTCTCAAATTTCAGTTTTGTCCATTCCTTGGTTGCCGTAAAAGATTCAGTGGAGTCGTTGTGTTTATTAAAAAATAAGATTTAAGAAATGGCTTCCAAAAAAGCATTAGTCATCCTGGCTAAAGGAGCAGAAGAGATGGAAACAGTTATCCCTGTTGATCTAATGAGGAGGGCTGGAGTAAGTATGCTGACCATTTCAGTCAGTTTATTTGTGGATTTCTTTTATGTCTTTTGACCAAAAAGATTCAAAGCTTTATGAAATTTTAAATAAAATTTAAATCTCCACAACTAGTGTAAATCTTTTGTGTTAAATGTAAAACCAATGCATTTTTATTATTTGGCATTTGGTGTACTTGCTGGGGGTGGGGGACAGGATGTTAGGTGGACTTCCTCTGAAGGAGAATATGGAGATTTGCCCAGATAAGAATGCCTGGCTAGGTTCCTCTATGTACCACTGGAGGGAGCAGCCCTGCCCCCATTGATGAGGTCACAGAGTAATCACAGTATGTAGTGATCAAAACATAGCAATATAGTGAAATAAACATTCACTACAACTTTTTGCAATATCTATTGGCAACATATTTAAACATAGTAAAATAAGGGGATCTCTTAAAATATCCCTTCCAATTATCAGAGGCCATTGAGACCAACACAAGACTCCCATGACCAAGAATCCTGTCTACAACATCCCTGACCAGAGGTTCTCCAGGAAGAGGAACCCCACTATCTCTGCTAGTAGCCATTCCCACTTCTGGTTATGTCAGGAAGCTATCTTAGGACAAAACTAAGTTTTCCTTTTTTAAAACTTCTATTAATGTCTTGTTCTGTACTCTAAAGCCAAGCAGAAGTCTGATCCTTCAAATGGTACTTCAGATATTTGAAGACAGTTATCATTCCATACTCCCTCTCTTCATCTTGAGGCTAAATCTCCCCCATTCTTTCACCTAATGCTTGTATGGTACAATCTCTACTGTCCTGTCTACTCTTCCCCTTTCTAAAATGTGACAGCTAGAACTGAAAACACTGTTATAGATATGGCTGAAACAGGGCAGGGTTGACCCTGCCCAGTTACCTCCCAAGTCCTGGACGTGAGCCTTTTGTAACGTTGCCTAAGATCTTTGCTTTCTAGGCTGCCACAGAACATTATTGATTCAAATTGAATTTGTTATCCAGCAACAAATTGTTGTGGATCTTCTTAAATAAAGGTTTGGACTTTTTTTTTTGTTTTTCAGATGAAAGTCATCGTGGCAGGTCTTTCTGGAAAGGATCCAGTGCAATGTAGTAGAGATGTCCTCATTTGCCCTGATGCCAGTCTAGAGGATGCAAAGAAGGAGGTTTGTTCTTTTTTATCAGAAATCGTCCTTAAAACATCTTTCATTGTGTTCATTCTGCAGTAGTAGATTAGAGAAGTTTAATTATGGCTTGTTCATTGTTCAGAGGAGGTTTTCTATTATGTTATAAAACATCAGGTGTTATCTTGCTTATTACAGTGTGTAATCGGCACAAAGCTTGCTCATTTTTGTGTTTTCTATATCTGTACAACAACGTAATCTTATTATCTTGCCTGCTGTTCTGCTTCTTTCTTGTTTGCTACCAAAACAAAACAGGGGCCAGAGTGACGAGGATTAGTGGTTGATCTCCTGAACCTTTCTTATTTTCATAATCCTGTATTCTATTTTCAAAGGAGCAGAAATAGTTACATGTTTACTTTAGGTAGAACATTTGATAAGCCTCTGATTGGAGGAAAATTAAATTTATCAACATAAATTCATCGTGTTTATCATATTCTTTAATTTGACATGACAATTGAAATGACAGAGATTTCCAGATTTTTTATATAGAGCTGGCTAGTGATGTTATCGGCAAAATTAATTTGGAGAAACTCATTATCCAGAAGTTTGACCCTGGAGGATTACTTTTTTTAGCCGCAGCAACTGAAAAAGGAAATCTGAGGGGGATCAATGTGCACACAGGAAACTTGGGATACTTTAAGTTTGGGGCTGTGACTCTTGTTGAGAATATTATTTAGTCAGTGAATTTTTAAAATGTTGAGAAAGAAAATCTTTTTTTCTTTTAAGAACATGTGAATGATGAGTTATGGGGAATTTGTGTACTGATAATCAAGTATGAAACTTGTTGCTACATTTAAAAATGAAATGCTTAAAGCAAGAAGGAAAAGTCATTTATGATTTATGTGTCTTGGGGTTTTTCTGCAGTGGTATTACATGGATGATTTAGGACATTTGACTCCTGTTTGGGTACCCAGCACTATTGGAACAAAGAAGAAGAATTACATATTTCTGATGTTTTTCTTTGTTAGATTTTTTTAATACAGAGAAACTAGGGTCATCAAAATAACGTTGGTTGCATCTCAATACATTACATCACAGTATTCACTGTGTACTCAGGACTTTGCTAAATTGAGTTTGATATTTCACTTTCTTAGAGGATTAAAAAGAAACATTCAAAAATGCTGTTAGGCCAGATTTCTAGCTTGTAGTTTTAGCAACTTGTTAAGTGGAATACAGTATAGAGAATATTGGACTTGGAGTTAGGAAGCCCTCCTGAATTCGAATCCTGCTTCTTACACTTTGTAGCCATGTAACCCTGAGCAAATCCCTTTACTTTTGTCTGCCTTAGTTTCCTCATAGGTGAAATGGAGTTAATAATAGCACTTACTTCCTAAGGTGGTTATGGGGAGCAAATGAGATGACGTGTGTGAGACACTTAGTGAGCCTTAAACCACTTTTAAAATGTTGGCTCACATTGTTATTTTTTTGAAAACTGCAGCTTTTGAAGGCATTTAGGACATTAATGCTTTTGATCACTTTTCTCTCAAATTCTGTTTTTTTCCGAATGTCCTTTATAGTTTGTTTTAGGTCTTGCTTTTATAATATGAAAATGACATTAGAATGTTTCTCTTTAATGCACTTTCTTGTTTTTGTTTTCGTAACTTTCAGGGACCATATGATGTGATAGTCCTGCCAGGAGGTAATCTGGGTGCACAGAACTTGAGTGAGGTAAAGTCTAAAAAAAATACTCAGGAATGTTCATAGTTCAGATTCTTGGTGACATTAAAGTCTTGGAGGGAAAGTGATATGTAAAGGGTGAAACTCCCTAATAATACGGAGTTCTCAGTTTGCTTATGTCTTAAAAGTCAAAGAACATTTAAGAATAATAATTTTTTACTTTTGGACAGTGTTTCTAAATCCTAGTTGTCTCAAGTTCTACTTTATAAAGAGAATTGATTTGTGCATTAATGACTGCTTTATGTGTTACTTTTCTTTTTGTAGAGTGCAGTTGTGAAAACATTGCTGAAAGAACAAGAGAAAAGAAAAGGCCTCATAGCTGCCATTTGTGCAGGTCTGACATATTTTTATCACGCTGTAAAAATGTTGGTTCTCGAAATGCTCTAGGAATAGTCCTTCAGTTTGACAAGTTTGTTCTTACTCTTTACAAATCACGAAATAACTTATTAGATAAAATACCTTGTGTCTTCATTTTGTATACGTTATGTATGTAAATGTTTTCTCATAGATGTCGGCTCATTGAGGGTAGGGACTGTTTGACTTTTGTATGCCCAGTGCTTAGCATAGAGCAGCACTTAATAGTTGATTATTAAATGTTGGGTGATTGATTTCTTCAGGGATAGAGTTGGAGTTTTTTGCTGTTTCATAAGTTAGCTAGTTGTTTCCTGATTCTAGAGAATTCTTCTCCTATTCCCTTTGTCATCTTTTTTCCATGTCCTTGGCATAGGTTCTTTGAAATGGAACAATTCATATATGTGGTTGAACACAGGAAGAAGTTGTGGCACTGTGGTACTAATTAAAGTGCTCACCTCAGCAGGTGATCTCTTTGCCACAAATTCAGTTGTCACACAGCATGAATCTGCCAAAAGTCAATTCGTTACTTCTCTTGTATGTGACCTTTAGTTTCATGAGTCTACATTGTAATCTTTCCAATTTTAGTGACTTCTCATTGGAATTTTTCTGATTGCTTGGAGACACTGTTTTCTGTATATATGCAAATGAAAATAATATTGAGAACGTTTTATTGTCGGTATCTGACTTCATACAGTAAACCAGACTTTGAGAGCTGGCTTCCAATTCTGCCCTTGATGTTTATGATCCTGGACAAGTGGCTTCACCTTTCAGAGCCTCAGTTTCCTCCTCTGTAACATGGGGACGATAACTATAGTTCCAACCTCACGGGCTAAATGTGAAGGCTAAATGAAAGAAAGAATTCACAAGCACTTTACAAGTGTCAGGTGAGGGTTAGCTGTCATTACTACCTACAGTAATGGAAACATAGAAACTATGGCCCCTCATCTGGCAGCGTACATTTCAGGGAGAAGAGACTACAGATAGCCATGAGGTCTTTTCTTTGAGTGTTTTAATTTTTCTTTTGGATATGGGAGAAATGCCTAAGAATATCTGCAAAGCTGGATTCCAAAGAGTAATAGCTTCAGCACAGGAAGAATAACAGTTTTAGAGACACCCAGTAATTAAGAGAAGATGAAATCCAAGTCTCACTAATACCAGTTAGGTGCATTAGGATCTCTAGTTCATCTTCCCTGTTTACCTGTTTTTTGATCATTTGTATATGAACTTCTGAGATGGACTGACTGCAGAGAACAAAATAAATATGGCTAGTAGGCAGTTAAAACCTACAGTAAGCAAGGAGATAGGTGGTAAGGAAGCCTCTGGCTGCCCCTGATGAGCTCAAGTCAGCAGGTCTTGGACTACCGAAAGAGATGGCTGGTGTTCTTGTTAACTGTCAGTGATCTTTGCAAGATTATGGAGAACAGGAGAGAGGCTGTGGGACTGGAGAAGGGCAGATGACCCCATTTTCAAGAAAAAAAAAGACTAGAACTACAACACATTTATCTAGAATGTATTCAGATTAAAATGCGCAGAATTGTAGAACCTCCAGTCAAAGCCTGGGTAGTGAGTATCTTGGCAAAGAAGATGGTCTAGATCAGCAGTTCTCAACCTGTGGGTTGCGACCCCTTTGGGAGTGGAATGACCCTTTCACAGGGGTCGCCTAAGACCATCAGAAAACACATATTTCCGATGATCTTAGGAACCGAGACACCACTCCTCTATCCGTCTCCAGGCGGGTCTGCCCACATGCAGATATGCCCACATACGAGTATTAAAGGGTCATGGCATTAGGAAGCTTGAGAAACACTGGTCTAGACTGAAGCCCTTCACCATCCCGCTTGCCCTCTCTTTGATATCGTTCTACACATTATGAATTGTCCTTCTAAAATGTGGATGGAGAACTGAGCACCATGCTCCAGATGTAGTGTGAGCTGAGCAGAGGGTGCAGGACTGTTATTTCCTTCACTTTGGACACTACATCTCCTTTAAAGCAGCTAAAATTGTTTTAGCTTTCTGGGTGCTTTGTTGTACCATTGATGCATGTTGAGCTTGTATTCACCTAAAACTCCCTGGCCTTTTGGATGAACTGTCTGGACATGTTTTGGTTCTGTCACTCTTATATATGTGAAATTGAGTATTTGACCCTAAGTTTAAACTATATTAATATCTTATTAAATTTCATCTTGCTAGATTTGGCCCAGCATTTTTAACCTATTATGTTCTTTTTTTATCTCAAATCTGTCAGCCAGTACCTTTGTATAATTTGTCAAAGCATGCCTATGTGCCTTTATTGTAGTTGCTGATTTAAATGTTAACACAAGAATAAGGGCAAATTTTGATCCCTGGGGCCTTCCACTGATCACTTCCTTACTAACATCATTCCATTAATGGTTGTTTTTTGGGCATAGCCATTTAACTGGTTCTGAAAAATGAGTTGCTAAAACAAAAACAAAGTTCCTCTGCATAAAGACATTAACTAGTCAGACAGTGCAGTGCTCTTTTACCCTCTGAGAATCAGGAAACACTCAAAAAGATGGTTAGTGTAGAGAAAAACTGGAGAATACTCACACTGTTCTCCCGATCTTGTGTCCTTAGACATTTATTTGTAAGGCATTCAGCAATGTCTTTGTGTCTCAGTAATACCTTCTATTGTTCCCTGTCACTTAACAATCCACCTACATTGCCTGAATATCAGGTGTGTTTCCTTTTTTAATTTCAAATTTCTACTCTTATTTATATTGTATTTGGTCCAGTCACATGGTGTTACTAATATTGACTAGTGATTTTATGTCACACAAAAGCATTGATTTTGACTTTATCATATGTTTACGAATGTCTCCCCGACATTCACACGTTTTATTAAATGCACTATATTGAGAAGGTGTCTTATGAGGTGTGAGGGCTGTGACGTTTGTTGGATTGTCTCCTTACTGAGATTTTCATTTAGACATTAAGGCAGGCCGTAAGTAGGAAAACTCACCTGCAGCAAAAGTACTAAATAAAACAGGACTTGTCAAAGGCAGCCATAAATAGGAGTCCAGAGAGTGTTTGTAAAGGTGAGCCAGCAGGAGAGATTGAAGAGAGGGCATCGTCGACCTCTTAGTGCCCACCCATCAGGGAGAAAGAAGCAAATATGGAGGGAAGACCAGTGTTTCAGGAAGAGGAGAGCCGTCAGAAATGAGAACTAAAGCTGAGGGGTCTAGAGAAAGAGACAGCGCAGCCTGCAGGCTATGTTTGGGGGATGGTCAGAGTGATGCGTGACTTGTCTAACAGCTTTATGAGAATGGCCACAAGGTGGTGCTATGGAACTTCGTGTTCCTGTCCCTTTTGTTCAGCTCTGTTTTTCATTCAGTACCTCTGGTATGCTGTGATTCCAGTTATGTTTGCAGAAAGCCCGAATTTAAAGATAACATTGATCTCTTTTCTTTCACTCTCAGTCATTCAGTTCAGCAAGCTTTCACTAAGTGCCTGCCATTTGTAGGACACTGCTGGATGTTGGCTGGGGAAGATACAAAATGAAGGCAAAAGATTTTTTTCAGGAGCTTTGGATTTAAGTTGTGAACTTGCATATTTGCAGAACGCTGATTTCTTTTTGAGATATTTGCATGTTGGCTAAATGGAACAAAAAAAAATTTAAGTATTCCAGTGAATTTAGTAGGAAGAACTTGGAATAAATTTACTACCAATTCAAAAAATAAACATTTTTTCTGCCCTAGTCATAGGGTCATAGCTGATTAGAATAAGAAGGAACCTCAGAAATTATCTAGTCCAACACCCTCATTTTTTAAAATGAGAGGCAGTTGACAGATGAATAGATTTCTTTTAATCTTTAAAGAGCTTTGTATGTATAATAATTGTAAATCAGAGCCTATTCTTGCAGAGAATGTAGCTACTTGGGCATTTGTTTGGTCTTCTAAATCTGAGAATCAGCTGGCTTTCAAGTAACTTGTAGGGTTATTATGTAACTACTTTTTTCCCCAGGAATTAGATTGAGATATGAAAGATTAATTCATCACAGTAATTCACATTTCTAGCATTTTAATGTTTGGAAAGCATTTTCTTTGCCACAACCTTTTCCTCATTTTAAAGATGAGAATCTTAAAGCTCTGAGACATCGGGTGACTGGCCCATAAAATCACAGAGATTAATAATAGTTTAAATTGGGATTTTGAACCCAGGTCCAAGCCCAGTGCTCTCTTTGCTACAATATCTCCTCCTTGTGGATAGCTCTTCTTATTTACATTGAATGTGAATGGAATGAGAGCAAGGATGTATCTTAGGAACTTAGATCCATTGCTTGAGAAGGAAAAACCATGCCATTGTATTTTTTGGGATCCCAGACGTCAGACATAAGAAAATGTCAAAGACGTTATAAAGTAGCTAGAGAAAAAATTATTACACTATTTTACCCTTCCATAAAGTGCCTTAAATAGAAAATACCAAAACCAATTCTTTGTGATTCTGTGAATGACAGAAATATTGAGTTCTAAATGTCCTTTCTAAAAAATGCTAACAGAATCCTAGAATTGGGAAGCACCTTAGAGGCCCACAAGGCCAGCCCATAAATGAAACATGAAACACTCAAATAGTATCTCTGACACAAATATTTATCCAACCTTTGTTTGAACTCCTCCAGTGATGGGGGACTCACTGTCTTCAGGGTTATTCTACTACATTTTTGAACAGTTACATCAAGGAAGCTTTTCCTTATTTTGGCCTGAAATCAGCCTCCCTAATTTGTAGCAATGGTTTCTAGCTCAGCTTTCTGGGACCATGGGAAACAAATATTAGCCTGTCATATGACAATTCTCAAAGGCTTCTGTGATGGCCATTGTGTCTTCTACCCCCAAAGTCTTCTCTTTTCAGGGTTCAGTGTCTCTAGTTCTTTCCACCTGTCTTCCTGTGGCATGGTGCAGTGTGATCCTGAGTATGTCACTTAACCTCTGTCTCCCTCAGTTTCTCTGTTTGTAAAATGAGAATAATAATAGCTCTTGCTTCCCATGGTTGTTGTGAAGATAAAATGAGATAATATTTGCAGTGCTTTGCAAACCTTTAAGTGCTTTATAAATGCTAGTGATGATGATGAAGATGATAAGAGCTGGACTTGGAATCATAAGGGATTTATTTGGTTTTGTATCCTGACACTTCATAACTGTGACCATGGACCAGTCTTTGTGCCTCAGTTGCATCACCTTCAAAATGAAGTTGATAATAGGTGGAGTGTCCTAGAGTTGCTGTGATGGTCAGTTGAGATTGTCCATGTAAAGTGCTTTGTGAACCTTTAAGTACTGTGTAAATGCTAAGCATTATTTTTAGTCCCCTCACCTAGTGGGCCTTGGTTTCAGAGGACTTAAAAAATTCATGTTCATGTTTTCTATACAAGCTTTTTAATTTTTATTAATTTTAGAGGTGGTAGTCTTAGTAGCATGGTTCCTGTTTAAACTTACGAATATACAAACATGGTAATAAGAAATACTATGTATAGAGACCAGCCCAAAATGGGATTCATACAGATGTCAAGATCTTCTCGATGTCACTGCAGATGTTCTAGTACAGGTTGAATCAAGTCTCAGGCACTACAGAACTTCTTTATTGAATTTCATAACTTCTCAAGGGTCTAACTTTAAAATCTGCAAAGGAAACTCAAGTGGTTGAAAAGTGCTCTCTGTCCAAACTATGATCATGCAGCCTGACAGGTATCATTGAATTAATATTGATCTCAGAGAGACACTGCAGATGGACAATGAGCTGGGCCCAGAATTGGAAGCAAATAAGCTGGCTTGGATCTGGGAAATTGCTAATTTGCTCATCTCTGAAACAAAAGCTCACCTTTTAAATGCCAGAATTCTCTCAATAATCAGATGACTGATGGAACATCGCTCTGCACTCTAAAGAATCTCAATTGCAGTTGACCTAAAGGACAATTGGGAGATATATGGTAGGTGTGAGTGAGCTGCAATATATTAGCAACAGTGACTTGTATGCAAGAAACTATATAAAAGGTTTCCCAGAAATATATGATCTGTAAAGGAAGGGAGCCCGTGGTGTGGTGAGAGCAAAGAGTAGCCTTAGTGATACGTTGAACAGTAAGAGAGGAGGTGGAGGAGAAGGCCATCTGCAGGTGGGCGGATCTTTGAAGCAGGGTTTAAGGAAGTACACACACCCAAAATTATGAGAAGTTCTTGGGTAAGAAAGCTGTGAAGGGACAGATGGTATTTTTATCACTGCTACCAATTGTGGGTAAGGGATTCAGAAGAGAGGCAGATTTGGGAAATGAACAGCTGCTTACAAAGATGATGTCTGAAAATGGGATCAACATTTGTGGATCGTGGCTTAAAATATAAGAATGGCCTGCTCTTGGTCAGAGATGGAATGCACCTAAAAGTTGAGGCTGATAAAAATATGTTTGCTTGGAGTCTTGAAAATCTAATCAGAAGAATGACAGACTAAGAAAGGAAGAGAAAAGACTGCTTGCCTTTCTTCACTAAGCTAGGTACCCCAGATTAGCAGAAATTCACAGAAGGAAATTGGCATCCGTAAAACCCATAGCCCCTGAGATCTATAAAAACGCACCACAAATATACGTGATGTACAGAGTAACTGACTGGGGAATATTTGAGAGAGAGCTGTGGTTGGCACCTGACAGGTTGAAGTCAGCCTACTTTTACCTGTGTGAACTTGAGCAAGTCCCTTAAACGCTGCTTCAGTTTCCTGTGAAAGGATTAACAAAGGATAGTGGAAAATTTGTTGGAAAATATGGTTCATGATTAAGAAATGAAAGAGGCCCAAGGCTTGTAAACTGCTCAGAAGCTTCACACCTTTATATTCAAATACATTCTTCAAGAAGGGAATAGAAAGGAAGGGCTGATCTAGACCTGTAAAATCACAGGTCGTCTGCTTATTCACATAAACTTCTAGAGGAAGCGGTTATCCGAGTTAGTGTCTTTATCCCTGTTCACGATTTTTCAGTCAATAGCTTGTTTAAAATAGGTCAGTTGAATCTGCTGTAATTATATGCAGTGTTGTCTCATCTTTATTCTTTCTTCTAATTTGGTATTGATTCTGACCTTTGTTCTCGCTGGTCTGTGTGGTCTAACTGTACCCCAGACAGCTGATTCTGAAATGACATCCTTATCAGTAATCATGGGTTTCCTGTCAAGATGTAATCTTTGTGTGTAATATTGTTCAGCATTTGCTATGCTGACTGTTCAGGCATGAGACTTCTTAGTGGTCTGTAAACCTTCAGTCCTGGACCATTTTTTTCTTATATATTTTTCATAATTCTTGACTGTGTCTACTTTTACAGTGAAGTCACTGAATTAATATATTGGCCAGATTTTTCTTTTATTTAAGATTGTTGTAGAATTTCTTTTTCCTTTGCCACAAATAATGGCACAAAAGTACCAAATTGCTGTTGAGTTCAGCATCAGCAACCACTAACCTGTATAACCAACCTTCTCATTGCTTTAAAATCTTGATGGAAATGGCTGCTTTAAGTGTATCTCAGAGATATCTTCGATGTAAAATGTGAGAAGGAAGCAAGAAGGCTTTTGCAGATTATTTTCCCCAGCAGATCACATCTTTATGTTTGCACATTTGACAGAAAAGTACAGAGAAAATATAAGGTCTTGCTCTTCTTTTATTTCAAAACCACAACACAGTGGAACAAAATGCTGTTTTAGAGGCCTCCTTTGTCTAACAAAGTCTTTTCTCTGCATATATTAAGATCAAGGAGAAGAGTCCATGATAGATGCAACCGCAGAGATAGCTCTGTTCATTGTTCCTGATTACCAATGTTAAGTGAGGAAATAAATGGACACGCTTGCCTCTTAGTGGGGTTATTGCTGTCATAGAGAGCTCAGTTCATGTGAATCAATTTCGCATAAAGGAAGAAATCCCCTGACTGCTTCTGATTGTGGATTACATTGTTTGGGGGGGCTTCCTTTAAGAGATCCAAGGCCACTTGAAAGAGATCAGCCTAATGGCTTATGTGCAATCACTTGGGTAGTTGTAAAACTACACTTTTTCCAATTTATGATGTGCAATTAGATGGGCCTTCCATTTAGCCCCTCAGTCCATAGCCTTTGACCCAGTGTGTAAACTTTGGGCATTGATCTGGGCCCAGAATGAAACAGAAGAGAGTAGGCTGGATTGCATTTGGGAAAGTAAGATGATGCTTTCTGTAATCATAAACTGCTCCTGAATACAAAAACTCATCTTTTTAGTGACCTACAGGGTCTAAGTGATACCCCTGGAGAGTAGTAGGAGGCTGCAGAATATTACTGACCAACTGTGACAGGTACCCAAGAAGTAGCATGAATTAATTAGGGAGATGTAAGCTCAGGAGTGCCGGAGGGCTAAGGTGGCTGTCTGAATGGAGGAAGTTGACCCATCTCCTCTGTACCTAATCTAGCAAAACCCTGAAATTCATACCACACCAAAGAATGACTGAGAAATACAACAAAAAACTACAATAAATTACTCCTACAGAGAAGTGAACCAATAACTCCTGGACCAGTAGCAAAAGGAGCTGCCAGTAAAGTCAGTACAAACAAGGCTCACCTTCCCAGGCAACCAGAGACATATGCTCTGCAGGACTTTGGCCTAAAAGCAGCAAAACAGTGGAGGGCTTCCCCCAGGAGAGCCTGGGGTGGTTATAAACCCCAGCAGAAACCCTGGAAGTCCAAAAGTGTGCCAGTGTACTAGAGTACTAGTATAAGTGTAGCGCAGACATGGCTTGGACCAAGAACTGCCTCCAGTGTCCTCAGTGGTCTTTCCTGAGATGCCAAAGAGGGCCCTAAAAATCAGTGCTCTTAACGTCAATGGTCTGGGGTAGAGGCCCACCCTAGGGAGGTGGGCATTGTCACAGGAACCCAAGTGACCCAGGACAATACCAAGTAGGACTAACCTCTGCACACAAAAGGCAATGAGGCGTGGAAATTCACCCTGGTGCAGTCTCAATTCAGGAACTAAAGTTGAAGAGAGAAATAAACTAAAGAAAACAACCACTATAAAAATGTATTGCAGATCTCAAGATTTCTCAAAAAGGAGGAGGGAGCAATCAATTTCTTAATTGCCAGCAGGCTCAAAGAGGGAAAATAAATTTTCCACAAGGACTGCATGAATACCTAGAAGAAATGAAGCAAGAGATTTAAAGAAGTCAAATCACAGCTTTTAAAGAAATAAACAGAAGAATAACTTAGAAGAGAAAGTGGCCCTTCACTGTGGCAGGGAGATCCATCCTGCCCTAGCGGAAAGTCAGAGGGGTGATGGGGGAGGACATAGGAGAGAATAGATTGGGGGAGGGGTTATACAAGGGGATGGCTGTTTTGGGGTGGTGGGTGGGGGAAAGATGGGGAGAAAATTTGTAACTCAAAATCTCGTGGAAATGAATAATGTAAGCTAATATAAATAAAAGTAAAAAAAAAAGGAGATAAAGAAAGTGGCCCTTATCCAAATAGTGAATTTGCTAAGAAATTAAATAGCCCAAAGAGAAATTAATGACTTCGTGAGACAGCAAGAAATATTAAAACAAAATCAAAAGATTGAAAAAATAGAGGAAACATAAGATATTTTCTGTCAAAAACAATTCATCTCGAAAACAGGTCAGGGAGAATTAATTTAAGAATCATTGACCTCTCTGAAAACAAAAACTTGGACATGAATTTCAAGACATCATAAATGAAAACTTCTCAGATCTATTAGAACAAGAGTGCGGAGTGAAGATACAGAGAGTCCACTGTCACCTCCTGAAAGAAACTCCAAAGAAAAAGTTGCAAGAAGGTCAGAGCCAAAATCCAGAGTTCCCCCATCAAAAGAATTCAGGCCTCCAGAAAGGAGCAAATCCAAAGTACCAGAGTCAGAATCACACAGAGTCTAGAAACATCTCCCAAAAAAAGAATTCATCTTGAAATAGGGTATTCTGAGAACCAAAAGATTTGGGCTTTACAACCAAGAATAACTTGCCTTGCAAAGATGAGCAGTTCTCTTGCCCCTTGCTCCCTCCAAAAGGGGAAGAAATGAGCCTTGAATAACAGAAGATTTTCGTTTGTGATGAACAGAACTCTGCTGAGCAAGAACAGTGACATGCACACAGTCTAGAGAAAGCTAGAAAAGTAAATTTATTTGAGCAGTTGGAAGAAGTTGTATGATTGTCTTGTGCTAACATTATAACAGGGCAAAAGAAATAAGTATTACTTTAGGACTCTAAAAACTGCAAAGTATGGAGGGAAAAACAGGTCCTGGAGAGTGAGAACAGGTTCTGAGAGTTTTTTAAGAGGCAAAGGAGAAGGGAAGATAAAAGGAAGAATATGCAGGGGTAGAAAGGTGAGAGAAGGGGTTGAAACTTACTAGGGTTTATACAAGAAGCATATACAAACATGAAGGGGGGTGCAGGGAGTGATCTTCAAATAAACCTCACTATTATCTGAAATGGACAAAGGAGGGTTGAACAGGTGTTTGGTGTAGACATATCAGACTCAACAGCTGGAGACAATCAAGGATGGGGGTAGGGTAGAGTTAAAAGGGAGGGAATAGTGGAAGGCAAAATCAACTTCCTAACCCTAAAGTTGTAAGGGGGTGGGGGAATTAAAAGAGAAGAACTAGAATCCTACAGGTGGGGGCAGGGCGATGTCCCATTCTCTATCATTCGTTGAGCAGTAAGGGAACAAATTGAATGTATGGAATATTACTGTGAAGAAATGATGAAAGAGACAATTTAGAGAATCCTGAATATGAACTGATACAGAGGGAAGTCATCATGCCCGGGTGGGACAACCACATTGTAAAGAGGACTTTTAATGAAAAATGGTATCTGTTTCCTGCCAGAGAGGTGATGGCCTTCAGTTCCAGAAAGAGATGTACGGTTGGGACATGATCACTGTGTGGATGCATTGTGTTTGACTGTGCTTACGTTGTTGTAAGACTGTTTTTTGTCCCTTTTAAAAATTGTGTGTAGATTGTGGGCAATAGTATTGATGCCCCAAAAAGAACCATTTAAGCATTTTTAAAATGTCTATAAGAGAACAGAAGGAAGTTAGAAGGAAACAGGACAGTTTACAGAAAGTAATTACATTAATAAATGTAATTATATTACAGAAAATAATGTATATTTGTTTTAAAAAATATGAAATGCAGATTTGTGGTTTCATACTTTTTTGTTCTGTTGTGTATATGGAAATGCTCTTTCTTTGGTGTTTTAAGTTTGGAATTTTTAAAAAATATATAAGTATGTACTCAGAAAAGGAGGTGAGTGGTCACATATCAAGACTGTGTAGATAGCAGCTAGTCAGCTTGAATGTTGCATTCTGGCACCCATGAAATAGTAAAAGGCCACTAGTGCATAAATGGGTCCTCTGGGAAGGGCTCCTGGTGGACACGAGGATGAGAAAGAGATGGATGGTGATGTGTTTCTGTAGATGAGGTAGCTACGCTGATATAGTGAATCCATTGAAGTCAATTTCATCGTATAAATTTGGTCCATCTTGTACAGATAGCTAAAAAAATTGATAGGATTGTCTTCATACAAATCAGGTTCTTAGTTAATATTTTAATCATTATATGTATTGTATTTTTGTTAGATGGTGTAGTGGATAGAGTACTGCACTTGGAAGCAGTTTGGGAAGGTCTGAATTTGAATTCTGTCTCCCACACACTGACTAGCAGTGTGACCCTGGGCAGGTCTTTGAACCTCTTTTAATCTTGGTTTCCTCGTCTGGAAGAGGAGAATAATAGTGACACCCATTTTGTAGGATGGTTGTAAAGATGAAGTAAGATTATATATGTAAAGTGCTTTGCAAACTCTGAAGTGTTTGTGTATGTGTATATATATATATATATGTGTGTGTGTGTGTGTGTGTGTTTGTATAAAATATTACTGTAATATTGATTAATGTTAACTATAAATCTTTTGACAGATTTACTTTAAAAATCTGTCTTCTATCTCATCCTAAGAAATAAACATTTTTCTCCTTTTAAATTTTAAAAATAACTTAGGACACTATATTTTAGGCTCTAAAATTCTTTAATTTTTTTTCTTATTATAAATTTAGTCACCAACAAACATTCACATTTATACAAAAAAAAGGGATTGTATATAAAACCATGAACTGCAAATAGTTTTGAATTTTTTAAAAAGTATTAACTATGTCATGGAGTAATAAGATTGCCTTCCTTGTGTCTCTTTCTGAACTTTGTTTTTTGATGCCTTTTTTCCCTTTTGGGGGGCATCTCTATCACTGTTCACTAATTAGCATCCCTGTCCATCCCTCCATTGTAACAAGTGTAGTTAAAACAAAGCAAATCCACATGTTGACCTCGTCTCATGTGACACCTTGAGTCCCTCACCTGTCTGCCCAAGAGTTGTTTTCCTCATCAGTCTTCTGAAGTCTAATTGGGGCACTGGTGATCAGAGTTGTTCTGATGTCTTTCAGAATTGTTTTCCTTTTCATTATTGTGGTCACTGTGTAAACAGTTTTTTATTATTACTCATTGTGTTCTGTATCAGTTCATAGGTCTTCCATTTTCTCTTAATTCATCATTCATCATTTCTTACAGTGCAATAAATATTCCATCCAGCTATTTCCCAAATGATGAAACACCTGCATGATTTCTTGTTCTTAGAGGACCACCAAAAAATGCCACTATGAATATTTTTGTGCATGTACAGATGGCAGTGCAGCTTAGTGACATTATTGGTACAATTCTAAGTTATTTTCTGGGATGGTTATATCAAGTCACAACTTTGCCAACAGTGCATTAGGCTGTCTGCCTGCCCACAGCTGGTCCAACATAGGCCGTTTTCATCTTTTGTCATCTTGGCCAGTCTCTAGAATCAAAACTTGTTATGTTCAAATTCTTGATCTGGGCCTCTGAGTTTTTTGTTTTGAAGTTTTGATATTGCAGTTTCAGACATGGTAGTTCAGCATCTGTGTTTAGTAATCCTTTAAAAACTTACCTGTTTTATAGGACCTACAGCTCTCTTGGCTCATGAGATAAGTTTTGGATGCAAAGTTACAACCCACCCACTGGCCAAAGACAAGATGATGAATGGAAGTAAGTACCATTGTAGATCTAGTGCACAAAATGCCTTCTCAGAAATTCATAATGGAGTGTGCCCAGCAGGGTTTAAGTAATGAGTGTTCTCTGGGAGTTCCTTCTGTTCAGAAATGGCTGACCTTTCTTCTTGCACCTTTGTTAATTTTTTTTTGAAGGCTGTAGTGGTTATAGTATGTGGGTAAGGGATGGAGTGTTTCTGTAGTAAAATGGAGGGTGAGGAGGTGGCTGAGATGTGGGTGGAAATATGACAGGACACTTTCCTGTAGTTGGTTTTTAACAAATTTACAGCTATGTTGCAAACTAAAAATAGTTGGGCAATATTGGCTTAGAATTTTAGCTGCTTGAATATTCAAGTTTAAATTCTGAAACCCCAAACAAAAAAATTCAGAAAGGGCCACCTTATTCTTAGTTAAACTGCAGAATAAATAGATCTTTCTCAGAAACCCACCATCTTTAGTGTGGACCCTTTGAAATTCAGGGGATTTGGGGTGGAATTTATGCCCTTGGCCCAAGCCTATTTTGTAAACATTATTTGCCCTTAGGAGAGGAAGTGCAGTGATTGAATCAGAATGTAGCTCAGCAATGGGGTCTCCCCTGCTCCCAGCTTCCCATGGTTGCAAGATTAATTTCTTTTCTGCTGTTACAGCTACAGTTCGTTAAAGGGAGAATTTGAAAGTTTTTAAGTTTTAAAAAGTCATGACTCTAATCTTAATGAGTTTTAATTCTTTTAAAAATATTTTTGTTATAAACTGTCAACAAAACCAAATCACATATGGGATAAAACTCCCCCTAAATAATAACTGAGTTCAGTGTATATTTTGAGGAAAAAAGAAGAATAGAGAAATTTGAAGAATTAGTGAAGCTTTGTTTTCTTTGTGTCCTTTTCCCAAAATGTGCTGCCACAGTGGGGCAGTGAACAGTGCCCAGCAGTGTTCTTTTGATAATGTCCTTGGGATAAGATCCCTGGATTCGTTCTTTATTTTCCCAATTTTTTAACATTGGTATTTAAAGTTTTGAGTTCCAAATTCTATCCCTCCCTCCCCTTTCTCCTCCCTGAGACAGTAGCAGTCAGATACAGATTATACACGTGCAGTTATGTAAAACGTCTCCATTCAGTCATTTTGTACAAGACGACTTGGAAAAAATAGCATGCTTCAGTCTGTATTCAATTAACATCTGTTCCTTGGATTAGTTCTTAATAAGATTCCCTTATAAAATTATTATGTCAGGGTGCAAAAGATAGAAATGCTGTCAGAAAGGACTATAATGATTTGTTACTTTATTAGCATGGGAGCCCCCTGCCCAAATGGAGGGCACAGTGCCTTTGTGTTTGAGAATTGCTTTGGCTTCCCAGTATGGAATCTCCCTCTCCAGACACAGCAAGGCAGGTCCTCGGGATAGGCCTGGGTTTTGTCACCAGCCCACACTTAAAGGGCTCCTGGTCTAGTAGAACCTGCCCAGGCTTGGGCTGTCCTGGCCCAGCCTTTGAGAACCAGGGTCTCTTCCAGGCCACACCTTAGGAGGCATCGGAGGAGGACCTTTGTGGATGAAGGTAGATCATGGTTGCCCCAAATTTATAGTGATGCAAACTAATTTGGCATGCATGGGATTGGTCAAATTAGGGATTAATCAACTACATGCTAAATTCTATTTCTTTAGATTTATCACTAGATATTAATAGGGAATTTGGTCTTAATTTTAAAACCAAAATTTTTTGTGTTTTTTTTTTGTTTTAATTTTAAAACCAAGTTTCCTATTACCTAGTGTTGACTCTAGAGAAATAGAATTTAGAATGCATTTAATTTATCCCTAATATTACTAATCACATGCATGCCAAGTTATTCTTACAACTTGTTCTTAATACATTAAATGTCTTTAGAAAAATATGGAAAGTTTAAAAAAAATGAGCAGTTGGAGCTTGGTTGTTCAGTGTTGAGGGGTGTTTTGTTTTGGTTTTTTTAGGCCTCATTTGGTTAGTAAATTGCCGCTACAAAGTAATGGCTTCTCTTGCCTGCTTAGGCTACCCAGGGTTTTTGGGTTATGCAGACTCACAGCTCAAGAAGCAGATTTCTAGTTTTCTATATCAAACTCTTTGTGTTTTTTTCTTTTTTTTTTTTTTTGAGAGGGTAAGGTTGGGGTTAAGTGACTTGTCCAAGTCACATAGCTAGTAAGTGTTAAGTGTCTGAGGCCGAATTTGAACTTGGGTCCTCTTGACTCCAGGGCCAGTGCTCTATTCGATGTGCCACCTAGCTGCCCCTCAAACTCTGTTTACGTGTGTTGCTAATGTCACTAATGAAATTGAGGAATTACTAATACAGTTTTTATTCTTAGTTTATTGCTTTTTCTTTCCAAGAGTGAGTTTTAAGAAATTCCAGATGGCTCCAGAAATTTTAATGGATATTTTTATGTTAAGATAATGAGAAATAACTCTTGCTTACAGTTGTAAACGTTTTTGACAAAGTTGAACAACACAAAACTTAAATTTTATTTCTAAGGTTCTTTAAAATATAATGTATACTGTATAACTTTACCAGTGTTTAGGAAGGTAAAGCATCATAATGCTTATTTATTTAAATTCACATAAAGTTATTCAACTCCAGTGGCCTCCAGGATCAAAAGTAAAATCCTTTGTGTGACTTTTAAAGCCTTCCATAAGGTGGCCCCTTCCTGCCTTTCCAACCTTCTCCGCCCCCTCCACTGTGACTCGAGCCTCCTGGCTGCTCCTCATACATGCTCACCACCTCCCTCCACCTGGCCTGGATGCTCTCCCTCCTACTCCTCTCTGCTTCCTGGCTTCCTTCAAGTGCCAGCTTTCAGCTGACCATCTCCAAGAAACCTGTCCCGGTGCTCCTCAGTCTCAGAACCTTCCCTCTGAGACTGCGTCTGTTTTACCCTGTGCATGTCCTGTTTGTACAGAATGGTTTCTTGTTGTCAGATGGTAGGTGAGCTTCTTGAGAGGTGCTGTTGGTTCATTTTTCTTTGTATCCCCAGGGCTCTGCCCAGAGCCTAGAGCACAGTAGGCACTTAATAAGTGCTTGTTAAGTAGTGTGCTCTGAATTTCCAATAATGACTAATTGGGGAGAGTTCAAAAGAAGAAGCAACACCAAAGACACTAATACTCTAGGAGACAGTTTTGCAGTATATATTTATTTTGGGAAAGGGAGCTTACTGAAATTTCTTAATATGCATGGTTTTTACCTCCCAGCATCTCCCTATCCCAACATCTCCTATGACAGACACTTCAGAGAGTCTGTGGCCCCATTTCAGGGGCAGGTCTGCCCTATCCTGGAATCAAGTGTGGGGATTAAAATTTGATTTTACACAATTTGGACTTTAACCATTAGTGGAAAAGAATGATTCATGATTTTTGTGATTTTTTTAAAACCACACCATTTTGAGACAGGTCAGTACTATTAAGAACATAGTATTGTACAGTTAATTAAACACACATTGAATGAACATTAGTCGTTCAGTCCAATGCAGGGCACTAACAGTAGATGCTGTGGAGAGTCCAAGTAAGAAATCTCTGATTTTGTGGCACTTACAGTTCCATAGGGCAGAGAAGACGAGAGGAGTATAAGGAGAAATGCAGGAAAAGGTCCAGAGGAGGAAGAAACCATCTCCTGCCAGTGGGAAACAGGGAACCTTCAAAGAGGGGGTGGCATTTGGTTTGGGTTTTGAAAGATGATGGCAGAAGGGCATTCCAGGCAGAGAATAGAATGAGCCCTTATCCACAGCGGTGAGAAATGTGCTAAAAGGACTACGGCTTTGTTAGTTCCTGCTTCCCACCTCTTCGCTCACTTATCCTTCCTGCCTATCCTGCTGGCTGCTGGAATCTGTTCCCAATTCAAAACCCTACAGTGTCTCCCTAACTGCCTTCAAAATAAAATAGAACCTCCTAAGTTTGGCCTTGAAAGCCCTCTACACTTTGACCTCAGACTACCTTTCCAACCCAATTTCATATGTTTCTGTTCACACACTTAAGTTCCAGCCAAAACTGGCCCCCAAATCAACATTCCATATCTTGCCTCTGAGCATTTTCCTCCCTTGTGGCATCTCCTTCCTTATCTCTCCTTCTTAGAACTATTATAGTCCTGTAAGGGTCAGCTCAGATAGCCCGACTTACCATAATATTTACCGATGTTCTCTCCTTCCCCAAATTCCTTTGTTTTTTTAACTTATCTTGCATCCAGGTTGAATTCCTGGTAGAGTATATGCTCCTTAAATGCAAGGATTAGTTATATTATATTTCCTTTGTACCCATTACAGTCCCTGTACATAGGAGGCCTCAGTATATAGTCAGTGGATTTAATTGACTGTTCATAGAGGACAATTTCCATTTAGATTTAATTTCCTCATTAATGGTGAGCAGTGGTTGGGGGGCTAGTCTTTGGTTATGTTTCTTTCTGAATGTTACATGTCTCTTCCCTTCCCCGGATCTGTATCTTCTATTTCTTTACTCTCTTCCCACGTTACTTAGTCTTCTGAAGGCTATAGGTGTAAAGTAAATAACCTTGGCTGACATTGGGTTTTTTGTTCAGAATTTATACGAAACTCTCCCTACTAGAACAATGAATAGAGCAGTCTGGTACACATTGTCAGCTGTGGCATTCTGAGTGATCTAACTGACCACCCGTGTCCTGTCTTTACTTTCCATTTAAAGATCGTTACACCTACTCAGAGAATCGTGTGGAAAAGGATGGCACCATTCTTACGAGCCGGGGTCCTGGAACCAGCTTTGAGTTTGGGCTTGCGATTATCGAGGAACTGATGGGAAAAGAAGTAGCCGATCAAGTGAAGGGTCCGCTTGTTCTTAAAGATTAGAGCAAAAAGCTTTCTTGATTAATAGTTCCCTAGAAATTGCTAATATTTAAATTTTTTTTGAAGTATGAAAAGCAGTGTAACATCATTTGAAGTCTAATTGTTCTCCAGGATCACGTATATGTACCAATTGCTTTTCTTTAAGTTAAGTTCAAATTAGAGGAAACCTTAGAAAAATGTCTCCCTGTTTGATAATGTGACTGCTGTGGCAGCTGCCTGAGAGACTGCAAACAGCTGGATGCACATGTGGCTACTGCTGAGTCTCACTCTTTCCTGTTCACACATTTCTGAACTTTGTTGGCCAAATAAAATGCAACATTTGGGAAATAATTAGTTGTTGTTTCAATTTTGTGAAACATGGAGCCTGTTTACAACAAGCTTGCCTTTCAACTTCATGGCATTCTTTCTCAGATGCAAAATTTGGCAATTGAAATATTCACTAGCAAGTATATTTTTCACATAAAAGTTAACTGATGAGAGTAAAGCATAAGTTTAGATACCTGAATAATGAAATATATAAAACAAAGGACTTCAAAAGGATTTCTGATTCAATTTTCAGTCATTAGCTGAAAAAAGTTATCTATAAAAATACCCCTTTGTGGAATATGTGCATTTCAGCATCATTGTGCATTTTTGTCAAACAAATTGTGTTTTTCCATGACCTTGTATTTGGAGACTAGCCTGTTCTCTACCCCCTCCTCCCATGTCAGTCCCTTCAGTTCTCTTCAGTTTGGATTGAAACCTTTTGATGAAAAAAGGGGACCAAATTATGGTGTGATCTGTATTACCACACCAAGGATTCTTCTTTTAAACTTGGAGCTTTTGGGTTTCTTTCATGCAAATAGTATCTTTGCTCCTCTACAACCCCACCCCCATCTCCCACTTTCTCTACCAAATTAAAATGAATATTTCATTTCTGCCTGCTGTCATATGTAGGTTATAGATGGTATCTGTGGTCAGAATGTCTGTGTTGGTGAAAAAAAATATTGAGCTTTGAAATTTGGAGGCATCATAACTCAAAAATGGAAGATTATCAATAAGGAAATAGAAATTAGGTTTTTTGCTGATGTAAGACACAGAATTTCATAAATAATTTATTATCAAACGTTTATAAAGTACCCTCAATATTGATATCCTGTACTAAACCTAAAACCACTTTGCGATAAATGGCCGGTTCTGATCTGAGTGGAGCTATTCACTGAGGTAACATATCTGTCTGCTCTGAGTGGAGACAGAACGTTGGAGAGAATGGGGTAGAAAAGAGATGTGAAGGTATATATACCAAAGAAAGAAAATTAATCCTTTGAATGTTTGTCCCCTAAGGGCTGGCAGGTAAGGCCTTGGGAGATGGCTCTTTTGGAAAACAGAATTTGAAAGAGTTGTCACTTCCCAGACTAATGTTTGTTTTTCTCCAAAGTCAATCTGCATTTTTCTAGTAATTATCCAGAAAACTAGCCTGCAGCCCTGTGATCTTAGCTGAGGTTCCTAGTCTGGCATAAGAGGAGTCCTCTTTATTCTCCCCCCGCCTCCTGCCCTGGATCCCTCGGACAGTGTATTCTTTCTCAGAACAAGGCTTTTAAATGTACAAAATAAAACATGTAAGATTGTGAGGGAGGCCATTTATACTGAAATAGTTACTAATTTTTTAAAAGTTCACATCCCTACCTCCCTTCCCCGCATCCCCAGAACTGGTCAGTAGGGGCTCTTAGGACATCTATAGATGGCATTTGGACACCTTCCATGATGGCCGCAAACACTTTGGAAGCATTCATCTCCCCAGTTTATATCTCACTTTACAGTCAGATGGTTGTAGAACAAAGTTATTGGCTTTTCCAAGGAATAAAATATATGTTACATATTTTAGTTACATTCCTTGTATGATTTTTACACATATATGGGAGAATTGTCAAAGGAACGCTCTTCAAGAGTGGCATTTGGCTCTGCTCAGTCTAGTTTTTTGTTTGTTTTTTAAATAATCAACAACCAATAAGGTCAGAAGGATTTTTATTCCCTGTACCTTTAAAAGTCAGTTGTGTGACTATAGTGTCTGCTGTGGAATATTACATAGAATGTCAATCCCCAAGTCCAGAGGATTCACCACCTGCCAGGGAAGTGATGGGACTTAAAATCAAAAATAAGCCAAGACTTTTGGATGAGGTCAATATGGACAATGGATATTTGTTATGAGGGCAGGGAGAAGGGGGAGAGGAAGGAAATGGGCCTTTGTTATATGCCTGCTACGTGCCGGGCACTGTTCTAGCCTCCACAAGTATTATCTCTTTTGTTCCTCACTATACTCCTAGAAGGTCTCTTATTGTCCTATTCTACAGCAGAGGAAACTGAGGCAAACAGCTGACTGCAAGGGACTGCATCACCTACAAAAGAGGTAGAGAGAATAAATGCTTGTAAAAATAATTTCTTAATGCAAACTAAGATATGTTTTTGGATGAAACGCCCACACAGCTAGGCCATCATCAGTACATGTCTGTTGGTCTTTTAGCACAGAGGGACACACAGTAAATACTATATAAATGCTAGGTATTATTATATATTAATATGGTCATATATGTAATAATAATACCATATATTTGGAAAACTGGACAGTGCTTTGACTAACTTCCATCTCAAAACTAAGACCCAATAATGTGGTGATGCTGCATGGCCTGGCTGCAAAATGTGGCCTGAATACTGATCCCCAAAGACTTCAAACTGTAGGTCATAGAAAGGGCATGGTGGGCGTGAGTAGGCCACAGCATATCATCAACCAAGAATTCTGCAGGAGAAGCAGTATAAAAGATAGGATCAAAGAATGGCATGAGCAGGAGACAGGCCAGTCATTTAGCAAGAGTGAGAGATAATTGATGGACAGGCCATCTTCAGGACTGATCAGCAGAGCACTCAAACACAGTGGCAAGAGACTTGGGACACAGGCCCCTTGTGGAAGACTTGGGACATGGACAAAACTGATCCGTGCATGAAAAACCACAGATGGCTTGTGGTTGGTACTGTTGGAGCGATGGATAATGGGCTCACCAAAGCCTTACTAGCCAATTTAAGATACAGTGATATTACATTTTACTCTGTATGAATGTGATTAGGATAAATTATTGAGTCAGAGTCACCAAAATAGGTTTTAGCTTGGTTTTATATATGTACGTGTTTATATTACATTATCTACATTACATTAGTTACATTAACCACTGAGATACGTAATACAGATATATATACATATACACGTGTATATGTATATATCAGTGGTTAATATAGCTTAGTTCCTACATATAGAATGAAAGAGAGTTCACAATCTCCTGAGGCAGCCCATTCCATTTTGGGGACAGCTGTTATTGTTAGGAAGGTTTTCCTCCTATTGGGATTCTGACTGCAACTGGCCCATTGTCCTCTGGGGCAAATAAAACAAATCGAATCCTGCTTTCATATAGCAACCCTTCAAATTCTCTTCCCCAGATTTGTTAGGAGGATTGTAGTGATGATGCTTGTTCGGGTACAGGTTGTATTTGATGACTTCTGAGGTCCTTTCCAAACCTGAAACTTTTATGATTCTGGGGAATACTCAGAGATAGCAACAGTGTTCCTGCCACACCCCATACCTCCACCCCATCTAATCTGGCTAAATGTCCCAAGTCCCTTCAACATTCTGATCACTTTTCTCTTGATCTTCTCAGGGTCCACCCTAAAATTTGCACTGAGTACTGGCCACAACATCTCAGATAAGACCTAAGCAGGGCATTTATACCATCAATCTAATGTGAATCGTTAAAGTAGCTACCTTGTCCACTGAGCATCTCTGTCTCTCATCCCAAGTCTCCAGTTGCCAAACCTTGTTATTTCTCATTTCTTTCTCTACAACCTCCCCTGTATATCTCTCTGCTCACACAGCCCTCATCTCAGTGCAGGCCTTTATTACCTACTCGTTGGACTATTGCAATAGCTTCCTCATTGATTTCCTTGTCTCAGCTTGAATACTATTTAGCAGTATGTGCCTGAATTCTCATTCTCAAGAGGAACAGAATCTAAACTTGTAACAGCTAGGAAAATCTAGAAAAATTAAACAGGAAGAAAGTGGCATTATTGTCTTCCTTTCCCTCCCCCACTCTTTGGGAAGGAAAGAAAAACAAACCCATTGCAAATAAGGTGTAGTCATGCAAAACAATTTTTCATATTAGCCATAGCCAAACAAAGAAGAAAGAACGGCAAATAAAATGTAATGTGCACTCTTGAGTCCATCAGCTCTGTCAGGAGGTAGGATAAGTCTTTTGGAATTGTTGTTGGTCATTGTTGTTGATGACCAGAGATCCTAAGTCTTTTAAAATTAAGTATCTTTACAATGTTGTTATTATATAAACTTCACCTGCTTCTTTCTGTATCAGTTCATACAAATCTTCCCAGGGTTTTCTGAAGCCATCCCTTCACAGTCATTTTCTTTAATACAACAGTATTCCATTATATTCACATACCATAACTTGTTTGGTCATTCCCCAATGATGGGCGTCCCCAAGGCCATTAGATATGGCCGTTAAGAGATAAGGGGTAACTTTGGAGACCACATTTTCAGTTGAATGATGAGATGGAAAGTCAGAGTGAAGAGATTCTAGAACAAAAGGAGGTACTTCAGTATCAATGGCTTTTTCAAGGCATTTAACCTGAAAACCGATGAGATACGGGGTGACAGCTGGAGGGCATGGCAGGATCTGGGAGAGTTTTTAAAGGATGGGGGGAAAACTTGGGCATGTTTATAGGCGGCTGGGAAGGAGTAGATAGGGAAATATTGAAGACCAAAGAGAATACAGATGGTAATGTAGACAAACTTCTGAAGACGATAGGAGGTAATGGAGTCAAGGGTGTGTGTAGTGGGACTGACTGACCTTATCAAGTAGAGGGTGTATTTCACTGTGAAAGAATGGAGTGAAGGAGGTTGTTGAGATTATGTCCAAGGTCCGGGGAAAGAGGAAGCTCTCTGGGAATGGCTTTTAATCTTTTCAGTAAAGTATGGGGCCAGTCTCCAGCTGAGAGGGTGGGAGAAGGAGATGGCATGGGAAGCCTGGGAAGAGGAGGGAAAGGTTGGAATGTCCACTTTGGTAAGTGGGATAAGGAATCAGGGAGGAGTGGGATTGCCTTGTTGGGGAAGGGACCCATTTGTAGTATTCTCAGATTCTCCAAGAAAGAACATAACAATGCCTTGTAATTTTTTCCCTAGGTAACTTTGCCAGATCCCATTGATTGTCATAGCATGCATTTAAATGAACAGTTGTTTTTGGTTTTTTAAAGCATTTTCAAGTACTGTCTATGGGCCAGCCACCATGCTAAACCCTAGGGATATAAATACAAAAGCACAAATAGCCCCTGACCTCAAGGGGAGGTCTGCACATCAAGGGGAGTGGCAGCCAGGGACAGGCACTTTTCCCTGAAAGTTAGCAGAATGGTGAGTGGAGGTCCTAGGGAAGCAGATTAACACACTCCTTTCAGAAATAATGGCTGAGATGATTTTCAAATCATGGTTCCAGAAATGGATAAATGAGAGGTGGGGGAGTGAGAAGTGGGGAAGAGGTCACAAGGTTTGCAAGGCTGTTGAGAAGTCCACATGGCTGGAATCTGGACTAGGTGGGGCAGTCATTATTTTCACAGTGGAGATCCAAGATGGAATTTCTGGAGATGAAGGGGTTAAAAACAGGGGTGTGATTTCTGGCCTGGAAAGTATTGTCCTCCATTTTTTTTTAAGAAATGAAAAAACTACAGCTCCTAAAAGCCCACATGTGAGCCATATGGAAATAGAGTCAGATCCACTGTCTCCCAGGATAACAGCTATTACCTGGGTCCGGCCAGTCATGTGGGTAGATGAGTTACCTACTCACCTGGATCAAGCATCACATGGTAGCAGGTGGCTGCCTTTTGCCCCACAGCCATTTCTGGAGGAATAGGGGAGAAGTCAGAGTAAGGCCATTAGCAGCAACCTGGCTTTGACCTTTATCACCCTTTTTGCCACCTGCCATATTCTTTCCAGTCTGAAACCCTGGCAGGTGTTTACAGAAGACCTATATGTCTGAAATTCTGCACCTTTAGAAGTATCTGCAGCTCCTTCGAGTTTTCCTGCTAATGAAAATTCACTGGATTTGTCAAATTGCCAGTGGGTCACTCTCTGTTCTGGTCCCTCAAAGTTTTATGCTGTTTCAGAGTTCAATGAAAAAGGAAAACCCTGATAGTTTGACATACCATTGAATTAAAAGGAAGAATTTTAGGATATGAAGGTAAGATTCTAATCCTGAAGTCTGTCTGAAAACAGAGAATTTAGAAGAAAAAAAAATTTGGACTGTCTCTTTTTGGTGATAGTGATGGAGTAGAAATTCCAGGATTTGGGAAGTGCCCGTGGGGATGAGGAGCCCATGTCTACTGCAGATTGGTTCAAAATGTGAAAAGGAGGATTTACTAAGATTTAAAAAAAAAAAAAAAGGGAGGGAGCAGTCTCAAACACAGCCTTGAGGAGCAGTGACAGAATTACAAGAGACTACTGTGATATATTGGATTAAGGGACTTCATTCAAGTCTGCATAATTGGGTTTTAAAAAAACCCAAGCAACTCTTAAGCCAGATAAAAACACTTTTTAAAAGGGCATTTGAGTATTTTTGTCAGGTTTCTTCTTTCAGAAACAGAGTAATACTACATAGAATTTATGGAGGGGAGGTTTCCTTACAAAAGGAAGGTGTAAGGAGTTTAATCTAACTCTTAATTTTTCTCCCCTTTCCACTTTTCTTCTCCTTAATCGCTTCCCCCCTCCTCCTCCTCTTTCTCTCTCCCTCCTTTCCTATCTCCTCTCTCTCCTCTCTCTCTCTCCCTCTCCCCTTCTCTTCCCCCTTTCTCTTTCTCCCCTTCCTCCTCTCTCTTTCTCTGTCTCCTCCTGTCTCTCTCCCTTCCTTCCCCCCTTCACTGCATGCTGGTGCGCAGTCACACAGTATATGAGTTTCAGAGGGTCTCAGAATTCCTTCCACTACATCCTCAACCAATCTAATTTTGTCTGAATTGATCCCTCAACAGACCTT
>CM053582.1:92238925-92252394 GCA_028627135.1 Pseudochirops cupreus
GAGAGGAGAGGAGAGGAGAGGAGAGGAGAGGAGAGGAGAGGAGGAGGAGAGGAGGAGGAGGAGAAGAGGAGAAGTAGGGGGAGGAGGAGAAGAAGACCACATGTAAATAAATTTGGTCATTAAAAGATCCCAGGGAAGCTCTCTGTGTGACGGGATCTAGCCCCTAACAAGCCATTCCAGGTCAGGATAGCTCTGATAGGTAGGAAATTTTTTCTTGCTTCTACCATAGATTTGCCTTTTTGCAATGTGAAACTGGGTTCTGTTATCTGGGGCCATGCAAAGCAAACTTAACCCTTCTTCTGTGTAACAGCCTTTTAAATACTTGGAGACAGAAAACATATGTCTCCTCCCCTCTACCCTGAGTCTTTTTGTCCAAGTTCAGCATCTCCAGTTTAGGTGTTTTCCCTGTGGTGTGCAATCAGCCCTGGTTGCCTGCCTAACAGTTGCAGCCAGCTTGGCATCAGGAAGGCATGAGTTCAAAGGCAGCCTCAGACACCAAGTATATTCGATTCTGGGCGAGTCATTTTACTTAGTTCTCTCATCTGCCACCCAGGGTTGTGAGGATAAGTCATTCAGGCACCTACTGTGCGCCAGACCCTGTGCTAAGCACTGGGGCTACAAAAAGAGGCAGAAGTCAGTCCCTGTCCTCCAGGAGCTTACAGTCTGACAGGAGAGACCACATGCAAACAAATCTATACAAAGAAGCTACAGACAGGACAAACAGGAAACAATTAACAGAGGGGAGGCAGTAGAATTCAGAATTTGGAAAGGTTTCTTGAGAAAGGTGAGATTAAAAATATTTGTAAAGTACATGACAAAACTTTAAATGCAGTATAAATGCCAGCTATTACCACTACCATTGTCACCTCTTTGGACAGTCTCCAGCTAAACTGTGCTTCCTGCCCCTGAGCTCAGCAGGGCAGATGGGGCTGAACTGGGCAGAGCACAGACGGCTGGACTGTCCCTTCCCTCGTCCGGCCGGTGCCTCTCCCCAGCCCAGGACTGTCCTTGGGAGCATTTTTCCTCCTGACTCATCGAGCTCACAGCCCACGAAAGCTTCCTTCAGAATAGGCTCTTCCAGGTCTTTCTTTCTCAGCTATCTGTCTTCTGTTGGGACGCTTCTCCAATGCTTCAGAGCTATCTGGGGGTTTGGGATTACCAATCTGTCGCTTTATATTGCCTAATAATTATTTATTTATTGTTCCAAAACCGAGCGAGGGGCCTACACCGTATATTTGAACAGATTTGACATTCTTCCTGGCCTCTGCCTTCAACTTTTATTAAATCAACAGTAAAGATAGTCTAGCCCAGCCAGAAAGGATAGAATCACTTTAATTTTATGGTAGTTAATTTAAACCCCAATATCCTGCAGCTAAAAGAAACCATTCAGCCCTGTTGCTATAGGGCAAATTACCAAGTTTCTGCATTATGCTTTTCTCTCCTAACTGTATCCAGTGGCCTAGAGTGATACCCAACTGAATGGTCCAGGTAAAGTCTTCTCTCTGCAAATCCAGTTGATGACTGAATAGCCTTTTAGAGAGAGTAGGAAAATTATTATTTTTTTCAATTCAGTAATATCCAACTCTCTGTTGACCCCATACGGGGTTTTCTTGGCAAAGATACCAGAGTGGTTGCCCATTTTCTTCTCCAGCACATTTTACTGAGGGAAGCAGGGTGAAGTGACTTGCCCAGGGTCACACAGCTAAGTAGTGTCTGAGTTGGATTTGAACTCCGGTCCTCCTATTGAGAGAGAGAGACAGAGAGAGAGAGAGAGAGAGAGGAGAATGAGAGGCGACTGTGAGGGAGAGTAAAAAAAGCAGAAAGACTGAGAGAGATGTATATATAGAGAGAGATATAGATAGATATAGATATAGATATATATAGATATATGTATAGATATGTGAGTGTATACACACACACACATTTTAATTTATTTCCTTTGTACTCTATATTTTCTGCATCTGAGGAGTACAAAGGCTTCCCCAGACACTGCCAGAGGGGTCCATGACCCCGCCAAAAGGTGAAGATATTCTACAAGAGGTGCCACACTTAAGAAAAATCTTTCAGGTATTTTCCAGGTAGAAATAAGTGATCCCCGGGGTGGCTGGGTGGCGCAGTGAATAGAGCACCAGCCTTGGAGTCAGGAGGACCTGAGTTCAAATGTGACCTCAGACACTTAACACTTTGCTAGCCTGTAACCTTGAGCAAGTCACTTCATCCCAATTGCCCTGCCTTCCCCTCTCCAAAAAGCAAAAAAAAAAAAAAATCTCTTTAGAAGTAAGTGATCTGGGGTACTGGGATAACAGGCAGTACCAGCAAATATAGAACTACCCCCCTTTTAAAATTAAGCTACCACTAGTTTTAGTGCACAGTAATGTATAAATAATATAGCCACATTTTATATGCAACTCCGGGTGTGGCATTTCTGTATGATTCAGACAGAATAATATGAGTTTGTATAGATGGAAATGGGCATTTGGGTGGAGATTAAGCAAGGACAGAATTATAATGCAGGATGGGTGGAGGGTAACACCTCTTTTTACGTAGACAAAGGCTGTTCACAAGGTCCATATCCAGAATACTATGGATTTATTTGGCTATATTACTAAGTGCAGGACCTGTAATCTTAAATGTCATATGCTGTTTCCAGAAAAAAAAAATTACATCACAGTAAGAATTGCCGGCCAACCAAATAGGCTTAGAGCTGCATTGTTCAAAACAGAAGTTTGTTTTCTAAAGAGCAAGCTAAACAAATGTCATATTCCCCAGATACCTGTAACTAACTGGAAGATGTAAATCTAACTCGTTTGTTATCATTTACATTTGTGGGTTCTTGACAAAAGAACACTGGTGTTCAATCATTTTCAGTTGTGACCCCATTTGGAGTTTTCTTGGCTGAGATACTGGAGTGGTTTGCCATTTCCTTCTCCAGCTCATTTTGCAGATGAGGAAACTGAGGCAAACAGGGTGAAGTGACTTACCCAGGGTGACACAGTTAGTAAGTGTCTGAGGCCAGATTTGAATTCAGGAAGATGAATCTTCCTTTCACTAGGCTCAGCGCTCTATCCATCACACCACCTAGCTGCCTTAATAGAAGACTTAAATGTAACTTTAAAAAAAAAGATTTTTGGCCCTCATCCTTAAGTCCTTTGATTAACAGGATCAATAATTGTGACCCTCCACAAATCACTGCACTGACAAATTTCTTTGAGAACTTGACTTTGGCGTTCTGAGACCAAGTGTGTCCATAACAATTAGCCACAAAGGGAGGAACCGAAAACTTTGTTGCTGGGTTAGACTCTGCAAACAATTCAAGCCAAAAGTTTCACTAAAATTCCTAACTAAAGGCAGCCTAGAGAGAGACAAAGTTCATGGTATGTAGGGGGGGAGGAGAGGGGAAAACATCAGCCTCTTAAGATGTAGAATCTCTGTCGTTTGGTCCCTTTGCATCTCATAACGTCTAGGCAGAAATATACATGAAGCCAAGTTAGGCAGGACAGTCAGTAAACATTTACTAAGCACCTACTATGGGTTAGGCACTGTGCTAAGTGCTGGGGCTACAGAGAAAGGCAAAAGACAATCCCTGCCCTCAAGGAACTTCCATTCTAACGGCTTGGGGGGGGAGGGAGAGGAAGAAGGCGGACACAGCAAACAAGCTGTATACAGGATAAATAGGAAATGATTACACTCAGAGGGAAAGCACTGGGAAAGGCTCAGAAGGTGAGATTTTAGTTGGGACTTGAAGGAAGCCTGGTTGGGCAGCAGTGGGAGAGGAGGAGAGCCAGGGAAAATGCCAAGCCAAGAGGTGAGGGATCTGGTCTGTGGAACAGCCAGGAGGCCAGTGTCACTGGACCCAGAGGTTTGTGTCAGGGAGTCACGTGTGAGAAGGCTGGAAAGGTAGGAGACAACTAGGTCGTGAAGGGCTTTGAATGCTGAAACAGAGGATTTTGTTGATCTGGGAAGTGATAGTGAGCCAAGGGGGTTCGTGATGATGTACAGTAAGTTAACAGTTTTGGAAAAGAGAATAAGCTTAAACTGGACCTGTGATTTCATTTAAACAGGGAAATCCCAGATGAGGAAACTCCCTTTCTTGTTCCAGGTCAGCAGCAAACAGTCTTTGCGAATTGGTCAGAGAGCACTGCCAAGTTAGGTGACTGGCCTAAGGTCACACAGTCAGTCATGTGTCAGAGGCAGGTCTTCCGGGCTCCAAAGTCAGCCATGGCTGGCTTTATACCATGCTAGCTTTCCAGTCTAGAACAGACTAGGAGGCAAAAATTGGATTACTTCATGAAGAAAATATGAATAACTATTGAAATATGAGTAGGAATAAGCTAAGTGTCACATTTAGTCTCATCACTTATCAAATCAAAATGAGGCAGGAATAGCTGTGAACCTCACATTGCAGGGCAGCTAGGTGAGCACCAAGCCTGGAGTCAGGAAGTCCTGAGTTCAAATCTTACACTTACTAGCTGGGTGACCCTGGGCAAGTCACTTCACCCTGTTTGCCTCAGTTTCCTCATATGTAAAATGAGCCAGAGAAGAAAGTGGCAAACCACTCCAGTGTCTTTCTCAAGAAAACCCCAAACGGGGTCATGGAAAGTCAGAAACAACTGAAAACAGCTAAATAATAACAAAATCAAAAATGCAAAATGAACCTGACTTAAAAAAAAAATCCAGACATCCATCTCCACAGTGTTTAGCATTTGGTTGGTGTTACATAAAGGCTTGTCGACTTGTCTGTCTCCACCCTTGCTGTTACTTCGTGTACTTCATAAAATTCATTGTGGAACCTTGGGAAAAAAAATTTTTTTAATATAGGTCTGTTATAAAGAGTCATGCTTTTCTTGGAACTTGATATAATTTGTATAAAAATGATTCACTTGACTTAGGAGTTGTTTACCCCCCTGGGGGTAACTTCGCATCTGTAAGGAGAACTGAGCCAATCTACAGTTCTTGGACCATGTGAGTCCATGCCACCCGAGTTCTTCTAAACATTCAGACGTGTAATTAGAGGCCCTTGTGTGAGGATGACGTGGCACACTGACAAGTCTTATCATGTGTCTGATGGAGGTGCCGTGCCTGAGCCCAGTTCCCTCTGCAGCTCGCAGGGCATACCCTGGAGCCTACTGGACGGCATTAACCCATGGGAGGTGCTGTCAGCTTAGCATCTGATCTGCCTGGAACTCTTATCAATTACCCATCAGAGACAGCTTGTGCAAGAACACCAGTTCCCCCAAGAACATTCGAGACTGTCAGGAATTCAGAACATACAGAGTGCATCTTCCTTGTGCACATCCGGAGGAAGGAAGGGTTCTGGGTTTTCTAGAGACAGTGTGGAAAGAGCCCAGACTTCCAGAAGAAGCACCCAGTTGCCCATAGTCAAAGAAAGGCAAACTAGAGACCTGTGTATACTATGTGTGATGGAAGGTGCCTGAGTATACGCAGTAACTGATGTACACGTGGGGGCTCCAAGATCTTAATTTTTGGTGGTGGCTGCCACCCCTGCAAATAATGGCCCAGAGTTCAGTGAATTGACATTGAATTGTTGGATAAGTCATTGTGACATGATCTGAACAGCATCGATCTAATATTTTTGCGGGGGGAAGTAGGAGAGAATCCTAAGGAGAAACCAACTTCATAGACAGAGAACTAGTTTTCCTATTAGCAGTCAGGCTTTCTAAAATTTGCTCTCCTGGTTAGGTTTACTTGCAGGAGGTCACTGGCAAAGTGTCTAGAAGAGGAAGAGCTATGAGGAGAGTAATACCAGCTCACTCTATATAGCACCTACTGTGTGCTAAGCGATTTATAATTATCTCATTTGATCCCCACAACCCTGTGGGATGGGCAGTATTTTACAGATGATAATAATAATCTGATAGCACCTACTATGTGCCAAGTGATTTATAAGTATTATCTCATTTGATCCTCACTACAACCTTGGGAGATAGGTAGCACTATTATCCTATTTTGATAGAGGTAAAGTGACTTGCCCAGGGTCACACAGCTAAAAAAAGTACATGAGGCTGAATTTGAACTCTGAAACCTCCAACATCTGAAAACTGACTCCAGGTCTGGCACCCCGTAGCATGCCTTTAGAACATACTCATTTCCTGCTTCCATGTGGAAAATGGTGACAGTTACTTGGCCCCAGTACTAACAAGGATTTCTTTGCAGGTATTTAATCGCACAGATAAGGTGAAGGAAGGCTGGTGCTTGCTTCAGTATGCTGTTCCATACCAGAATCTTGGTGGTCCACAAACGGCCAGCACGAGCAAAGCCTGGTACAAAAATGGGCGTGCTAGCTCCCACTCTTTTATTTAACAACCAAATTTCATCAGACATGCCCAAGTCATGTTATTTCACTTTGCCCAAAAGTAGTTAGGAACTGAAAAGAGCTTTGAACTATCCAAGTACAAACACATTTTAAAAAACAGGTTGCCCACTCTTCCTTGCCCTGCCCACCCACACACACTCAAAACAGACCCCTTTGAAAATTTTATGGTTGTGTTTGGAAAAATACTCCTAAGACCAGAGGGGACAAAACATTCCTGCCAAGCTTCCCGTGGGTAAACAGCCAAGAGAAGGGCACGGGGCCCACATCGGGACAAGCACCCCTACAAACACGATGCTTTGGTTTGGGGTTGGTTGTCAATCTACCCTTGGCCTTTTGGTTTGCATTCTCCACATGACTCATTTCCCAGAGACACGAAGCCTCGGGCGACAGAGGGGCAGGGATGCCAAGGCATTAAAAGAACACTGTCTGGTTAGTCCATGGAGCTTGATTATTTCCATATTGTCTTCACCCATTAGATGGAAGCTGCTAGAGGGCAGGGAGGGGTCTTTTGTCTTTCTGTATCTCTAGCTCCTAGCATAAACTCGGCAAACTCGGCACTTAATAAATGTTAACTGAGTGATGGATGATGCTAACATATACACACGATTTTGCTATCAAATGCTTTTTTTTCCTTTTCCAGTTGGCATTTAGTCTGGGCATAGAATGCACACCACCAGTTCATTCCACTTGATGTTTGCCCATTACCAATCAATTTCCACCATTTGTCAATCGTGTCCAGCACCTTAGAAATGTTAGCATCCAAATAAAAGCTACATTTTCAGAAATGAAGAGAAAGCATGGTGCCAACAGCAAAACTGGAGCCCAGGAAAAAAAGACTGGCTTTGGAATCAAGACCTGAGTTCAAATCCCAGCTTTCTGGGATTCCTATTTCTCACGTGACCTTAGGCAAGTTACTTGTCTGGATTCCCAATGATAGTTCAGGGCTTTGGCAACTAAAAATAATAAAGTGTCCTGATAAAATCTTAAAATCCAAATTAGAATTTAGAAAAAATATTTTGAACCAAAATCAGCCCCTACGCCCAGCTTCTACGTCCAGGAACATAGAACCTGTACACTTTTAAGTAAACTACCAATTGCTTTTCAGTCAGGACCTTGAACCTAAAACAAGGACCCAGAACTTTAAGCAGCTGGTTATGTTAAGTGCTGAGATAACAGTCCCTTTCCTCCCATGACTAGAAGGCGAGCTAATTTAATTTTCTCATATATAGTATTTTAGCTTGGACTTGCTTTGAGATACAGAATTTTATCATGCAATCATGGAGATGGAAATCTGAAAATGATTAACACCTAGAAATGAGCTGCAAAATCCCCATCAAAACTAACTATATCTGATTTAAATCTTAACACTCTAATACAAAAGATGGACAGCACATTATTGTTTTACTGCAGAATAAAAATGGATTTTAACTTTAAAATGTCACCCAATTTAGGTCATTTTAAAAGTTGAATATGAAAGCATCTGTAACTGTAGCTAATGAAAATTCCCTTAAATATGCATAACCCAGTATACTTTTCACAGAACCCTTTCAAGTACTTTTTTTGGTCTGGTAAAGACACGTGGGTATTACCCTGATTTTCCTGAAAAGGAACCAGGCTCAAGGATTTACCTGAGATTATTAGTGACTTAACTGAGACCATGAGTGGGATACCTAGGAGTAAAACAACCCAGGTCTCCTGACAGCAAGACTGCCTACGACTTAGTCCTCAAAATAGCCCTCCCATGTAGCCTGGAGTTGGTCAAGAGGGCAAAAGGGCATTTGATTAATCTGGAAAGGATGTCCTCGAAACCAATTCTAAAGAACCGTAAAAGACAGGCCAGCAGTTTATTAGGAAAAGATGGCAAATTTAAGAAGAAACAAGAAAAAATGCATGAGAAAGGAAGCAGGGAATAAGGAGGCAGATTGGGCAGTAGTCTTGGTCAAAGTACAAAGATGGATAGATATGAGAGATATAGGTCAAAGAACCTCTGGAAAACTCTGAAGATAAGGAGAAAGTTTCTTTCTATGTTATACTTAAAAGTAGAAATCAGTGAAATCAGAAAAGGGCTGAGTAGCAGGATTTCACTGTTAAGAGAACCCAGCAATGATTGCAGAAGAAGGTAAAAAGACTATATTATATCGTACCATGTGATTCTGGATAAAGAGCAATAGACTCTTAAGACCAGAATTACTTTCAAGTTCTTTTGGAAGTTTGGGAACCTAATCAGTCTTCACTGATCCTGCCTGGGAAGGGGCAAACCTTATCTCCCAAGGATCCACCACAATCCATTTCCCTAGAGCTAAACTTAGACTCTTGCTGGGAGCTAAGCTCTAGAGAAAACCTTCCTAGGACATTCACCTTAAGACAGAGACATTGGAACTGCTTCAAGTTAGCAATTGACAACACAAGGTTAACTATTAAAGGTGAATACAATATTCAGGCTAGCTCCTCTAGGAGTTTCTAAGGTTCCTTCCCATTACTAGCTCTCCAAGTGTCACCCCACAGATGTAAAAATAGATCAAAATTTACATGAGAAAGTTCAGATAACCCGGAAGCAAGAAACATGACGAATGGTGTCATAAATAAGTATTATAACTTTATTAAAATGAAAAGACATATTATTCAAAATAATGCAACAAAATGAATAAAATCCTTTGTCCAATACTGTACACATGATGCAGAAATCAGTGCATTTTCTATCGCGTGTTTTCGCCTTCATTTAGTCTGTACTAAAATATAATAAACTTTAAATAGCTCAAATATCATTCGGCAGTTTAAACTGTAAACAGCTTGTTTTTACTGTTAGGAGAACATCGTGAGCACCTTTCCTTCTGTGCTTCTCCAGAGAGCATGAATACACTGAAAGCATGGGTGCAGACTTGGAAGCAGTGAATCAGATCTTCTGCTCAGGGTTTTTACTATCAAGGGTGGAAAAGAGGACAAGGAGACCCCTTGTATTAAGACAAACTGTGCTGTTGGTCAGTGGAAGCATTTCACTTAAAAAAGCAAAAACCACCTCCAGAAAATACTGAATAGAAACCAGCAACACAAGGCCAGCTTGTGTTGTATTTCCGGTTATAATACAGTCTGAAGTTTAAAAACAAAAACAAAAAAACAAAAACCCACCCACCCATAAATGAGAAGAGATTCCAGATCTTAGTCACTGTTTCATTATTGGCTATGAATTGACAGTGTGAACACCTTGGTGCCTTTCCATCAGGGAGAGGCTAATGCATCCTTCTGTCCTGGGGAAGAGAAATTGGCATTCTGTTTGTTTCCTTGCAATGTGCTGTTTTAGTGGGTAAAAAGAACTCAGAAGCCACCATGAAGAAAAAAACAGTCTCCTTCTACGTCACTGTGACCTACTCACTTCGCTGTCTTTTCATTTTTCCCAAGTGTGAGATATGTAAAGGTAACTTCATGTTTCCCAAATGAGGTTTTAGAAGAAGCCAATCAAACTCTGCAAAGATTTTTTAAATGGTCAAGGTCATCCCAGCCCATGCTCCTTGTTAATGTAGGCCCAGGTTTTTGTGGAAAAGTCAAACTCAAAAAAAAAAAAAAGAGAAAAGAAATAAAAAGTCAAAGCCCCTGACCCCACTACAACAGAACCTTCTATGGTTCTGAACGAAACAATACTGTCCTTGTACTTGTTCGGTTTTCAGTCTGGCAGCACAGTCTCATTTCTCCAGCTTGAATTTTTTTCGTTACTCTGAATATATATATATATTACTCTAAGATAGTAACTAACTGGTTAACCTGTAACTATGGTTATACCACAAGTTCCTATATAGATATATATAGATATATATATAGATATATATAGATATGTTTCCCCTCCCCCCAACATCACATCTTTAAATTATATAGACTTGAATAGAAAGACTTTTCTCCAAAAGAAAATTGTGGGATACTCATAACAACACCTTACAGTTGATTTACCGCTTTCTCTTCTAGACAGAGAGACTTCAGCTGTTTACTTTGCCACAAGACCTTCGGCAGATCTCACCAGAACCAAGGATGCCACAGAGAGCTCATTCGGCTCACTCTGTGCCGTTGATGAATGATATTCCCAGAGTTTAAGGAGAAACCACATAGGATAAATGCTTGCGTTTCCCTTGGCCCTCAAGGTCCACTTTAGCTTTAGAGTCCAGCTTTTCGGTCACTGCAGCTGTCCGGCAGTCACTGGACGGTGGCTGAATGGGGGAAGCTGCAGCACTGGTTTCTTCTGTTTCCCTAAAGAATTTCTCGTATTTGTCCAGATATGGTGGCCTCTCAGGTAGTAGGTAATAATGGGTTGAACTCACCTTCTTTCCATTTTCGATGATGGGCAGAATGCAAGGACCCTTGCTAGCAGACCCTTCACTGTTCTGTCTTTGCAAAGCTTTACTGCTGACGTATTTGGGGTCAGGGGCAAAGCTCTGCGTAGGGGGCATGACCCCATTGAGGTAAGACGGAAGGCTTTTAGGACTTGGTGTGCGGGAGTTACTTCGTGATAAAGGTTCTCTCGGAGGCACTTTGGGAGGCCTGTCTTCATCGCTATATGTGCTGGAAGTAACTTCTGCTGACCACCTTCTATAATCTGGCTTCACTGGCCTGGGAGGTATGGGAACCCTGGGGGGGACTTCTGGTTTATCTTCATCTGAATTAGGAGAAGCTCGATGTAAGTGGCTGGACAGCCTCGAGCCTGGCTTGTTAAAGGATCCAGCTGGTCCTGAATGGGACCTCCGTAATTTCCGGTGGGACTGCTGAAGAACAGGAGTTGAGTTTTGTACGTTTTCATTTTGGTCAGATGTTGGCCTCCCATCTTCTGTAGCCGGGGCATCAAAATATGCATAATTGATCTGCCCGCACCCACGGAAGCTCCGTCTGCCTGGAACCCCATATTTAAAGACAGAAAGTGAACAGTCTTCTAAGAGGAAGTCTGTGTCTGAACTCGTTATAAATTCCACCTCACAGTCTGTGTCATCTGGAGAAAAGTCCTCTGAGATAGGCAAGGGGGGAAGGGGCCTGGAACCCCGCTCACCAGAAGTCACTGCGGAAAACAGAGAAGGCCCGTTTTTCACGGGTGTGAGAGGGGGACTCCTAGAAGCAGCACAGACCCCATTCACAGAGAGTTTCTTAACACCACAAACAACTTGGTCCTCTTCATTCTTTCCAAAGTGTTCACTGGGGGATAGAATGAGAGGCGGCAAGGCAGACTTCATCTGAGATGGAGTCCGGAAACAGTTTTCAGCAAAGCAATGGCCATTCACTGGGACAGGTTTTGAAATGTGCCCTAGAATAAACAGGAGATGTTAATACAAGATCTTGTTTTCCCACTGTGTGTGGTGGAGCCTCAGCTATCTACACCTTGGGCAGCTCTCTGCCTAACCAAACGCCTCTATTAGTGAAATACTTTCCTGGTGTAACCCTGAGAACACTCAGTCAACGATGGGTGTAATTAGAGAACAGAAGATTGTTCATGTGCATGAACTGGTTCAAAGAACAAATTATCTTCTCTATCTACTTTTGGACATGAGCACAGTGCACACCCACACATCTCAGGCAAATGGTGTGACGTGTGCACAATTCGCAGAAGATGAGCAGCATATAATTTATATGAATACCACACGGCACCAGCCTCGCCATTTCAGGAGGGTGACAGCACAAGGCATGCAGGGCACGAGGGAGATAAGGTGAGGATTTGGCTGTTCCATCTTAAGAGTTGCAAAAGGGGATTCCTGGGCCCAGCCTGATAAGCACCTCTTGACAAAATCTGCAGACTGGTATGTTCATACTAATTGTATTCTATATCCATTTCTCACTAACAGAGCAGGCTAACTCTGCCTCCATCTGCGGCTCTCAAACGTAGCCATGATGTGGGTCAGTACCTTCCCCACAGGAAAGATGAAGAAACTCATCCAAGCTTCCTCCAGGTAAATTAGCATCATCGCTGGGATTCGAACGGAATTCCTGACTCTAAAAAGCTATGCTTGTGAAGCCTGCTACAGGTGTTGGGTCCCCTTCATTGGAATGGGAGCTCCCAGAGATCAAGGACAGTCTTGACTTTGAATTTTTTTCCCCATGGTGCTCAGTATAGTATGACACATGGTGAGTATTTAATAAATGGTTTTTATTTCTTTAAGGGAAAAAAAAAGCCATCTCTGTTTCCACCCAGCTGCTGCCACTAGAGGTCAGGCAACTGTTTCAAATGTTTCAGACTGTTGCTCTTTTTTTTTTTTTTACATGATGCCACAGGACAAAACACTTCTCACCCCAAGCTTCACCCCCAAATGTTTAATTTCACTGGACTACAACTTTCAAGAGAGGTACATACCAAAGGTTGTCAGGTGCTGTTGGGTGGTGGAATTCAGGTTGTAGGCCATGGTTATTGGGTCAATATTTAAAAAGTTGCTAAAAAGAAAAACATGTCTCAATTAGTCACAAAAAAGCAATCAGAGCACTCATGTCTCCTTCAAACAGAACAATGCCAAGGTGGAGCTGGGATCAGGCAGGCCTTGCAGGTACAAGGCAGCTTAGGAGGAGGCTCTCTCCCCACCGACTTACTTCTCAAACCCTCTGCGGCTTCCCCAGCAGGTCTTCAAGCTTCCCAGGGCCTGGCCATTCCGCAGAAATCCAGTCTTTAATGGGACTCTGATTTCCTGAGCAGCAACTCCTGCTGATGACATTGTGCCTTATTCTCTATGCCTTCACGCTTCTGCAGCTCAGGGATTTTCGGTTAGCCAGCAGCTTTCATTCCCTGGGGAAAAAAGACAAGTGAGGAAAAGAGTAGCATCAAGGAAGAAGGCCTGTTTATGGGGCTTCTGAATTTCTCAGAGGAAAACATTTACCTATCTATCTATCTTTGTATGTATATATATATATATATGTGTGTGTGTGTGTGTGTGTGTGTGTGTATGTATGTATGTATATATATATGCAACTATTATTGTTATTATTGACTACATCCAACTGGAACTTGAGATACACAGGCACTGCAGTTGGGAGATCCATCCTGCCCTACCAAAAAGTGACATAGGAGAGAATAGACTGGGGGAGGGGGGAAATACCGGGATGGCTGTTTTGGGGTGGTGGGCGGGGGAAAGACGGGGAGAAAAGATGTAACTCAAAAAAAAATTTAATAAAGAATCTCATA
>CM053582.1:92252894-92277504 GCA_028627135.1 Pseudochirops cupreus
ATTGACTACATCCAACTGGAACTTGAGATACACAGGCACTGCAGTTGGGAGATCCATCCTGCCCTACCAAAAAGTGACATAGGAGAGAATAGACTGGGGGAGGGGGGAAATACCGGGATGGCTGTTTTGGGGTGGTGGGCGGGGGAAAGACGGGGAGAAAAGATGTAACTCAAAAAAAAATTTAATAAAGAATCTCATAAAAAAAAAAAAAACATTTACCCATTCAGGGACAAGGTGGTTAGTCAAATGCCCAAGAAATCCCAGACAAGAAGCATTCCCTAGGACTGACTTAACAACCCCAGTTGCTGAAGTGAGTGTAGTAAAGACCATGTTGGTAGACCCCAGGCCAAGGCTTGAAATATTTCAGTAGAGGGGCAGAGGAACAAGGGAAGGGAGCTGGTGCCAACAAAAGCAGACCTGTGACTGCAAGGGCGGACTGGGCAGATGGTGGCATGACGGCCGTGCTCACCGAGAGCCAAAGCACACGAGCCTTTGTCTAACCTTCTGGTAACTCCCTGTGTCTGCCCTTCTCCCTCTCCCCTCCAAGGGAAGCCCACCTAGAAAAGGCCTTTCACCCCGATATCATTAAGAGGAGCGCTGGTCAGCAAGACCTTCACCCAAATACCCAGACACCTGTAACTGTGTGACCCTGTGCAAGTCCCACAACCTCTGTGTGCCTCTGCCTCCCCTGCTGTGGCCCGGGACTCCCTGGCCCCTGCAGCTCCTCCAGCACAGATCTATCACTAAAACCTGATTGTCTAAATTAAAGGATTCTAAGGTGTGGCGCCCCGGTGACCCATACAAAAGCATCCCTTTTGATTCGGTATCTGTTTGGGCCATGGGGCAGAGAAACATAAGCTGTCCAGGTATTTCCTTACTTAAGATTGCTGTTGTTCAGTTAGGTCTGACTCTTTGTGACCCCATTTGGAGTTTTCTTTGCAAAGAAACTAAAAGAGTAGTTTGTCATTTCCTTCCCCGCTCATTTTACAGATAAGGAAACTGAAGCAAACAGGGTGAAGTGGCTTGCCCAGGGTCACACAGCTAGTAAGCGTCTGAGGCTGGATTTAAACTCAGGAAGAGGAGTCTTCCTGACTCCAGGCCTGGTGCTCTATCCACTGTGTCACCCAGCTGCCCCTTTCCTCTGAGATACCAATGGCTATTTCTGCAGACTGTCTCATTTCCAGGATCCTGTGAAAATCAAGTTCTGCAAGTTTACTGGCTATAGAAGAGCTATACTATTCAGTGACCAACTCCTTGCTCCCCTCCCCCACTTTAAAAAATAAAACCACACAGATGTAAAAGTACATTCTTAACATTCTCCTTGGTGGAATGCTGGATAATTCAGGCCTTGCCTAGCTCTAAGGCATGAGTTACATAGGACGTAAGTAAACTTTGCCTAATCCGGGGCTACCCCCATACTAACTCTGGGGTGCTACTCAGCCCTTTCAAATGTGTTCTATCCTCCCATGGCTCCCCACTCCCCAAATCATTTGTTCAAAGTTCCCCAGTTACATGGAAAGTAGATTTATCCTTTCAATAAGAAGCCTAAGTCCATCTCCTTATAGAGCACAAACTTTACTGAGCACCTAACGTGTAATTATTTCACCTAAAGGCCTTAAAAATGCTCTCACATCTGTATTTTACATCTGAAGGACTGCACGTATGTTGGTGTTCTATGGGTCACAGACTAGAATAAGCCAACAGAAATCAATGACGAGCTAACGAAGAACGAGACCACAATGAAACATCACGATCCTCATGCAAAACCCCATCTGTGTGAGCGCATTGCTATGCAAGGTGATGATCTGAGTGGCGTGCTGGAAAACTATTTCAGAACGAGGCGTGCCATTTCCTCCCCCATTTCAGGGCCCAACAAATACCACTTGTTTATTAAAGCAAAATGACCAGGAATTCGGCTGGGCTATGTATGTGTATTAATACTCACTTGTGGATTCTGAACAAATGTGTTTTCTCTCCATTTACTATTTCTTGAGTCAAATGAGGCTGGAGAAAGCTGGGGGGGGAGGGGGAGGTGTTCCCAGTTTGCATCTCCCTCTGTCTCCTCAGACCAGCTGTTGGCACATTGGTCCTAAGTAGTCATATGGTGGTTTTTCTAAGCCTACTACGATCACTGCCAAGACCATAGGGAAAGTATCTGTGGTAATATAAAAATGAAAGGCAAGATAGGAAGGAGAATATGGTATTTAAGTAGCTAGAAAGCACCCGTATGAAGATCACTCATTCAGATTGCAGGAAAAAGCCCCAGGCCATTTGAGGAGGCCCAGCCCCCACCTGTACGGCCGCCAACAAGCACTCCTCGCAATTACTGGGTCAGCCTCCTAACGCCATCTAAATCTCAGCTTTCAGCAGAGTGGTTGTGTAACTATTCCCTGCTCTGAAATTGCCTTGGAATTTTAGGCTTACATTTCAATGGACACTTAAAACTACTTACACGTTCTAGGAAAAGTTATTTTTCAATCATTGTTTCCATCACCTACTTGTTAGCTTTCTAAAGGGAAAAAAATTTTTATATATAAAAGAATTGTATTCACTGAGCCAGCTCCCTCCTAACCACAATAGTGCCTTTGTGTGTTCATAGAAGGCTGACCTGCCTCTAAATTTCAATGGGGAATTGTGAATGGGCCGCGTTATGAAACTGTCCGAACTTCCTACTTGCTCGAATGGCAGACGTGAGGAAGGCAATATAATTGCATGTTCTCCTCAAATGGAAAATAGCCTTGGATTGTGGGTTCTAAAGGGCAATGTGCCACATGTGAAGAGACAAACGATTTAATGTGTGTTATCATAGATTATGAGATCCCCAGGGTCGGGACCATATCTCACATTAAAGAAAACAACCCTCTTTGGCACCTAGCATGTAGTAGGAACTAAATAAATATATTATGGAATGAAATAGATGGAAAAGACATCGGGGACCACCTGATCCAAAGCCCTTGCCTGACAGGTGTCGAACCCAGAGCTCAGGAAGGTTAAGGGACTTCCAGGTCACCCCGAAGGAGGGCTGGGAGGAAAACTCAAGGGTCCAAGTCTTTCGAGAAGTGAGTGTTCCTTCCCCTGCACCAAGTGAGACCAGGAAACCTTAGTGAAGATGGGTGACTGCCCTCCCCCCAGAGCTATTCTTCTAATGTTCATAATCAATAAGGTGAAACCTCAAGAGTTCAGTAAAAACCAACGTCAAGCAGTTAGTCTAAATTATATTCACCCAAGTGGGCTCCTATATGGTTCCCTTTCAAATTTAGTTCTGCTTTAGAATTCAACGGGAAGCAAAAGGAATTAAGAAAAAAAAATCTTTGCAGGGAAATTAACACCTGAAAGTACAATGTGTGCCATTCTCCTGCTATGAAATAACAAAAATATGATTAGATTAAGAAGTGTTGGGCAGCACAGTCTAGGCCCAGGACCAAATAACCCAGGCCACAAAAACACTGGCTTCCTAAAAATTTACCAGGCAGCCTTGAACCTGCATTGGGGTGTCAAAAATCCAGCAGATCCCAAGGTAATGTTCTCTCAATATCATACTTCATAAGCAGTCAGCAGAAAGGGGCTCTGTGGTGGAGACGGCTCCTAAGATGTCAAGGGCCTTACCCCTGGTCACGCACAGGCATCTAATGGCACCGTGGGGAGCTGGCCCCAAGCCTAGAGCCACTTCTATACACCATGCTCTGCCATCATCACATGATCAAAAAGGCCCACACGAAGAAGCACCATATAATTACGGCCAAATTAAAGGAAAATTTGCTTCCCATTCTTGCCTCTTTTAAAAATAATTACTATACTAAGGCTCAATGGTTTAGATGAATGGCTGTTGGAGCCCCAGATGTTGATGGAACCCAGAGAAAGTCTGGATGGAAAAAGACTGGTTTTAAGTTGAGATTAATGACCAGCATCAGAAAAGGGGGGACTATCAGGGAAGAAGGGGATACAATTCTAGGGAGCGCTGAATTGGATTGCCATCATGCATGAAATTCACCTACTGATTATATTTCAAAGTTGATTTTTCAAATTCTGAAATTGGAATATTTTGCAGACTGAGTCAAAATACAATGATTTCACTAAGCAACCTGGGCTCAGAATCTACTATTTCTACCATTGAATTCTCTTTTATTTAGAGAAATCAGAATGTACAACAAAGGTCATCTCCTGCTAAATGAATGCTTCACAATTTACAAAAGGCTTTCATTCTATCAATTCAAACATTTATTAAGCCACTAGGATATGCAAAGATGCTAAACAAGGGGGATGGAAGCAAGGATGAATAAGATATCACAGTTTTCAAGAAGTTTACAATCTAATCAGTTGGAGAAGTGAGTAGTGGAGACTCCAAACTGCAATGCAAATTAGGGAATTAGTGCCTAGGTGAGGTCCAAGTGCTCCCTTCCACCTGGGGATATAGCAGGAGAAAGCTGCAGGGAGGGGTCAGCCACTGCTTAGGGCCCTCAGGTTTGAAGGCCCAGGCCAGCATGTGGGGAGTGGCTACAAGCCCAAGTTCATGAATGCAATGGAATCTATTTGTTGGGTAAGAAACAATGAACAGGATGAATAAAGAGAAGCCTGGGAAGGCTTACAGGAACAAAGTGAAGCAAGCAGAACCAGGAGAAACAATGAATGGGATGACAAGGTAGAAAGGGGGAAAAAAAATGCTACAGTGTGCTTAGCCCTGAAGAAAATCTAAAGTGCTGGTTTCCCTTCTTTGTAGAGGTAAAGGGTTGTGGGTACAGAACACATGCACTCTCTGATTCTGAGTGTCTGACCTCTTGTTCTTTGTTATGGGGGATGGCTCTCTGAGGCTGAGGGGGATAAGGAATAGAGGGAGAAATTAAAATCATACAGAAATCAAGTCATTTCCAAAATAAAGAAATGAGGTTTCAATCAACCAAAGTGGTAGACAGTGTGTACTCTTGGTGTAAGACTATTAGCAAAGGCAGGAGAGGGCAGGAAGGAGGTAGAATGACCCCTATCCCTCAGCAGGAGAGGGAGTCAGGGAGTCAAAACCAAGAGTCTTCTAACTTCAGATCTCGAGCTACAAGATTTCCTGGTGGTGATCTAATCAAAGTCTTCCATTTCACATATGAGGAAACTGAGGTCTGGAGTCTACAAGCAACTTGCTCAGAGGTAATTAGTGACAGAGCAGAGATCCAATCCCAAGTATTCTGGCTCTAAAGTACAACGTTCTCTCCATTATACCAAGCTGTCTCCTTCCAGTACTTTTACCATTAGAAAATAGCAAACTTAAGGCTGCTACTATGTACCCACTTGAAAAAGGTCTAGTTTAAATTTACAATGCTTAGAAAACCCCCTAGTGCATAAGGAACTGACATTACTTTAAGAGGTTCACCTAGATTGGTTCACCTGGCCACCTGATCTCATTAATGAATCTCAGAGGCAACTGAGAGGGGGAGGGGCACATTTTTGTTCCACAACTCATCCACTTGTGCCTGGTGCTTCCTTATTGGAAAGTGTGATGTAATTTCCTCTTTCCAATCTGGTTTTAGAACCTGATTTCTGTTTCTTCAGAGTGAAAAATAGTCCCCTCAGACTTTTTAAACATTCATCTACAAAACTACTTTGGTACCTATATGAGATCACATATTACCCTTAAAGTATAACAGCCACCCCATGGCGAATGGAAGGAGCTTATACAGAAAAGCCCTTAAGTGGCTTGGGACATGACGAGTTCCATGGGCTTTGGATTCTATGAGGCTTATATGAAAGGGTCTTAGGAGACCCCAAACCCACCAGCACTTGCTACTCATATTTGACCTCTGAAAGCAACTAATACTGAACTGAAGATCTGTCTGCACAGTTCAAGAGCTTAGAAGTTGTTTTTTTTTTAAATCTAAGAAAGGATATTCAATACCCCTTGTTTGGAGAGCACTTTACAACTTGCCAAACATTTCCCCCAGAAAAACCCAGTAATGTAGGTAGAGCCGTGACTCTTCTCATCTCATTCTGCAGGCTCCGTGGGGTCAGGTCATGCTGATGGTCACCCCAGCCCATGAGCAGCAGGCAGGACTCAAGAGCTGGGCGAAGGCTCCTACTCAGAACCTGGCTTACTGAAGGGAAGGTGATCACTTGCATACAGCCTTTAATCAAAAGCTCTGAATGTAGGCTTCTATTGAAATTTTCTTTTATTATAAGGGTTTTTAACCTGGGGTCCCTAAACTTGGTTTTTAAAAATATTTCGAGAAGTATATTTCTAAGTAATTGGTTTCCTTTGAAATCCTCTGTGTTTTACTCACTTGCATTTAAAAACATGATTCAAAGAAGGGATCTCCAGGCTTCAGCAGACACTGCTCAAGGGGTACAGGGCACAAAAAATGGTTACAAAGCCTGACTTCAACAGGAGGCTACTAGGAGCCTTGGGGAAAATGATACATGGAATAGCTAAGTTCCTGGAGAAGTCTCCTATGTAGCAGTCAGCTTGAAATGCCTGTCTGTCTGCATTATACAGGATTTAAATCCCTGTCTTCTGATGCAATATGTTGGGGTGGAAGATCTGCCAGAGAAGCCCAACTTCTGGCTAGAAGGCTTACATCTATACCAGTGATGAGCAACAAGCTGATCAGCCTCGATAAAATCCTTTAGGTTCCACAGCAACTCATGAAGGCCATCTAAGGAAGGCCAATAGAAATCTGGATCTGTCAGAGAAAGAAGCACCCAGCTCAGGGATGGGGAACCCTCTGACCTCAGGGCCACACTGGAGGACCTAAAGGGCCAAAGAATCCCCACCCCTGACCCAGACAGATGAAATCACAAACACCTGATATACACAAGTCTTGACATCTGATGGTCCCGCAATGATCAAGAAGTCTGAACTTGTGATAATTTACACTTCTGCAGTTATGAAACTTCTTTTCTTCAGTGGTTTTGAAGGGTTACTGTATGGTGTTGTCCAAAGTCTATAGAAGGAAAAAACTGAGACAAAGAATGAAGGCCAAACCACTTGCCTAGGACAAGGAGCTACATCAGTGCAAAAACTCAGAAGCAGAATGACCCAAAACCCAAAGAAGACACCTAAGTCTGATGCTGTTAACCATCAGATTATATAGTTTCCGTGATAATTCTGGGAGATTTAAATTCAGAATTTTAGAAGCATTTTGTTTGAAGAGGTGTTCTAGATTCAGCATTGGACAGAATACCTGGGTTCAAATCGGTCACTAAGGAGCACATCTATGGATGAGGAAGTTATTTAACTTCTCTAGCTTGTTTCTTCATCTGTAAAATGGGGATAAATGGGGATAAATGGGGCGGCTAGGTGGTGCTGCAGTGAACAGAGCACCAGCCCTGGAGTCAGGAGGACCTGAGTTTAAATCCAGCCTCAGACACTTAACACTTACTAGCTGTGTGACCTTGGGCAAGTCACTTAACCCCAAGTGCCCTCCAAAAAGCAAAAAAAAAAGGGGGGAGGGGATAAATAACCCATGCCTCACAAAACTGTTAAAGCTTAAGAATACAAATGAAGGGTTTTGAAAACTTCCAAGTGCCATATGAATGTCAGCTGTTATTAGGATTTTTTTTTCAAGGAAAAAAAATGGCAAACTAAAAACAAAGCAGCAGCAATAAAAGCGACCCCTTGATTTGACCACCCCAATCAAACCATGAGGTAATAGCTTTATGTTCTATAGCTTTCAGGGCTCACTCTACATGTAGATTATAGCAGAGAAACAGATGAGAAATGTGTACTAGGCTCCACTGGCTTCACTTCATTCACAGCAGAGAGGCCTTTGAAAACCAATTTAATCACTAGATTGTAAACTCCTTGTGGGCAGGGACTGGGCTTTGTTATCTTTATCTTATCCAGCTCTTGTCTAGCAAAGTATTTTGCACACACAGCGGCCACTTAAGTCAGTCAGCATAAAATGAACAGATGCAGGAAAGGGCAAGGGCTGCCATGAATGACCCAATGGGGATGGGCCTGGATGGTAATGTCAGAAATCCTTCAGAATTATCTTAGAGATTATACCAGTATGTGCCGCACAGACTTACCAAACCCTTCACCCACTGCCAAGACACTGATTTAATTTATTGATTGATACAAAACCACTCAACTGCTATTCTAGGTTCTGTGATTTCTTAGCTATGAGTACCAAAGCAAATTCCTGGACTCCTCTACTTTGAAGCTTTGTAAAAGGTCCTTGAAGGGGAGGGGAGGGAAGGAAGGGTTTGTTATCTGAGTTCTGTAAGACCCTTCCATCTTACAGGGATTACAAGAGATTACAGTCTTGGGAATTTAAAGTCACCAGAAAGCTGGTCTTCTGAGAAGATACTTTACATTTACTGAGAAGGACGGGAGCAGCGAAGAGTGTAGTGGATAGAACACCTGCCATGTAGTCAGGAGGATATGAGTTCAAATTCAGTCTCAGACACTTACTAGCTATGTGACTGTGGGCAAGTCACTTAACCCTGATAAAGAAAGGGTGGCAAGAACTCAAAAGAAAATTATTTCTCCAACTACAGAAGGTCGAACTTGAATGGCAAAAAGGGATTTTTAACTTAGCAATGTAGAACTGACTTGAGCAATAATTGTTATGTTGATTTCTCTTGGCCTTTAGTATGAATTAACATAAGGTTTTGGTTTCTGCATCTACTAAAAAGCATCTCCTCATGTGATAAATTTACACTTTAATTAAAAGAACTTCAAACATGTTTGTTCTGAAGTTCAGCCGAATGCATTAAAGTCCTACCATCTCACCCTGGACTCCTGTCTACCAGGGTTTCATTCCAAGACATACTCAAAGGGTTCTGTTCTAATTTGGCTGCATAGTGTGGATCAAAGCTCTGCCAAGTTCTTTTGAAGGACCCCAAGCTTCACCCTGAGACAAAAGCTCATCTTTTTACCACCTGCATTCTTCTGGGGAGGCCACAAGCCTGGCTGCAGGTCACAGAATACTACTCTCTGATGAAGCAGTAATTGAGAGTCACCCAAAGGCAAGGTGCATGTGCCATGAGCAAGGGCCAATCAATCCATTGCAAGCAAGGAAGTACAGGCTGAAGAAGGATGTTGGAGATGTGTGTGATGGCTTCTTTCTCCCCTTCTCTTTAAAACATCCTCATTACAAGGGATAATGGGGGGGGGCAGGGAGAGACAGATATCAGAAATGAAATCAATAAGATACAATACCCCATCCCCCTCCCCCCCCCAAAATAATGACTGGGTTTCGGAAAGAAAAGGAATGAGCCAGTACAATCATATAGGGAGAGCAAAACAGATAGACAGCCTGCATGCTCTACAGTCACCCACCCCAGGAAGAGAAAACTGATGCAAGGCCCCCAGCAAGTTGAGGAAACACACTAGGGCAAATTTTAGGAAGGATCAGAGCCCCCAGGATGGACAGGCATGTGATAGATAGGTTGTGATTTTTTCCATCAATGGCATGACTGTCCCCTCCTGATCCCAGTTCTACTGCATCTCAAGGATAACACTTAATGATTAGGTTCTATTGAAGTGCCATGATTGCTCCAAAGACCCATGACAGCTGCTGGGGGAGAAGAGCAGACTGCAGCCTTGTTCTAAACTTAATTTTAAAGGTGAGGGTCACATGGGCTTAGAGAAGCTAAGCAACTGGGCCAGGGCCACTCGTCTGGGGGGAGAGGGGCGGGGAGGTGGGAGGGTTGAAAGCATCTGAATCTAGGTCTTCCTGCCTCCAAGGCCAGCCCTCTCTCCACCATGCCAGGCTTTAATGAGATTAAATTCAGCCTGTGGTCACAGGGGGAGAAATGGCAATGTAAAAAACTGACAACTGTAGTCTTTGGACTTCTCCCACTACCAAAACGATTTTAGGAGATGCATACAAGTGCACAAAATTTGAAAAAATGTTAATATTCGTTCACACCGACCTAATTAAATTTAACACTACATAGTCTAAAGCCTGTGTGTGTGTGTGTGTGTGTACATATTCCTTGACAATCTCCTTTGAGCATATTTTTTATGGCAAAAGAATTTAGTGACCTGTGGATGTGAGGGTCACTACAGGGCAATCTCCCTCCAGCAGCCTTGGACTAATGGTATTTAATAGGTGCCCTTGCACGCTCCATGTTCCAGAACTGTCAGTGTGACAGTGCCAGAGGAACAAACTACAAGGCTTAGTGGAAACCCACAAGCGGTAAAGGATTTAGATTTCCTCTGTTCCATGCGCTGCCTTGCCCCCTCCCTACCCCCCTCAAGTTATTAGAGAACCACCAGTCCTAGGACGGAGCAAGAAATCTGCTTGACTTATTGTAATTTACTTCAGTAAAACCTCCAAAGACCCAAATGCAAAGGATAAGGTACCCAAACCAAGGCCAGCTGTGTGATTTCATTTGACATTCACAACCACCCAGGTAGTAGAAGAGCCACAAAATCCAGCTTTTCTGCCTCTCCAGTCCTGTGTTCTTTCCACTGTAATGGAGGCTGTGCGTTTTTATAAAAAGTACCTTCTTCCTTCTAAGGTTCCGGGTCATCATCTATCCTTATAACATTCTAATTGCAGATAGTGAAAGAGAGTTAGAGAAAGGTTATGTGAGGATCTGCCCCCCAGCACCGCAGAACATTCAGGACCAAGCCCCAAAGTAATGTTTGTTTCAGACCCTAAGCTCTTGGAAAGCAGAGATATATACCTGGCTGGAATGATCTGTGATGTAACCCGTTCATCAAGACGGCAGAGAATTGAGTGCTGGACCTGGAGTCAGGAAGCTGCTGTTCAGTGATTTCAGCTGTGTCTGACTCTTTGGGAGTCCATTTGGGGTCTTCCTGAGAGGCCCTTCCTACTGGAGGACCCGAGGCCCTATCTACTGTGCTGCCTGGCTGCCCTGGAAGATCTGAGTTCAAGCCTAGCCTCAGGCCCTTACTAGCTGTGAGATTCTGGGCAAGTCCATTCACTCTGTTTGCCTCAGTTTCCTCATCTGTAAAATGAGCATAATAACAACATCTACTTCTCAGGGTGGTTTTGAAGATCTAACAAGACAATAATTGTAAAGTGCTCAGCACAGTGCCAGGTACATGGCTGGTCCTACATAAATGCTCCTTCCCCTCTCTTTCCTGTAGAGGATATAATAAAACCCGTTTTGCGACTATCGTTCCTAAGTTCTATTTATACACGAATTTTGCTCTAAATTTTACTTCTCTGATGCTCCAAGGATAATCTGTGGATGCAAGCAATCCCTCAGATGACACCAAATTCAAGCCCTCTCATTTACATCAGCTCTGTGATCCTCTGGCCAAAAACAATGATGACGAAAACTAACCACGACCAAAAAAACCCCGAAGCCCCAACCTCAAACTTTACTAACCTGTTTTTACTCTGCTCTTAATCCAGATCATTAGCTATTTCAGAGTTACAACTGCCCCCAAATCTTAAGGCCTTTCTTGAAATCTGGTATGCTGCCCACACTTAAGATTTTCCTCCTGGAATCACAGGGTCATAGATTTAGAGCTGGCTGTGCAGTTCAACCCACTAGACACTTCACAGATGGGGAAACTGAGGCAGAACTAGGACTAAAACCCAGGTCCTCTGCCCCCAATCCAGCACACTTTCCACTGTCTCTTAATGCCTGTAGGTCCATCCCCAGGAGGCCAGTAACTTACATTCAGGACCCTAACGTCACCTGTTTGACCTGCTGCTAAAAGCCTATTTATGTTATGTGAATAATGCCAGAAGAACACAAGGAGACTGTGTTTATCTAGGGAGTTATTCATTAGCTTTTGTGAAAGCCTGCCAAACCTCCCTGCTGAAGTGCAGTAGACTAATTCTGACGATGGAGCATCCTTCCAAATGATTTGGATTAACAGAAGTGTTGTTTCTTTGGTGTAGATACTAAGCTGATGACATTCCAATTCCTGGAATTACCCTTGGCACCACCTTTCCTCCCCTCAGTTCAGGTTCACCCTCTAAAGCAACCTGCCGGCATGTAGACAATCAAGTCCATTGCAAGCATGTTAATTTGCACCTGTAATTTCACCTTTAAAGCTACTATTAGTGTGACCAGAAAGGAAGGAAGCATCAGCCCAGTTTAACTTCTCTGAAATAATAATAGCATTTTCACACAAAAGCCAAGTCAGTGTCAAGACAAAGGTTTTTTTTTTTTATGGTATGATTAGCCTTCACTCAAGTAATCCATACCTTCTGTGATAAGAAAACATGCTGGCCAAAGCCAGTCATTTTTACCTACCCTGTTCAAATACTGAAAAAGGGTCAGAAATCTCTTAAGACTAGCTCGTCAAATAAAGGAATATGTACTTGTCTTGGGGTCAGTCAGGTACCCTCCTTTCTCTTCTGAGACCTGTACCAGGGCTTGCCTCATGGACAATTTTATTTTTTAAAAAAATGTATTAATTATCTACTTTTGGAGGGCGCTGAGGTAGGCACTGTGCAGGATTCAAAAGACCAAGACAGTCCTGGGCCTCAGGGAGTTTACCATCCAGAAGATCTGATAAATTATATAATTTGTTGGTCCAACACCTCCAATCCCTTCCTCTTGGACACAATTAAAAATAAATGCATGCATGAATTGAGCTGAATGATGGGTACTGAATACTAATGTCAAAGACGTATGATAAAGACTGTATTTATTTGTGCTCAAATTTGCTATTATCTGGGAAATGATCTTGGGTTAGTAGCATACTGGTAACCAAAGGAGAGTCAGCATGTTAAATGCAGCCAGCTCTTCTGGCTTTGGTCTGGTGCCAGATCTGGCAGTTGTAGCTGAAAAAATGACATTCTAGCTTCAGGGAGAGCAATGCGCATGTCCTGCTTATAGTAATTTCTGCCTAAAATTGCATTATCACAGAAATGTAAACACAAAGGCAATAAAGAAAAGTTCCAAGGAGTCTGGTTGGATCAAGTGCTCCAGACTACAAAAATACTTATGCTGACTACTTTCTTATGGCAAATTACCAAAGCTTAAAGCTAGCTAGCTACTTGCTCTCCTGAAGTGAGAGGGGAAAAAAAAAAAAAGAATTTTAACCTCACCTTTCTTCACCCCTGACAGTTGCCTAGAAACCAGTCCTGCCCTACCTGTGTTACAGGTGTACCTAAAGTCACCAACACACCTCCTTTAAAGCTACAGTCTCTTTTCTGACTACACTCAAGTTTATGACTAACAATCTATTCATATGTTATCAAGTAAGGGACTTGTTTCTTTCAAGAAATGATGAAATACTAATAAAGACTTAGCAAGCACCAACACTGCACCAATCATAGCAGCCACCTGATTTGTACTGGGTTATGAACCTCAAGACACTGTTTTCTATATAAACACAGCAAATACACAATCCACCAATAATCATACACCTTGTGAGTAAAAGCTCCCTAACTATTCTTTTTGAATCACAATGCCGGGGAAATATTTAGGAACTTCTATGGAAAAGAATGAAACAGGGCCACTAAAATAGTATAGGATGTACCATCAGGGTGAAAAAAAAAATTAATCGCAGCCTCCTAAGTACAGGAAACCTGAGCAGAGATTCCTGAAGCTGATCTAGAATCCAATCAGGAGCAATCATGCGCAGGCAATTACCAAATGCTTACCAGCAGCCTCCCACCAAAGCTTTCAAGGTAGGATTTATGGGCTATAAGGCATTTTAACAGTGTCTAATGCTATAAATAAAACAGTTCTGACTCAAAAAAAAACCATCCTCCCCCCAGCAGCAGCAGCCCCGAGCCCGCTAACCACGGGCGGAGAGGAGCCCAAGGAGGCTCCTGCCGCCCGTCACGCTCCGCCTCCGGGCTGCTGCAGCAGCAGGAGCCGGCTCGGGGGTCCTGGATCCGGCGCCCGGGAATGCCGCGGCTCCCCGGGAGCCTGTGAAATGCGGGGGGCTGGACTGCACCATCCCGGGGGGCGCTCCCCACCTCGGGGCAGCCGCGGGGCCGGGCTGCGCCGGTGCAAGGCTGTGCGAGGCTGCACGGGCTGCACGAGAACAATGGTCAATGGAATGAAAGGGGAGCCGGCCGGGGCAGAGGCACGGAGCCCCGCGGCCCCGCGGGGCCGGCTCCACCGCGCGCGCCTCCGGCCCCCGGAGCAGGAGGGGCCCCGCGCCTCTTTCATCTCGAACATCTGGATGGAGACCCCCCCCCCCGCACATCTGGAGGGAAGTCACCGCCGCCAGGCCCCGCGTCCCTCCTCCTTCCCGGGGCCGAGGAGCGAGACCGCCCCCGCAGAGCCACCGCCGCCCTCCAGCCCCGACCTCAGCCCGAGGGCCCCCTCACCTCAGCGGAGCCGCGGCGGCCGCCGCCGCCGCCGCCACCCGGCCGCCAGCCCCCGTCCCGCGCATGTCCGTCCCGGCTGGCTCAGCGCCGCGGACAGAAGGGCCGGGACATTGCGCAAGCGCAGACGCCGCTAGCCTGGCCCGAGAACCCGTCCCAGTCGATTGTAGGCTTCTGAGCGCCGGCGCCGCCGAGCGCCTTATATAGCGAGGAGGCGGGGGTAGGGGGGCGGTGCAGTGACGTCCTCGCGTAGCCGGGCTCTTCTCCCCTCCCCCACCGCCGCAGGAGCTGCGGCTTAAAGCGGCGATGCCGCGGGGCGCGCGCCGCGGTGAGGTAGGCTCATATGAGCCTTTGTCTAGGGGCCGCGGCTGCGGCTGCTGCGCGCGGGCTCTGCTCAGGCGGCCCTCCTGGGCCCGCCTAGGAGCTCTGGGGGACTCCCTAGGCCAACCTGGCCGGGGGAAGCCCCGGAGCCCGAGTTTTCCGCGGAAACGTCTCGTGGAATTTCCCTGCGTTCCCCCGCACCTCCCGTTGGCAAGGTGGTGGTTGTTTTGGGGAGGCTACAGACCGCTCCGGATGGGTGGAGGATTGGGGGGGCCTTGCAGGCTTGGGGCGCAGATGTATTGCCCAACCTGGTCGTCAGACTCCCTCCTCGCTCAAGAACCTGCCCTGGCTCCCTTTTCCCTCTGGGATAAAATACAACTTTCCCCATCTGGCAGCAGCCGACCTCGCACATCGCAGTAGCTCCTCCTGCGATCTCCATCAACCTACCGAGCCCCCCTGCTGTGCAGAGCTCTAGAGCTGGCAGGGACTCTGCCAATCAACACTTATGAAAGCCCCTACTATGTGCTAAGCACAGTGCCAAACCCTGGGTTTCCAGAAAGAGGCAAAACACGGCCCTGCCCTCAATGAGCTTGTGCTCTAATGCTAGGAACAACTTGCAAACAAATATATACAAAGCGGGTTATATACCGGATGCATAGGAAATGATTGACAGAGGGAAGGCGTGGGTATTAAGGGGGGTTGGGGAAGGCTCTCTGGAGTAGGTGAGATTTTATTTGGGACTTAAAGAAGATTGAGAGGTCAGTGATCTGAGCCAGAGAAAGGAGAGCAAGGAGAGCGTCCCAAAGCGTGGGGGAAAGCCAGAGAAAACGCCCACAATGTCTTCTTTCGTGGAGCATCTAGGAGGCCAGAGTTACTGGATCCAAGAGTCCGCGCAATCCAGTTACCTCCTTTTTACAGACGAGGAAAATGAGGCCCGCAGATATTCGTGACTTGCCCAGGATTCCTGAAGCAGGATTTGAACGCTAGCCTTCTTGACTGCTCCATGTCGTCCCTTCTACCTCCAATCAAGATGCTCTACCCACGGACTTTGAAGGAGCTGTCTACCGTGCTGACAATGTTCTCCCTTCTCATCTCCTTTCAAGGTTCGGCTGAGACGTACATTTTAAAAGGGACTTTTCCTGATCCGTCCAACCCCCTCCCTGAGTTGTCAGTGCTCTTTTCCCCCCCCCCCCCCACAATTACTTTGTATTAGCTCTGCATCCCTTTCCCCACAGTGTAAACTTCTTGAGATGAAGAACGATTTTTGTTTTTATTCTTTCTATTACGCGAGTGCCCGGTATATAATAATAGTTGTTTTACCGACGTTTGTAGTTTCGACCTTTGCCCTGTGGCCAGCAAGAACTCTGACAAGTTCTGCAGCAGAGGCAGTCTTCTTCTCGGGTTACTTTGGCCCAGGCTGACTAAGGCAACAGTCCCCTCTCCCCCTTTTCCCACTTTTCAGTCGACAACCCTCATTACCAAGAAAAGACTATTCCCCTTGAAAAGGGAGTTCTGGTCCTTCCAGATGTGGCGGAAGCAGAAGGAAGTGGTGAGTGAGTGAACCTCCTCCCCACTCAATGAACGCCCTCCTTTGAGTTCCCAGCTCAGCTGAACCACAGGCCTTGGGGAAAGCCTGTTGTCCACTCACTCATTCCAATGTCATCCACCCACTGGTGGAGATGCTTGGATCTTTACTGAGAATGAAGGAAACCTATTGATTTTTAAAATTTTAAAAACATTCATTAAATCAATAGTTCTCAACCTGTGGGTTGAGATCTCTTTGGGAGTAGAAGGGGGTCGCTTAAGACCACTGGAAAATATATTTCCGATGGTCTTAGGAACCAAGACACCCACTCCTCTATCCGTCTCCAGGTGGTGGGCCCACATGCAGATACACCCACACACGAGTATTAAAGGGTCCCGGCAGTAGGCAGGTTGAGAACCACTGCATTAAACACTCATTATATGCAAGGTCTCCCATTAAGCCTGATGTTACAAGGTTTTTTTCTTTTTCTTTTAAGAGACCCTGCCCTCAAAGAGCTTCAGTTCTACTGGGGAATACAATGAGTCACACAGGTAGTTAAACACAATTTTAAACCGGCTTTGTGTTCAAGGGCTTAGAAGATCTGGGACTAGCCTCAGAAATTCACTAGCATTTGAGACTCATAAAATGATGAAAAAATCACTTAATCTGAGTTTCCGGGTCACTCAATCAGTCTCCAGGCATTTAAAAAATCACCTACTAAGTGCCAGACCACGTGCTAGACATAAAAGGGCATGTAAATGAGCAAAATGATCTCTAGGCATTTTTAAAATGGGGCATGTAAATGACAAAAATGAAGCAATCCCTGCCCTCAAGAAGTTTACTTTCTATCAGGGAAGACAATTCTTATAATAACATACAATAGATGTGGGAGAAGTTGGGGGATCAGGAATAATAACTTCCTGTTGACCTCTGTATGTCCTTGTTTCCTTTCCCATTAGAATGGAGGTGACTTTTGGGTGGGGATTGTTTCATTTATTGTATTTTTATCCCTGGCCCAGTACACATTAAGTGCTTAATAAATGCATGTTGATGGATTGATATATGGGCAACTAGGGGGTGAAGTGGGTAGAGCACCACCAGACCTGGAGTCAGGAAGACCTGTTTTCAAACCCAATTTCATTCACTTACTAGCTGTGTGACCCTGGGCAAGTCACTCTACCCGATTTGCCTCAGTTTCCTCATCTATAAAATGAGCTAGAGAAGGAAATGGCAAACCAGTGCAGTATCTCTGCCAAGAAAACCCCCAATGAATCATGAAGAGTCAAACATGACTGAAAAACAAAAAGACCGATCTCTAAAATGAATCATTTGATCATCAGGACCTTAGATGCCAATGGGAACAACCCATTCAATTTACAGATGGAGAAATGGAGGCCATTAGAGATTGAGTGGACTGGACCATGGTGGCACCGTCAATAAGTACACCAGGGTGAGATTTGAGCCCCGTTCCACCTGAGTTGGAAGGCAGTGCCTCTTTATTGCCTACCATAAGGCCTGTGTCACAATGGTGTTGTAAAGGGACTCCTTTGCAAACTTGAAAGTGCTATATAAATTGGGGCCATGACTATAATTAATCATTTCTAACATTTCAAAACCCACCAGAGACAACAGAATCACCCGGGGCATTTATAAGCTCTTTGTGGTTTACAAGGCATTTTACATACATTATTTCATCAGAACCCCACAATGGTATCAGGTAGGTAACCTCTATAACTAACACCCCCATTTTGCAAATGAGAAAGCCAAGGCGGGGGGTAGGGGTGGTACAAGCCCCAGAGGCTAGAACTGGATATATCATCTTGATTCTGAAAATGCTTCTTACCCAAGTCCTCAATCCTCAAATTTATTTATTATTAATTACTTGGACACCAATGAGCTGGTTTGATACGAAAAGACGGATCCCTTTCCTATGTTAAATAACTTTCATTAGGTTGTCTTTCCTCAGGTAGCACAAGGGATAGAGCAGTGGACCTGGACTCAGGAAAATCTGAGTTCAAATCCAGCCTCAACTGTGTGACTCCAGGCAAGTCATTTAAACCCCTTCACTCTTTACTTTCCTCATCTGTAAAATGGAGCTGGGAGGCACCATGGATAATACTGGGCTTTGAATAAGGAAGGCTCATCTTCATGAATTCAAATCCAGACTCAGACACTTACTAGCTGTGTGAACCTGAGCAAGTCATTTCATCCTGTTTGCCTCAGTTTCCCCATCTGTAAAATGAGCTGGAGAAGCTAGTGGCAAAGGGCTCTAGTATCTTTGCCAAGAAAACCCCAAAATGGGGTCACAGAGCTGGACACAACTGAACAATAACAAAAAAGGGATAATAATAGTGCCTACTTTTCAGGGTTATTATGAAGATAAAATGAGATAACTTTTATTAAACAGTCAGGCAGTAAATATTTATTGTTGTTAGTCCTTCTTTTGAAGAGGACCAATGCTGTCTTGATTTGCACTTGGGAACTGGATTTAAGTGACAGGTGCAGTCCTCAGCCTCACTGTCTTAGAAGTCCAGGGGCAAGACAAAAATATTTAAATGCCTAATCAATGCTAAACTCTGGGGATACAAAGAAAAGGCAAAAGCCAGACCTTGCCTTCGTGGAGCTCACCATCTAATAAGGGAGAGGACATGCAAACAATTTGGAATAAAGAATGTATAATTGGGGCAACTACATGGCTCAGTGAATAGAGTGCCAGCCCTGGGGTCAGGAGGACCTGAGTTCAAATCCAGCCTCATACACTTGGCACACTTACTAGCTGTGTGACCTTGGGCAAGTCACTTAACCCCAACTGCCTTGCCTTTGCCCCTCCAAAAAATAAAAATAAAATAAAAGGAACTTTAAAAAAATGTAAAATTACCAGCTAAATTGAGGGTAATCAGCAGCACATTAGACGCAAAGCATTTAGAAGGATTGGGAAGGATTTCTTGAAGAAAACTGGGACTTGGAGGAAGCATGGGAAGCCAGAAGGCAGGGATGAGGAGGGAGAGCATTCCAGGCATGGGGGAATAGGGGTGGGAATGGAGGGGAGGGCTTGCCAAGAGCCAGAGGAGCCAAGAGATAGAGGCTGGTGATGCAAAAGTAAACCCACATTTGGCCATGTTCTCTGTCCTCTGGTGATGCAACAGAAGCTTATTGTTTAACCTAAAATAAATAGCACTCTTGATAACAAAGTAAGGGGTGGAGGTGGGGGTAGAGGGAAAGAAGGCAAACAGACCAAATCCCCCCCTCCCCCAGTTGTTAGTGGCTCAAATTCTCTGAAATATCTAAGAACACTGTGATGGGTGCATGGATCCAAGGCCCTGGACAGCCTCCTGCCCTTGGCCTGAGAGATGCCCAGATCCAGACAGACACAGGAAGTGAAGATTTAGCATGGCAGTTTCTTCCTGTTTCATATAGAGAATGAAATTCTGCCGAGATTATCAGTAAAATGGAACTTTCAATTCTACAAGATCATTGACATTTACTTGCCTCTATTGCTGACTCTTAGAGTTTTAAATTTAATTGATTAACATTCTCAGCCCTTAGTTAAATGTTGTGCTCATTCCCTAGTTTGGGGTCACGATGGCATAAATATTGAGCCAGACAGGGGTCTGGCTGTTATCATGGAGCAGAGGAGCTGGGCTCGAATTCCTTCTCTGCTACTTATTCTCTATGTGACCCTGTCCAAGCCTCGGTTTCCTCATCTCTAGAATGAAAGGAGTGGGCTAGATCACCTCAAAAATCTCTTTTATCTCAATCTCTGGTCTGTCCCTCTTGGGTTACATAAATTGGAACCCAGGTACTACTTGAGAGGTTTTATGCTTGTATAGAGACTGGTCCAGGGAAGCCAGAGGTTCCCCACCCCTACCCTGGATAAAGACACTACTTCTACTATGGCACATCAGTACTTTCTCTGCCAGCTTATAGCCTTGAGAGGGTTCCCCAGAGCACTGAGAAGTGATCTTCCCTGGGTCACACTTTGTTAGTGGGAGGACTTGAACTTGGCTCTTTCTCTACTCTCCCCATCTAGACTGATCAACTAAACAAATGTGTATTTAGCAGGGGAACTGTTGATTCGAGGACACAAAAGGAAATTGTTCTCAGGAGGAGCTTGGATTCTGGACTGGGGGTGGGCATTGGGTGGGGAAATAGAACAAAGAGGTAAAATTTGGAGAGGAAGAGAACTCAACCTGATGGGATCAGGAAAGGAAATTCTAGGAGGAGGGGCCTGGAAAGGAGTTCTGAGGATACAAGAGACAAAATCCAGCCCATGCCTGCCTTCAAGGAGTTTTTATTCTATTGGGATTGGTTCATAAGTGCTAAATATAATCCTACAGAAAAGTCGAATACTTGGGATTTCCCTCTTTGCTGCCAATAATTCAATTATTCAATTATATCTGACCTAGGACAGTATTTTCATTAGTGCCTGCAGTTCCTCCTGAGGAGACTCCTATCAATGAGATAATATTTGTAAGAGCTTAGCACAGTGCTTGGCACATAGTGGGGATCCTGTTAGCATTATAAATTAGGCCTGGAAGAGGCCTTAGAGAGCACCCAGTCCAATCCTTTCATTTTACAGAAGTGGAACCTGAGGCCGAAAGAGAAATTCAATTTAATTCTATAAACATGCATTTTGTGCCAGGAATTGGCACACTAAGCGCTGAGGATACAAAAAGAGGCAAAAGATGGTCCCTGCCCTCAAGGAGTTTATAGTCTAATAAAGGAGACAACATGCAAACAAATGTATAGAAAGCAAACCATATGTAGGATAAATAGGAAATAATTAATAGAGGGAAGGTACTGGAATTAAGAAGGGTTGGGGGAGGCTTCCTGGAGAAGGTAGGATTTTAGTTGGGACTTAAAGGAGCCAGGGAGGTCAGTAGTTGGAGCAGAAGAGGGAGATCATTCCAGATGTGGAGGGCAGCCAGAGAGAACGCCCTGAGTCGAGAAATGGAGAGTCTTGTTCCTGGAAGAGCCAAGAGGTCAGTGTTACTAGATCTAAGAGTAAGTGCTAGGGAGTAAGGGCTAAGAAGACTGGAAAGGTGGGAGGGGGCTAGGTTATAAAGGGCTTCTTCTTGTTGTTTATCCTTCTTCATCATGACGTCAGGAAGGTGATGCCATGACTCGAAAGTGAATTGGATTGAAGTGAGGGAGGCTGTGCAAAGTCATCAGTCTCCCTGTCTCCCCCGGAGCCATCTTGGTCCAGTGGCCAGACATAGATCAGGATGACTGGAGATGGCCAGGAAGCAGTGGGGGACCTTGGCCTTTTTAAGCTAAGGTCTTTAACAGGTCTCAGTTTGACTGAGATTATAAAGGGCCTGGAGAAGCTGAAAGTTAAATGATTCATTCAGGCTCTCACAGGACTTGAACTCAAGCCTATTCTTGACTCAAGGTAGGCAGGTCTTCTCTCCTCTGCAAAATAATGCTCGTCTTTTTGTAAAAACTAATGCAACCGCTAGCTACCAGCTGTTTCCTTACCAAATAACTTGAGATGACAGCAGAAGCTCTGCCCAATTTCTGCCCCCTCCTCCACTTATAAAAAAACATTCCATGAATAGTTTTTGTCTTCCATGCTTACTGTATACCCATATGCTGTTCTCAGTAGACAAAAAGGGATCCGATTCAGGACCTGCCAGGGGCCACCTTTTCAGCCCATACAAGTCTATCTTTTACTGAATGGGGACATGGAAGAAGCCTCAAGTTTCAGCAGGAAACTTGAGCTGTTCCAAGTGTCTGCAATGCTGTTGTAACTTGTGATTTGTCCTCCTTGGCAAGATTTTATTCTCCCCTATTCACAACATAATGATAATCACCAGAGCAACCTTCAAACACGCCCCTTCTTTACAGAAAGAAGATGGACGGGATATTTGCCATATATACAGTTGGAAGCTGCAGTGTCTTGGTAAGCCACTGAAAATCCACAAGAAAATGATTGCGGTGAAGTGAACTGCACTCAATGTACTTGATGTCTCCCCTCTTATCCAATTCTAACACACACACACACACACACACACACACACACACACACACACACACACACACACACACACACACACACAAAGCAGCAGACTGGTTCATTCATGCTGGTTTCAAGACAGGGCTCTCGGAAATCCACTGTGGCTGACAGCTTCCTGAATACCACCTTTCATAGACTCATAGAGACAGTGATGGAAGGGGCCTCAGAGACCATCTAGTTTGACCTCCTTGTTTCACAGATGAAGCCGAAGAGAAGTAAATTGTCCAAGGGGCATCTAAGCATCATGGGGGAAGAGTACTGGAACAGGTGTCAGGATGACCTGAATTTAAATCCTGGCCTCAGACGCTTCTTAGCTGGATGACCCTGGGCTAGTCACGATACCCTGTTTGCCTCAGTTTCCTCATCTGTAAGAAGAACTGGAGAAGGAAATGACAAACTACTCCAGGATCTTTGTCAGCAAAGAGTCGGATACTACTAAAAAATAACTTAACTGACTCCAGGCTGAGTGATCTATTCACTGCACCAGCCAGCTTCCTCCATTTTCCAGATGAGGAAGGTGAAGTCCAAAGAGAAGTAAACTGTCTAAGGGGCAGCTAGGTATCTTGGTGGATTGAGTGCTGAACCTGGAGTCAGGAAAACCTGAATTGAGATCTGGCCTCAGACACTTCCTAGCTGGGTGGCCCTGGGCAAGTCACTTAACTTATCTTTGCTGCAAATTCCTAAACTGGAAAATGGGGACGATAATAGCATCTGCCTCAAAGGGCTGTTGTGAGGATCAAAAGAAATAATATTTGTAAAGCGCCTGGCTCATAGTAGGCACCATGTGAATGTTTTTTCCCTTCCCTTCCCCTAAAGCCACATAGGTAATCAACATTTGAACCCAGGTCTCTGAACTGCAGAGGTAATACTCTTCCCATGGTATCATGTTTTCAGTAATATTACTTTTCAGTAATGGCAAATGATCAGATGCTGTTTTCAGTTATGTCTGTCTCTTCGTGACCCCATTTGGGGTTTTCTTGGCAGAGATACTGGAATAGTTTGCCATTTCCTTCTCCAGCTCATTTTACAGATGAGGAAACCAAGGCAAACAGAGTGAAGTGACTTGCCCAGGGTCACACAGCTGGTTAAGTGTCTGAGGCTGGATTTAAACTTGGGTCTTCCTGACTCTAGGCTGTATACACTGTACTACAGTGGCCCCAGTGACCAGGTAGGTCATCTGAAGACGTTACTGGGAGAAGGCATACTCCGTACATTTCTTTTGTCTAATGTGCTAATGTTCAGTTCTGTGGGATATCTTGGGGATGAGCTTATGAGGAAAATACTTTACTTGAAGTACTCATCCAGCAGTCTCTTCCAAATCTAGATCTCTGGTCCTATACAAGGTTTCCTTCCTTGTATAGCAGTTCAGAACAAAAACTATTCAGGAACAAAGAGGAAGAGGCCAGGCTGGAAGTTTTGGGGGAAATCTTCTTATTTTCCAATTTCTAATTTGGTTTGGGATCTTTAAAAGGGAGTTAAATGCAGATTTAAAAAAATGTTGTACTATGCCTGAAGGTCAGAAACAATATTAGCTGAGGACTTTCTTTTTTCCTGATTTGAACACAGAAACCTAAAAATAGCTGCTAAGATACTTAATTTCCATGATAATGGACCAGATTTCTACTTCTGTCCTTACCGTACTTACTGAAGCCTCTTTGAAATCAAAAGAAGCAACCTGAGGGAGGCTGCCCTTGGAGTCAGGACAGGGATGAGAATCTAGCCCAGACACTTGGCAAAGAGAGGGCTTTTTTTCTGAAGGACATTGAACCTCCTTCACTGCCTTTTCAAAATTAGCTCCGTGGGTCTTTATCCTAAATTTTAAAAAAGGATCATTTCACATTGTTGTACAGGTTTCATTAGGGCATGTAAAACCTAGTTTTATATAGTATATATTGGTTGTAGAGAGTCACAACTAAATTCAGCAAATGACTGCCTACCATGTGCAAAGAGCGTTGTCTGGACACCGAGGAGTTCCTGCCAATAAATAAGACACAATCTGTGACCTCAAAGAGGTTTACTGTATACTGGGGGGGGGGGGGGTAAGACAAGTCCACAAATTCAATATAATTAAGCACATATTAAGTGTCTAATAACTTCAAGGGCTTGGGCCAGGCATTTGGAAGCCCATATTCCAAAAGAACTGGAGTCAGGGCATTTACTTTTATTTTTTAATTTTTTTTTTAAATTTATTTTATTAAATTTTTTTTGAGTTACATATTTTCTCCCCGTCTTTCCCCCGCCCACCACCCCAAAACAGCCATCCCAGTGTTTCCCCCCTCCCCCAGTCTATTCTCTCCTATGTCACTTTTTGGTAGGGCCGGATGGATCTCCCAACTGCAGTGCCTGTGTATCTCAAGTTCCAGTTGGATGTAGTCAATAATAATAATAATAATTGCATATATATATATATATACATACATACAAAGATAGATAGATAGATACACATTCATAACATTTGATTATGGAACTCCAGATTCCAGATTCTTTCTCCTCCTCCCTCACCACCCATCCTCACTGGAAGGACAAGCAATCAAATACAGGCTGAAC
>CM053582.1:92278004-92331953 GCA_028627135.1 Pseudochirops cupreus
GGGCGGGGGAAAGACGGGGAGAAAAGATGTAACTCAAAAAAATTTAATAAAGAATCTCATATCAAAAAAAAAAAAACATTTACACAGTTAAGTGTAACAACAGATTGATTCTAGCCTGGGTGCTGGCGGGGGGTGGGGGTGGGGGTTGCCTTTTCCTACTAAGTGATCCTAGATCTGGCCTCAAGATCAGACTAGGTTCAGTCCAGCAGGACCTGACTTCTAAAGAGAGAAATCAAACTTTCCCCCACATACTTTTAGGATCTTTATAACTACAAATAGGGCTCCAGGGAAAATCACTTAAAGCTTAGGTTAGCTTATGTCCAAGGTCTGTCCAAAAGGAATTAAAAAGGTACTCAATGTACAAGGTAATTCAGATATAGGACTGCTATTTATTTCCTGCATGCAAAAGAAGACTTAAAACACAAGAAACTCACAAGCACACATTGATGAAAACTTAGAATATGGGATAATATGAGCAAAGCATTTCACAAACCTCAGCGTTTTGTAAATGCTATTACTATTAATAAATATTATTTATTAACCATATCTGTTATTAATTATTTAAATGGATATTATTAATGATAGCCACAATTAATTATTAATAGCTATAATTACTAAAATAACTATACTTATTAAATACAAAATGCATCTACAAAATAAATAAAATGTAATTTCAGTTGTGTGCATCTAGGGGAGAGAGATCCCTAGTAACTCTGGCTCATGGATTTAGATGGTCTCCCAAGTCCTTTCCAGCTCAAGATCTATGACCCTATGACTCATGGTTAACGTGAATAAAATTTTCCTGGATTTACTTGGGGCTACTACATGGCACAGAGATCATGTATGTGTGTGTTTACGGAAATACAGCCCCTCCTGACTATGCAATTCTGGACACATGCTGGTTGTTAATTACTAGTGACCTGGGATTGTGGACTATGTCCTTCCTCTCCTGGCAGTGGTGCAGAAAGAGCTAGATTTGACTTCCTGAACTGTATAAAAGAGGACAAGTTAATTATTTTTTATGTACCAGCATCTTTCGAAAGGTAGCAAAGACAATTCTGCTGAGTGAATGAGGTTGGTTGTTCAGTAAAGAGTGAGGAAAAAAAAAAAGCTCACCTACACTAAAAAGTATGGAGGGGGCAGCTAGGTGGCATTGTGGATAGTGCATTGCAGTCAGGAGGACCTGAGTTCAAATCCAACCACAGTCACTAGCTATGTGGCCCTGGGTAAGTCACTTAAACCTGATTGCCTCTCTGCCAAAACATACAAAAGTTATGGAGGTACATTCATGGAAGCAGGTAGGCTTTTTGGAAGAATGGATTTCCCTATCAAGTTGTCTTTGGTGCCCAGAATTACAACAAGGCATCTCTCCTGTTCTCAGTCCTAAAGCCATAGACTTGACAGAATAAATGTCCCCCTTATATAAAGCTGATCATCTCCTTGTGGCGTGGTGCAGTAGCTACAGCACAGGACCTGACGTGAGAAAGATCTGAGTTCAAACCTTGCCTCAGACATTTGTTCCCCATGGAATCTAAGCAAAGCCTACTTATTCAATCTTTCCGGGTTTTGTTTCTTCTGTAAAATGACAGCTCCGGACTGGACCTCTGAAGTCTTTTCCAGTTCCAAATCTGTGATCCTGTGTGTTTGACTTGGGGAGTTGGAATTTTCATTTTCCTTAAGAAGTTCACACATAGGACAGTGGGGAGAACAGTTGACTGTGAACCAGGGCTCTGCAGGACCCAAAGGGAGGGCTTATTCTAACAGAAAAGAAGAGAGGTAAAATCTCTGTGGGTTTCTTGTTGCTGGTGCTTTTACTGGCTCCTATATGCACTTCCAGGGGACTGGATTTATACACCTAAAATATGCCTAAAAATAGAGCCATGTCTAGCATTTCTTGAGCTAGGGCTTCAACAGTTGACAAAGAGGAGACTTTGGACTTGGTAACCAAAAAGAGAAATTCCAAAACACTGTCTTATAAGGCGAAAACAGAAGACCTTGGCTCACCTTGAGGTAGGGGGGACCACGAGAGGGAACTTAGGGGGGTGTGGGAGCAGTGCAGGGCTAGGGATGGGAGTAACTCACTTCTAGTATACTGCAAACTCACCTTCCCTAACCTATTCAGTGACCCAGTGACCCTGGTCTTCTGCTGTTCCTTGAACAAGATGCTCCATCTCCTGATCCTGGGCATTTTCATTGGCTGCTCCACATGCCTGGAATGCTCTCACTCCTTATCTCTGCTTCCTAGCTCCCTTCAGATCCCAACTAAAATCCTACCTTCTTCAGGAAGCCTTTCCTAATCCCTTTATTATTTCCAATTTCTCCTGTCTATAGCTTCTTTATATATAGTTCTTTGTACATTGTCTCCCCCATTCATGTTAGCTCCTTGAAGGTAGGAATCATCTTTTACCTGTTTTTTGTAGCCTCAGTGCTTAGTGCAGTGTCTGGAACATAGTAGGCCATTAATAATAAAAGTTTATTGACTGACTGATGGTTCAGTGGAAAAATACCATCTGGTAGCTTCCTGTTTTGACTATTTTTGCTAGTTAAGGACTATGTTTAGTAGTTTCTATCTGCCAGCACCCTCTAAATTTTGGTGCCCTGGGGGAAAGTCCCCATCACTCTAACCTAGTTATAATTTTGTTTAGAAAGCTCCCCTTCTTCAAGCTATCTCACATCTGAGTCATTCTTCTGGCTAGCCAGGCATTGTGAAAAGAAAAGAATCCTCTCTTCTTTGAAGGGGGTGGACGGGGAGTTGTGGGAGGCACTCCATCCAGAGAGAACACTGGAATTGTCTGTGTTGAATAGTAAGTTGATGGGAAGAAGGAGGAGAGGCACTATTGTGGAAATTCTAATACACTGGGATCTTTCAAAGGGAAAACATGTTCTGGGAATCAGAAGGCGCCATCAGCCTTCCTTCCAGTCACTAAAATTTGCAATCACAGTCTCTTCCTTGACTGTTCACTGCCTCTCCCCACAGAGTCAACCACTTGCCACATCTTGCTATTTCAACCTCCACAACATCTCTAGAATAATAGCTTGTTTTACACAGAATACAGTGAAATAGAAATGAAACAATCCTAGATGGAGACATTCCTTTCTAGGCACACCCTGCTCATATTTCCTTTCTAGATCTTCAGATGTGAATGGGATGGAACCCCAAATACTGCAGGTTTTGGAAAGCAGTGAGTAGAAGGGATAGGTACTACCCATCTTTAAATCACAGTTTTAAAAAAGAGTGGGTGGAGGGAATAAGTAAGACATGTCTTAGAATTATGGCTGAAAAAGGGAGAAAGTAACTGTCTGAGGTGGGGGCAGCTAGATGATGAACCTGGAGTCAGTAAGACTCATATTCCTGAGTTCTAATCTGGTCTCAGACATTTAGTAGCTGTGTGACCCTGGGCAAGTCACTTGACCCTGTCTACTTCACTTGTTCATATGTCAGCTGAACTGGAGAAGGAAATGGCCAACCACTCCAGTGTCCTTGCTAAGAAAACCCCAAATGGAGTCTTGACAAGTTGGATGTGACTGAAATGACTGAACAACAACAAAATGTCTGGTGATCACCTGCCAAGCAGAACACATAATACTTGGCAATCAGTCAATTAAGCAACAATAATTTATTAAGCACCTACTGCATGCCAGTTATCATGCTAAATACTGAGGAGGTGAAGACAAAATGAAATGGTCTATACTCTCAAGGAGACCACATTCTGACAAGCGAGACATGTACCTATATAAGTACATTCAGAACATGCATAAAATGATTTCAAGGTAGTCATGGGAGAGCAAGGTACTAATAGTTAGGAGAAATCCGTGAAGGTCTCAGAGAGAAGAAGGCATTGGGACTTAGTGGTGAAGGAAGAGACCAGGAATTCTAGAGTCCAAAGGTAAGGCAGGAGAGCTTTCTAGGGATTGCAAAGGGAGGGAGATGGGAGGTAAAGTATCATGTGTGAAAAACAAGTTAGTCCACATTGGTCACAGTGTGTGTGTAGAGGGAAGTAATGTTCAATAGGAATGGGAAAGCACATGGGAGGTGGATTGTATGGGAATTTACACAATAAGCTGAGGATTTTTGTATTTTATTCTAGAAACCACACGGGAAGGTAGCAAAGAAGGTAGCAAAAATGTGAAGAGTGACATGATAAATCTTTGTTTTAAGAATATCAATTTGGCAGCTACGTGGATGTGGACATGGATGAAATTTGGATGAAAGAATAGTGATGGGAGAGTTTGGAGACAGGTATATCAATCAGAATGGTCAAGGTGAGAGTTTTGAGGCCCTGAGCTAGAACCCAGGGCTGTGTGAGTGGAGACAAGAGGATGGATGGGAAAGGTATTGTCTACTGATGAAGCAGGCTTGCAATGGAATGGAGGTGCAGAGTAAGGGAGCAGGAAGAGTTAATGATCAACGAATCAATCAGACATTTCCTAAATTCTTATTCTATACCAGACTCTGTTCTAGGCCCCAGAGTTACCAATATTAAAGTGAGACTGTTCAAGATTGTTAACCTGGGCAGCCTATAGGTGACAATGTCCTCCCTCAACAGAAATGAGGAAGCTTGGAGGAGGGAGAGGTTGTTTGGGGCGGGGAGAAAGGGAGGCATGGGGGGGAGGGGGCACATCCATAAGATGAAACAGTTTTAAGGAGGGGGGGAGAGGAGATGGTCTTTGGGGTAGGAATGTAGCCCAAACCTTGAATGAAACAGAAAAGAGGAGAGATTTAATGATTCCACACTAAGAGATGAATTGACACTATTTCACATTTTATGAGTCTTTTGAAAGGCCTAATGTTTCATGCCATTGACTCTAGCTAATGAGGCTAACGGACTTGGAAATTATGCCTGAAAAGATCGCCTGCTCAAACAGCTTTTCCAGGTTCCCTAAGTTTCTTTTCATGGGGGCCATTTCCTGGCAACAATGCCATTTGTGTACTCTGAAAATGAGAGGAGACACTTTTATAGCATATCTCCATGGTGTGCTGGCCAGTCACTGATGAAGTCCAGGCCTTACCTCTTGGGGCAGAATTCTGGACAGCAAAGGCAACAGAGGAATCCAAGCAAGAGAGACATTCTATTAGAGGCATAAGAAAGAAAAGGATTTATTCCTGTTCTCCTTGTCCTCTGGAACCCATGTTTCATCTGCATTCAAAGGGTAATTGGTAAATCAGAAGAAAGATGTTTCTGTCACAATGAAAGTTTTTGTCTGTTGGCTTAAAGGCCTCTCTGCTTTTGTCCACAGGGAACATTTCCTTCTCTCGTGCTGTTCTTGGAGTAATTGGACCCTATTAGGAGGAAATGCATTCATCTCCAAAGTTCTGATATTTATCAATGACTAAGAATGTTTGCACCTGGAAATACTCAGAGTTTTACCATTTTCAAATGTTAAACTTAAAAAAAAAATCCTCAGAGTGAGTCTGTTCAGGCCTCACTAAGCAAATAGAGTTTCTTATGGGTAATAAGAGGCAAGAAAACCAATGAAGTCATATTAAATATCATATCAAATATCTATGATCCTCAGTTTCCTCATCAGTAAAGTAGGAATAGTGCAGCTAAGTGGGGCAGTGGATAGAGCACCAAGCCCGGAGTCAGGAAGACCCAAGTTCAAATCCAGCCTCAGACACTTACTAGCTGTGTGACCCTGGGCAAGTCATTTAACCCTGTTTGCCTCAGTTTTTTCATCTGTAAAATGAGCTGGAGAAGGAAACCACAAACCACTTCATTATCTTTGCCAAGAAAATCCCAAATGGGGTCACAGAAAGCCAGACATGATTAAAATGACTGAACAATAGCAACATAGGGATGATCATAGAGCTAACTTCATAGGGCCGTTATGAAGATATATAACACATACACACACACATATATATATAGATAGATAGATAAATATAAAACATATATAGAAGTGCTTTGCAAACCTTCATTATCATCATCTGAGGGATCTCACAGGCCATACTGCCCATTCACCCCATCCCCCAAGACCTAGAGGGGGCCAGAATTCCCAGAAGACAAAATCCAAGCAAGGATAGACAAGAAAATGCATGACCTTACACATCTGTCCATAAATGCACAAAGTACAGGCAATTAGCAAGTTACCCTCGAGATCCTGATGAAAAGAGACAAATTCAACCTCACAGATGGAGTGGGTGCCCTTCCCCTGCCTCAGAGGCCCCAAACCTTGTAATTCTTGCTCCGTTATTCAGGGGGTGGGAGAACCAACTCCAGAGGTATCCCTGAAATTTTGTGGGATGGCACTCATGATAGGCATAGAGATCTGAAAGGTATAAACAGAATGAGGGGAAGGCACAGAGCAACCCTGTATAGTAAGAACTTGTTCTTTCAGGAGGAAACACAGAAGCCAGAAGGAGGAGGAATGGTAGAGAACATTTCGGTGAAGAGCAAAGTTCTTTCCACTTGGGCAGAAAGAGGAAACATAGGAACCAGATCACAAGCCCAATGCTGAGCACAGTGCTTGGCACAAGGACATGCTTAAGTAATACTTTTTCTTTCATTCATTCATTCACTCATTTGCTCATCCATTGTGTAAAGAGGCTATGGTCGAGTTCTTGTGACTGCATATCTTTTCTCCTATTTATCTTTCCTTCTAACCTGGTATCGACTTTGACCTTGGCTCTAGCCTGTTGCTAATTTGCCGGTACTCTGACTTTGAGATGACTCCCACGTAGGCAGTCAGCTGCTTCCTGTCAGATAAGACAAAATCCATTTTTTCCTGTCTTTTCTTTCCATGATATAGTTTGGTGCTGTGACCAGCACAGTATTGTGGCCCAGCAACCAGCTGAATAAAGGAGAGAGACGGGGATGTATTCCATAGTCTGTTTATTACAGAACTATTTCATACAGAGCCAAAGTACAAGAAAATCACAGGGTTTATGTACCTTATAGCAGAGACTCTGAGGTAATTGAAATGCCAGGACCCTTCTTTAGTCCTGACCACTCCCTACCCTAGCCCAAGGCTAGGTATACATTAAGTATACATTATATATATATGTACATTAGGTATACATTACACATTAAGACTTAATCCCAGGACCATGTCTGGAGGCACAAACAGGGAGTCACAAACAAGACTTGCAGATTAACTACCCTGAAACTTTCTTTAGTCATTCATAAATCCAGTGAAAGCATCCACCCAGCAAGATTATACTCTTTCTGCATATCTGCCTCATAGAAGAGGGGGAGCATGAAAGTCTGGTCCACTACCGTTTGGCGCTTGGAACATTTGCTAAATGCTGGCTTTCCTCTTGAGGTACTCGGGATAGGGGGGGAAGGGTGATGCTTCTGAGTAATCCATAAGCATTTGGCCGCTTCCATTTCTTCATCCTGAACTCAGTTCAGTCCAATGAACATTTGATTCAGTATGTGCAGTGAGCCAGGCATCGGTGATATAAAGGCAAAAATGAAAAGGTGGGTAGACGACAAGCATTTATCAAGAGTTTCCTATGTTCCAGTCTGAGCACTGGGAATACAAATGCAAGTAAAAAGAAAGACAGAGCCTGCCCTCAGGGAGCTTACATTCTAACCTGGGATGATAACACATAAAAGGCAAGGTGGAGGGAGCATAGCCAGGAAGAGCCCAAGGCATGTCTGTCCTGGGTCTAGCCCAAAATGGAAGCCTTGAAAAGAACTCAACAGGGGGAGATTCCAAGGGTAGATGGCCTCAAGGGCTGAGAAATATGCGACGTAAACACATATAAGCCAACAGAAAATATATATTAAGTAAATGTCATGGGAGGACATGGGGGAGATAATAACAGAGCTTGTGGAAGAAGGGCTGCTTGATCCGAGCCCTGAAGGGAGCTGGGGATCCCAAGAGGCTGAAGAAGGAGGATTCTAGACAGAGGCCAAAGAGATAGAGTTAGGAGAGGGAATGGCGGGTGTTGGGGGAGCAGCAAAGAGGCTGGCATGACCGGGGAGGGGGGGGAGGGCAGGGTTATGGCAGCAAAACAAAGAACCACCAAGAACCCCCAACCCCTGTCCCGAAGAAGCGGCTCACATTCAACTGACTCCAATTTCCCAATGTATTTCTCACTCTCCTGCCCTGTGCCCAGCTTTTAATGGGAGTCATTCTGTTATGTGTCTAGGGGAGCTTGTTAAGCTCTTTCAAGACGTCTCCAACGTTTTTTACAGTAGACACAGGAGTCTAGGTGCACTCATATTTGCTGTGTCTGTTTGTGCATGTTTTCCAGGAGCCCCGCAAGGCTTAAATGTCCAAGCGTCCCATGAAATGATGTAGCTTGTGATCTTTGGGTTGCCTTATCCATCTTAGCTCATACACATACAGGGAATGGTACTGACATGATTTCAAGCCCCCCGTCCCAGATCCCAAGCATCCAAAGTCAGGGATGAGAAAGTCTTTGACCCCAGGGGCTCAGAGATTGGGAGCTGAGTGCTTAAACCATGCACAGGAGACCTCCAAAGGGTGTCTCATCTCCTGTCATCTTGGGATAGGATTCCAAAATGGATGTGGAACACGAGATCAGCCTGATTCCCAGGGACCTAGTCAACATGTTATTCTTTCTCTGCCACAAGTGAGCCAGCCATCCAAAAGACAGAGGCAGCAAGGGTGTGCATTGACTTCATGCTCAATCATTGTGGGACCCTAGACAGTGACTGACCCTACAGACTGGTCATTTCTTCTGTAGTGGAGGAGGGGAATTACCACTTCCCATTCCCTTTATCAACATATTTTAGAGTCAACATTTTCTAAAGTGAAAATCACCTCTCTTTCTTTCTCCTCTCTCTCTTTTCTCTCTCTCCCCTCTTTCCTCTCTCTCTCTCCTCTCTTGTATCCTGTTTTCTTCTTCCTTCTCTCTATTCTCTCCCTCTCTCTCCTCTCTTCTCTCTCTGCCTCTGTCTCTCTCCCTCCCTCTTTCTCCCTCCTTCTCTCTCTCTCTCCCTCTGTTGTCTCTCTTATCTCTCCTCATACTCTCATCCCTAGCCTCTCCTTCCCTTCCACAGTTCATGCCATTTCACACTCTATTATATCCTGTAGCCCCTTAGTCCATTGCTGACAAACTCTCCCTTAACCCACAAAACTTCCCTTCAAACTCTTTCCATCTTCTTGGGATACTGGAAACATGGCTCTCCCTAAAAGATGGTTGATCACTGGCTACTTTCTCTAACTAGGTGCTCCCTGAAATGTTGGGAAAGGAATACAATTAGCCCTCTGCCTTGCTCTTCACTCTTATATCCAGACTGTCCCTTTGCCCCTCTATCCATCTTTATCTCAGTCCACAGGAGCACAGATGTAGAGCTGGAAAGGTTCTTACAGGTCATCTAGCACAGCTCCCTCATTTTACATACAAGGAAACAGAAATCCAGAAACATTAAGTGATTTTTTGAGGTTCACATAGCAAATCCATATCTGAGGTGGCGTCCAAACCCAGGTCTTCTCAATTCCAAGTCCAACACTCTATTTCCTCCACCAAGTTGCCTCCCATCTCCTCATTGCCATCATAAACCAGCCTTTGGATTGTGAACACCTAGAGAGAAGGATCTTCCCTAATATTAATGACGCTATCTGAAAACTATCCTTTAATTCAACAAAAATAAGCAGCCGCATACATTTCTCAGAATTTGGCCTCATACCATGCCAAAAAAAAGTTGGTTTTTTTTTTTAAAGGTTCACCCTGCTACACTTGCAAGGCCAACAGTTCACCTCCCTCTGCTTGCAAGGTCAACCACAGAGCAAAACAAATTGCCCTGTTTCATTTGCAAACTCAGCTGGAGACAAAAACAAGTTGTTTGTCTCAGAGTGTAAAAGCTCCCTGTATGCTTGACTTAGGGGGGATTCTTTTTTCCATGTTCCCCTGTAGCTGTGTGTACCTCAAAGAAAACTCCTGACGTGGATCCAAGTTGTAAATTGTGGCTCTTGCCATGACAAGGTCATTCTCCCTCCTTTCTCATGGGTTTTCTGTCCATTCCTACCCTAGCCTTCCAATCTGAAAAAAATAACATATATGTTGAAGTTCCCTTGAATGTTCTGGTCTCCCAACTCATCAGCTTCTTAAACAACTTCGATTTCCGTCTTCACTCTACATTAACCACCCATGAAGATGATCATGCCCTTGATATAACAATTACCCATAATTATTATCTTCCTTTTGTACATATCTTGTAGATGCTTGTTGTATTTCCCCCAATCTGTATTTGCACTAGAGATTTTGGGTACATAAAATAGTATTTGATACTTACTCTTAGAGTTGTAGGAATAATCCTGAGGGAATATATATTTTACCACTGTAGCTTCTAAGCCCTCACTGATGTGTTCCTCCTTGACAGTCAACAGAAAAGGTATTTATTAAGAAAGTATAGTAAGGATTGTTGGTACAAAAACATCTTCCCCAAAACCTGGGGCAGATTCTTCTACAAATACATACAATATCCATGGGTAGAATGAGCCAAAACTTGATGTATATTGGTAGTGAGGCACCTGTATAGACAACACAAAGTGGTACTTCAAAATTCCTTCAATAGAAATACTTTTCTCCCTTTGTAGCATCATTGTGAAGTTCCCTTAAACTCTTTGTTGAGCTCTGAAGGTCAGTGACTTTCTAAAGTTTATGGACAGCACTTCTCTTTGCCATGAAGGGTCACTCATCCCAAAGTTCTTTTCCTTGGTTGACTCCATGTCTGTTTGCCCTCAGTATGTTTCTCTGTTCTCATTGTAGACTCATCTGGATTCATTCACTGCCCCTCCAGCAGATGCTACAAGTACGGCTGCCATTCAGCTTCTAACTCTGATGGGACCTTTGGAAAACCTGCACTCACAGGGCTGCTTGGACACTTCAGTCATGGAATATCCATTCACCTAAGATCAGGAAAGAAGAACAGAGACAATGACAGCCATGTAATCATACCTCCATGGTCAGGTGGATGACAGGGCAGATGCCTTCTCCACCCCCAGTTCTCAGGGAAGAAATTTTAAGTAGTCCTCCCTCTCTTGAAGCCACAAAGGAAAGAGACTGAAAAAGAGATGGGTCACCCTTTTTGTATACCCACTGAGCCAGCTCAGTAAACCAGTCATCAATTCTACCAGCTTCCATCAATAATTAGACAATTCTTAGAGTGCAGAACTTGGAAGGACTGAGTTCAAATGCTATGTCAAAGACTCCTTAGATGAGTGACCCAAAACAAGTCACTTAACTTCTCAGCCTCATTTTCCTCATCTGTGAAATGGGGATGACAATACCACCTACCTCCCAGGGGTTTTATGAAGATCAAATGAGTTAGTATATTTAAAATGTGTTTAAACCTTAATGCGTTATAGAAATGTCATCATCATCATCATCGTCACCATCACCACCACCATCACATAGTATAAGCCTCTAAGTCTTCATGCCTGTAATTAGGCTCACCCTCAAGCTTCCATACTGTCATGTGAATTAAAACTAGGTAGGGAATGTCTGTATATTCTGCAAAGACTGGGTCCCGTAGGCCAGTCCACCCCTGTTCTATTCTATTCTATGCTTATATGTTGTCTCCCTTTTTAGAGTGTTAAGTTCCTGAGGTCAGGGACTGTTCACTTTTGTCTTCGCATCTTCAGGACTTAGCACATCAATTGATTGGATAATTCTACCTCCATCTTCCATAACTCTGAAATTCCCATTTTCCTGATTGGCACCTTCTCTCCTTCAATCTCCCCTTCTGACTCAGCCCTGGCAACCTATTATTTATCTTCCTTGTGCCCTCCAGGCCCTCTACCTCTTCTTTGTGATAGTACAACACATGCTTCCTGTGCCTCTTCTTCCTTCCCACCACAGCTCTCTTGGAATTGCTCATCGCCTTGTCCTATCGCCAGGCACATCTTGCCAGCTATCGCCCTTGGGTTCCTCCCATCATCTGCCTTTTCTGTTCATGTTCACTACTGACTGAACACTCTTAGAGAAGTCATGAAACAATGCGATCACTCCAAATTCTTGTTATCTCATGTGAACTGGGCCCTCACTGCTGTACAGCAATCCTTTTATTCTGCCCTGGTTTTCATCATCTATCATACTCTCCTCAGTTACTTAAACCAACAAGCATTTATTAAACTCCTTCTTACTACACAAAAAGGTCTGTGTTAGGCTCTGGAGCTAGAGAGACAAAGTGAAAATCAGCCTTTGGACTCTTCCAGCTGCTATCTGTATGACTTTGGGAGAGGCATTTAACCTCCCAGGGCTTCAGTGTCCCTTTCTGTAATGTGGCTCTAGATCTATGATTTTATGATGCTATGGACACCAATTCTTTTGGTTTTTTTTGACACCAATTCTTTTAACATCAAGGTAAACATGGTTTTAGACTCATCCAAAACTACTTGGTCACCTGGTCTCTCAGAGGAGGTGAAATTTTCACTGTGCTCTGCCCTGGTCAGATCACATATGGAGTTTGGTTCTGGGTGCCATAGTTTAGGAAGAATATTCATAAACTCTTAGAGACACCCACTAAGCTGCCACCAAGAGAAGACTAGGGCTGGGTATTGGCACTTTGATTCTAAATGAGCCCCAGCCCCGGAAGGCTGTTTCTTCTAAACTGTACCTGCCTGCTGAGTCACTACCCAAGCAATGATAAAAAACACTCATTTCCCTTGTTCACTGTACAACTTTGAGCCACAGAAATTAATTACATCACCTGCAAAATCAGCTCCCCTGTTTTGCATCCCAAAGGTCAATGTTCCATCTCAGAAATGGCTTTAGTGCTCCCAAACACAAGGCTTGGCATATAAATATTTATCACCCGATAGACAGGGAGCCATTGTGCCCTGTTTGTTTACATGATCAGGCAATTACCTGGGGCGAGGAGGCCATTGTCTGCTTCCTGTCCCAATTTCTCTTGCTCAAGATCTTGGAGGAGAGTTGTTGATATGACAGAGTGTTCTGTCCCAGTCCTCTTTTTCTGAGAATCAAAACACAGGGATACTAGGCAAACAGCCCCCGGGCACACAGTCTGCAAACTAGCTGATATGGGGAGAGCAGATATTTCCAGGTGTTGCCTGGAAAGATTAAACATTAGTTATGGGTAGAAAAAAAATAACCAAGCCATATCAGAAATGAATGGCTGATTAAAGCAGAAAGCCCACTTTTCCCCCCCAAGTGGATTACTTGGCCCTTGCTTTAGCTGGCATTTCAAGTTCCCTTGTATTCTGGATACTAAGTCTTTTGACTGGTTTGAGATAGTGCAAATGAAGAAGTAGGTAGGAATCATTGCAAATAGGATTTACATAGAGTCAAACTTGCTCTTGGGAATGACTATATGGGAACCAGTCTGAAAAGGATCTTAGTGGATTTAGCACAACTTCATTGTGAGTCAATGGTGTGATAGAGCAACCATGGAAAGCAACATAGTCTTAGACTAGAGGGGATCTTAGAGGCCATTTGATCCAAAGCCCCCATTTGACAGATGAAGAAACTGAGGCTCAGAGGAGCTAAGTGAAATGCCCATGTTTGCAGAGGTAATAAACAACATGGAGTGTTGTGCTCAGTTCTGGGCTCCATCTTTCAGGGAGGATATTGATACACTTGAAAGCATCCAGAGAAAAGAAACCATTAAGGTTCCTCAAAGCTTTAAATCTACAATCCTGTGAATCAAGATGGTGAAGAGTTTTGAGTACATCCCATGTGAAGATTGGCTAAATGAACTATGAGGTGTTTATTCTAGAGAATGGAAGACTTGGGAGGTGTGGAGGGGGGGTGGAGATCAATGACTGCCTTCAAATATCAAGGGCTGTTTGTGAATAAGGTATTACAGTTCTTCTCTTCCTCCTCCTCTCCTTCCCTCTTCCTCTTCTTCTTATTCCTCTTCTTCTTCCTCCTCATCCTCCTTTTCCTCTTCCTCCTCCTCTTCTTCCTCCTTCTCTTCTCCTCCTCATCCTCCTCGTCCACCTTGTCATCCTCATCCTCCTCATGCTCCTCCTTATCCTCCTCCTCGTCCTCCTCGTCCTTCTTCTCCTCCTCTTCCTCCTCCTCCTCCTCCTCCTCCTCTTCTTCTTCCATGGACTCAGAAGACAGAACCAGGACAGAAGTTATGGGTGGAAGTTGCAAAAAGGTAAATTAGGAAGAAAGATCCTAATAATTGGAGGCATAATGGTCAGCTTTCAGAGAGAGACTGAAGGTTCCCCCTTTCTGGAGGTCTTTAAACAAAGACTAGATGCTCCTAGATTGGTGTCTTATGTGGGACAGGGGAGGTTCTTGTCCTGATATAAGTTGGACTAGGTAGTCCTTTCATCTCTGAGGTTCAATGACTCTGAGATGACTTTTTGGAACTGCAGGAGATGACTGGGTCCTTCAGAGGAGAAGTGCTGAAGGAGAGGAAAAAGAAATCTAGAATGAGAGGATGGATCTCCAAAAAGGCTTGATAACAGGCGAAATTTCCTAACAAGGAGAGCTGTCCCAGAGTGGGCTAGGTTGCTTTAGAATGTAATGGTTGCTCTTTCACTGCAGTTGGGAGAAAGTAGGAAGGAAACAAGCATCTAATAAGCACCTACTGTCTTCCAGGAACGATTTTAAAACTTTATAAATATCTTATTTGCTCCTCCCAACAATCTTGGGAGGTAGGTGTCATAATCATGCCCGTTTTACAGATGAGGAAACTGAGACAAACAGATCAGCAGGTGTCTGAGGTTAGATTTTAACTAATTTCTTCTTGACTCTAGGTCTTGCAGTTTGTCTGCTACCTCAAATAGAGGCTAAATGACTATTTGTTGGTCATATTATAGTGGGAATTCTGTGTATTACCTTAGATTTGCTTTTCTATGTAGATATTTCTTCCCCTTTCCCCAAAGAATGTAAATTCCTTGAAGGCTGGTCCTGATTCACTTCTTTCTTTGTGTCAGAACCTAGCACAGTATCTGGAACACAGTTGGTACTTAATAAGTGCAGGTTGATAGGAACTGAAGGGCACTCTAGGAAACATCCCCTTTGTTCTCAGCATCTTTCTGTCAAAGTTATTCATTACAAAGAGCAGTTGATTCTCAGCATGGCCTTTTGCTGTGGAATGAAATCTGGAGAATTATCTATTTTATAATTGTTCTTTAGATTGAGAAACTTTCCAGAAATTTTACTAAAAAGATAACTCAGATATGTTCATCCCTCAGTTGAGAATAAAAACCAAATGGTGAAAAATAGTGCCAAATATGTATCAGAAGGATTTGTTTATCTATATATTTTTCCCAGTCTGGACGTCTGATTCATTGGTTTTGGGGAACTCCCACTGAGGAAATTCATTCACCAATACATATTGGCACTCTCTCTACCACTTAAAGTCTTAGAGTATTTCTCAGAGACTGACAAGTTAAGTGACTTGCCCAAGGTTGCAAAGACAGTCTATTTCTGAGGAAGAATTTGAACTCAGGGCTTCTTGACCCCAAGGTCTCTCTCAGTCCATACATCACACTACCTTCGTGTCGAATGCCATGTGTTTATTCTGGGATGAGATGATTTCAAACAAGTGATGTGTTTCCTCCACATATATATATCTTAGACTAGTCATGCTATCCAAAGGGTGTCCTGGAAGTAAGCTGGGCAGTGTATCTGCTCTGGGTGTCTGAAAGGAGAGATCGGCTTTAGGTAGGAGCCCATGCACTGGCCGAGGTGCTGAAGGCTGGTCAGGCATATTCTTGGCTAAGAAGGCTTCCCCCTTTGGAATCAGCCAGGGATTTGGAGTCCTAGGTCATCTGGATTACACTGTAAATTTTTAAACAAGTATTTGGCTGAGGGATACTCATGCTTTAATGTTGACGCTGATATTCTCAAATCAAATATAACTGCTGTGAAATTCTAAAGCCGCTTGGTATCTCAATAAGGAAATAATCGTTTCCCTTTACCCTCCTACTTTTTCTTTAAATTATCTGTGATTTTATCAGGGTAGATACAAGCAGCTCTGACACACGTCATGTACCCTCCAATCCTCAATGCACAGTTTTAATAAGTGCTCTGCTCCTCCCCCAAAATTCATCTCTTCAGATTAAATTCTCTTAATTTGCTTGGATTACCCTTGGGCATTAATCAAACAAGCACACAAAATAATCCCACTCTAAGTACCAGACCTTGTGCTAAGTGCTGGGGCTACAAAGAAATGCTCAAACATTGACCCTCTCCTCAAGGAGCTCTCATTTTAAAGGGGGCAGGGGAAGAAATGTAAATAGTTATGTGTTGTTCAGTTGTGTCCAACTCTTTGTGACCTCTTTGGGGATTTTCTTGGCAAAGATGCCGAAGTAGCTTGCAATTTCCTTTTCCAGCTCATTTTACAGATGAGGAAACAGAGGCAAATAGGGTGACGTGATTTACCCAGGGTCACACAGTTAGTAAGTGTCTGAAGCCATATTTGAACTCAGGAAGATGAGTCTTCCTGAGTCCATGCAGGGTGCTCTATCCACTGGGCTACCTAGCTGCAAAGAGTTATGTACATATAAGATAGGTGAGGCCCGATTAGAGTAGATGATCACCTTACTCTTCCTCACACCTCTCATATCTGTCCACTTGCCAAATCTTGTGTCTATTTCCACAACGCCTCTTACATCCAACCCCTGCTGACTACTCACCAAGCTACCACTCACAGAGCCTCACCAGCTCTAGCCTGGACCATTTCAATAGCCTTCTAATCAGCCTCCCAGTCTTTTCTTTCCCCACTCATTCTGTCCTCCAAATGGATGCCAAAGTGATTATCCCTAATGATAAATCTGACCATGTTTCTCCTGTACCCAATACACCAGGTTCCTTGCTGCTTCTAGGATATATTCCTCTGTTTAGAATTTAAAGTCCTTCATAACTTGGCCCCAACCTACCTTTCCAGCCTCTTTCTATACGTCAATCCTGTTCTCGAACTCTGCAATTCAGCCAAGTTGGCTTGTGTGTTGTTCCTCATATACAACACTTCATCTCTCATCTCTCTGCCTTTGTACTGGGCCTCTCCCATGTGTGGAATGCTCTCCTTCCACACCTCCACTTCTCAGAATCTCTTTCCCCCTTTAAGATTCAACTCAAGCATTACTTTCAACTCAGGACCTTTCTTATTCCTCCCAGGTACTAGAGCCCTGCCTTCCAAAATTATTCTGTATTTATTTTTTTAGCAGTACAGATATTAGGCAATTTATTAGATTTGCAATATAAAATAGATAGGTGATGATGAAATCATATTCAAATCCATTCTGTCTCTCTTGTCTATATGGATCTGGTGTTCATACCTTTGATTTCTCCTGATCCAAAAGGAGCAGTGTAACAGGGCCTGGCACATACATGTGCAGAGGACCTCAGACAATGTCTCCCTGTGTGAAAGAGGATGGATAGCCTGCTGCCAGGAGGGCCAGGATCAGGGCTGTCTTGGAAAGACTTTGGAGTGTGAGTCGATATTTAAACAGCCAGTTCCCCGCTGCTGACTGTACTATACAGATAGCCACCTTGATTGGTTTCTGTATTTATTTTGTAAATGTTCTATTTACATATATGTAAACGTTGTGTCTACTGATAGACCATAATCCCCTTGAGAGAAGGGACTGGTTCATTTTTGCTTCTGTCTCTCCAGGGCCTCTCACAATGTCTGCCCCCATAGTGGGCTGGTAGCATGGAGTTTAATGAGTATGGGGAGAGTGATATGATCAGACCTGCGTGTCTAAAACCTGACTTAGTATCTTCACCCCCCACCCATGGGGGAAAAAAAAAACTAAACCCTTCCCCACTTCCAAATTTGCCTGTTACTGTCAAGCAAGCTGCCACCTTCCAAATCATCCAGGCTCACCACTTCCCTGTTATCCTCAGCTCCCTCTCACTCACTCTACACGTCTGTGACCACATTCTGTCCTACTTCCACTTTGTACATGTCCTCTTCTTGCTACTCAGATGTCGCGCCCTGCCGCAGGCCCTCATTACTTCATACCTAAGCTATCACAGATGGGTGGCTTAGTGGATAGAGCACTGGGTTTGCAGTCAGGAAGACCCCGAGTTCAAATCTAGCCTCAGATACTTCCCAGCTGTGTGACCCTGGGCAAGACACTTAATCCTCTGCCTCAGTTTCCTCATCTGTAAAATGAGTAGAGAAGAAAATGGCAAACCACTCCAGCATCTTTGGCAAAGAAATCCCAAATGGTCACAAAGACGAAGGACAGCAACAATTTTGGGGAAGGGGTGCTAGCAGCTGGGGGAATTAGAGGAGGCCTCATTTGTGAGGTGGAATGCGAAATGAACTTTCAAGGAAACTAGGAAGATTTAAAAAAAAATCTGTTCCCTCCTCTTGCCTTCGTACCCTCCTCGCAATTTACTGCTACTGGAGGAGACTGGAAGAGTGTCCAGCTCTGGGGCTGGGTCCTGAGACATCACATCCTCAGTGCCTCAGGGCTGGCCTGGCTGGTCACAAAACTTGGCATGGATTCCACTCTGGACCTCCTGCTGCCTTGCTCTCCAGTCTCTTAGCAATCTCCAGTCTCTTTTATCTGTAAGCATAAAAGGACGAACAGAATGGAGCCAGGCGCCATGCTCTCAGCTCTTGGATCTCAGCCACCATCAGTTGTAGGGAAGACACAGAGGGTCTTAGCAGCTCACCTCCAAAGCCAAGCTGACTCCGTAATCAGTCGATCAATGAGGCTCCTCTTTGTCATGTGACCAGCAGACCAGACCCAGTTACAGAATGCCTGTGCACTTTCTATCTCACCAGAAGCATGCTCCCCAGCTTCTTCCATATGGGGGAGTGCATCAGCCTAGCACACTGATGCCATTCTCCCCGCCCCCTCTCCTTACATCTGAAGAATAAAAGATAGAAAGGTCAACAATCAATAAGTGTTTATTAAGCTCCTACTATGTGCCGGGAACAGAGCTAAACACTGGGACTACAAATACCAAAAAAGAAAGACAATTCCTGCCCTCAAGGATCTTGCAAACTAATATTAAAAACAAATGTGCACCTGGTCAAAAATCACTTAAGGCTCCAGAACTCCACTGGACGGAGCGGGAGAGAAGAGCCAGGTTCAGATCCAGACTCTGTTACTACCACAGCATGACCACAGGCAAGTTATTCCCTCTCTTTGGGCTTCACCTTTGTTCATCTATGCAAGGGGAAGGTTGGACTGACTGGCCCCTGAGGTCCTTTCTTTTTTTAAAAAAAAATTTGTTTTATTAAATTTGCTTATCTACTTTTAGTTTACAACATTCCCTTGAGTTCCAAATTTTCTCCCCTTCCCTCCTCCCCCGCCATGGCAGCATGCAATCTGGTATAGGCTCTACAAATGCCTTCTCATTAAGCATTAGTGTGGTTGTAAAGAAGAATTATAACCCATGAAGTGAACAATGAGAAAGAAGGAGCAAAACAAAACAAAACACAAAAGAGAGAGCAAGAAGTTTGCTTCAATCTGCATTCAGACTCCATAGTTTCTTTCTCTGGACTTAGCTATCTCTCTCCATCACGAGTCTTTTGGAGTTGTCTTATAGCCTTGTATTGCTGAGAGGAGCCCAGTCTATCAGCGTTAGTCGTCACACATACGATGTGTCTGTAATTGCGTACAAAGTTTTCCCGGTTCTGCTCTCCTCACTCAGATCATATATGTCTCTCTAAGATATTATGAAGTCCGTCTGCTCCTCATTTCTTATAGCACAATAGTATTCCATTACATTCATATACTACAACTTGTTCAGCCATCTCCCCATTTGATGGGCATCCCCATGATTTCCAATCCCTTGCCACCACAAAAAAAGCTGCTGTAAATATTTTTGTGCATACCTCCCACTTGTATGATCTCTTTAGGATACAGTCCTAGAAGTGGTATTGCTGGGTCAAAGAGTATGTACTTTTTTATAGCCCTTTGGGCATAGTTCCAAATTGCTCTCCAGAATGGTTGGATCAGTTCACAACTCCACCAACAATGCATGTGTTCCAATTTTTCCACATCCTCTCCCGCATTTATAATTTTACTGTTCTGTTGTCTTAACCAATCTGACCAGTAAGATATGGTACCCTGAGGTCCTTTCTAGCTTGGAATCTGTTACGCTTCGAACTATACATCTTCAGATAGAATCTGCAGTGAGAGAATATAGAAGGAGCTCTCTCATGGGTCCTAAAAGAAAGACATTTTTGACTGCTCCATTTCTCTGTATGTCTTCTTTCAATGGTTCTTTTTCCACTGTAATAATTCCCTTCTGCACTTCTCCCCAGATCTTTTCTGATCCATTTACCTAAAACAAAACACAGTGTGACTCCCAGGCAGGTCTGCAATGGCTTGGTTAAGCAAGGCTCTCCCATGCCTGAAATATTTACTGCCATATACTGTTCCATCTGCAAGCCATCCATTCATGCTGCCCCAAACCCCACGTTCTGGAAGTTGGGAAAGAAAGTGAGAGACCTAACAAGAAGAGTTTTTTTATTCTATTTCCCCCTTTTCAATGAGAAGCAGAGCTAATGAGGTTTTACAGTTACCACGCCCATCTACAGCTGGTGATTAATGACTTGAGGCAGATCTGTGTTGTTTCAGAATAAATGTAAAATAAATTTAAAGCCCATGATTCATGAGAGATAATATAACAGTTGGTCTGTTCTGGGTCCATGGAAATAGAGCCAGGACATGTTTATTCAGGGTCCGTGCTTCGCTTTCTTAATTCAGGATGAGACATAATGCCAATTATCCAAAGCCCTCAAAATGACCATGAAAGGAAAAAAAACTCTGAAGACGGTATCTGAACCTTAAAAAGATGGAAATCTCTGAGGACACACTGAGCACTGAAATCCCACAGGCAAGCACACACAGGCCACCTTCTCAGAATCTGGAGCTCAACCCTTTTTCAGAAATCCTTGGAAGAAAGGGCTGGCTTTCAAGTCAATTCAGTTCGAGGAACATGCCTCCAGCCCCAAGTAAATGCAGGGTAATATGGCTAGAGGCAAGGCCCTGGAGTCAGGGAACAGCTGGGTTCAAGTTCCTCTTTTGACACATCCTAGCTATGGGTCTCTAGGCAAGCCATCAAACTCTTGGCCCCAGGCAATTCTCTAAGACTACAAGTCACCATCCCCAGAAGGGGAAGGAGTTTCCCTACCGAGGAGTTTCTGATGCTGATAAAATCACATCCTCCATTTTAAAAATTGTGCCAGGCACCTGGCACAATAGATATCTGGAAAACAAAGAAAAAACAAACCAGTTTTTACCTTCAAAGAGCTTATATTTTAAAAGAATATTAGCATATCACTACCAATAAACTGGGCAGCTAGACAACGCCACAGCTCGTAGAGCACCAAGCCTGGAGTCTGGAAGATTCATCTTCCTGAGTTCAAATCCAGCCTCAGACACTTAGTAGCTGGTTGATCCAGAGCAAGTCACTTAACCCTCTTTGCCTCAGTTTCTTTACCTGTAAAAGGAGCTGCAGAAAGAAACGACAAACCACTCTCCAGTGTCTTTGCCAAGAAAACCCCAAATGAGGTCATGAAAAGTCGGGTACAACTAAACAACAAAACCAATTAATTAATGATATGATTTTACAATCAGTTTTTATATTAAGACAGTTTTGCAAAATATATAAATACTTTGATAGATCTGTGACCTTGCCAACGTGAATTCTCACTCCAGTGATGCAGATTGCGACTCAACCACCTCCCTCGTTCTTGGGACTGACTCTTAAGAGTCCACCCAGCATACTGAGTGCGTTCCTTGAGTTCTTTTGACATTGCAAGTGTAACATCCTGTTACAATAATTAGCACATTTAAAGTCTAGAGAAGAATATTATGGCCCTTAAGCCCTCTTCAGGTAGGTAACTTTAGGGAATTGATTTCCGATAAAAAGTTCTGAGTCCAGTCACAATTACTTTGAACCTCCAGTTTGGAAAACTCCCAACCTTTAGGCAAGGTTGGGCTCTTTGCCTACAATTGTAACAGTCTCTCATAAACTCCAACCTAGCCTCTTTGTGGTTGAGGCAAAAATCAATTTACTGGAAATGTTTGGGTAAAGAAAAGACTGCTTATATTATAGAGCCTGTGGTTAGACAGACCAGGAAAGGAAGATGGGGAAAGAGACAAACTTTTCTACGGACTTGTTGCTGCCTAGGTCTTTGGCTTTAAGATACATGGAGACCCAATGACCATCCCCCCAGCCCATAGCACATTTCCTTTCACCACAGGTCCATACTAGCTCTGCTCCTCAGAGGTGTGCTAGAAGCCTAGCTTACTCAACATGCTTCCAGAACTTCAGGATCTCTTCCCATCATTGTGTTACCTCTTTCCTTTTATACTAATTCCTTCAGGCATGACCAATTTTTTCACACAATAATTTTGATTGATTCCAGGAGATATATAGGCCTTTTTCCACACTTGGTTTTTGGTTAATTGGTTGAATCAAGAAATATTCTTATCTTATCTCAGGTCAGCGAGGTGATAGAGTGCCAGTCCTGGAGTCGGGAAGACTCATCTTCCTGAGCTAAAATCTGGCTTCAGTCCGTTGCTAGCTGTGTGTCCCTGGGTAAGTCACTTCATTCTGTTTACCTCAGTTTCCTCTTCTGACCGAGAAGGAAATGGCAAACCACTCCAGAATCTTTGCCAAGAAAACCTCAAATGGCATCATGAAGAGTCAGCCAGACTGAAACAACTGAACAGCAGCAAGCAACTGCTTTTGAGTGAGTGGGCTGATCAATGGAGCCCCATCCTTACTAATGCATATGTGAGGGCTGTCCTTTGGTTGTTCCTTACTCTCACCACATAATCATATAACTCTTTTCCCATGATGCCGTCCTTTACTTTGCTTCTCTTGTGCAACTTATTGGTTGGCAAGTGTGTGGAAAAACCATTTATTAAGCACTTACAATGTACCAAGCACTGTGCTGGGTACTGGGGATACAAATTTAGCATTTTGTTGTTTAATCATTCCAATTGTGTCTGACTCTTCATGACCCAATTTGGGGGTTTCTTGGCAGAGATATTGGAATGGTTTGCCATTTCCTTCTCAACTCATTTTACAGGTGGAGAAACTGAGTTAAGTGACTTGCCCAGGGTCACATAGCTAGGAAGCGTCTGAGGCTGGATTTGGACTCAGGTCTTCTTGACTCCAGGCCTGGAGCTCGATCTACTGTGAAACCTCATAGGGATACAAACATAGACATGCAAACAACTTCCTGACCCTTAAAGAGCTTATGCACAACAGACAAAGGAAAATGGCGGCCAAAGGGAGGGCACTTTTGTCTGGAAAGTTACAGGAATGTTGAACGGAGCCATCGGGGTAGAGACTGACCCACCCCATCCAGGCAGAATTGATGTGATCATAGTTACAGAACTTGGGGTAGAAGCAAAGAGGGGAAGAAGGGGTAAGAGAGGCAAGAAAGGGTATCCTTGATAGAACAAAGCAAAAAAGAGGACGTGGCTAGAAATTCTGGAATGAAATGCAGTATGACTGGGGATTTTCCTGGAATATGTTCATGTATTGTAGCTTGCTTACATCCACCATATGTCTCTTCCTTGCCTTCAAGTGCCCCTTAACATTTCTCTTATTTATATATTTCAATAAGACTTTCTTTTTCAGCTTAGAGGAGAGAATAAGAGTGAATATAGACTTAGATCTTCCATTTCAACATTTTGATATTACAAAGATTTGCATTTTCTTCAGTGGATAGCAGGTCCTTCTACTGCCTAAGAAGGTTCAGTGGCTTCTAGGATCCAATATAAGCCCTTTGATTGGTATTTAAAGGTCTTTACAACTGGGTCCTAACTGACCTTTCCACATTGCTTACATATTGTTCTCCTTTGAGAGCTGTGTTTCCCAGTCACATCAACCTATTTTGTGTCCCTCACACATGATATTCTATCTCCTGTCTCTCTGGGAGTCAGAATTTAGGAGACAACAGTGTTCAAACAATATATCTCAACTTCACTCCAACCTTCCATACCCTCAGTTAAGTAATGGTAGATAGAGTACTAGACTTGGAATCAGGAAGACCTGAGTTGAGTCCTGCCTCAAATACTTATGATCCGTGTGATCCTGGGTGAGTCACTTAACCACTCTGGGGCTCAGTTTCCTCATCTGTAAAATGAGGGGGTTGAACTTGACCTCTAAAGTCCAGGCAGGGACTGTGTCACATGTTACTTTGTACATGAATATCTTCTGATTCCAAATCCAGCATTCTTTCCACTATGTCATGACCCAATTCCAAGCAAATATGAACTGAGGTATAATCTTCATTGCATGATCAATAGGATAAATCTTTGTTCAACTACTAAAAATGCTGTTGTTGTTGTTCAGTCATGTCCAGCTATTCACGACCCCATTTGGGGTTTTCTTGGCAGAGACACTGGAGTGGTTTGCCATTTACTTCTCTAGCTCCTTTTACATGTAAGGAAACTGAGGCAAATGGGGTGGAGTGACTTGGCCAGGGTCATAGAGCTAGTAAATGTCATAGGGCTGGGACCCACTTGTAAAGACCTTTAGATGCCAGTCAGAGATTTGACATTGGATCCTAGAGGCCACTAGAATTTCTTAGGCAGTAGAAGGACCTGATATCCACTGAAGAAAATGGAAATTCTTGAAATATCAAAATGTTGAAATGGAAGATTCAAGTCTATCTTGGATATTAACTCAGATCTTCCTGATTCCAAGACCAGCACCCTTTCCCCTGTGCTGCCAAGCTGCCTTTGTGCCACCTAACTGCCCTACTGCCCTACTAAAATGTTACTAAGTTTTAAAAAAACCCACTTTTATTTATTTTCAAAACTTCATTCATACCCTCTGGTTTTTTATACCACCATCTTTTCCCAAAGTACCTTGTCCCAACTATTTAATCCTCTCTCAACAAAACAAAGTTAAGCAAAGTCAAAAAATATGGTGACCACATCTGACAATATCCTGCACCTATAATTCCTTACTTTTCTACCAAGAGAAACATGTTTTATCTTTTGTTCTGCAGAACAAAGATTGATCATGACAACTGAATGAGGACTGGGATGTTTTTTAGGATTGTTTATAGGTAATTCCTGTGATTGTTGTTTATAGTGTTTTCTTGGATCACTCTTCTTCACTTGCATCAGTTCATACAAGGCTTCCTGGGTTTTTCGGAATTTTTCAAATTTGTCATTTCTTAAGGGGTGAGACAATTTCATATATACATACATTTCAATTTATTTAGCCATTTCTTTAGCAGATGGATACTTAATTTACTTCCACTTTTTTGTTACTGCAGAAGTTTCTGCTAGGAATATTTTGGTGCATATACAGCTTTACTTTCTGTCTTTGAATGCTGTAGGATATGTGTCTAGCAGGGGAATCACTGAGTTAAAGTGTATGAATCACATCATTTTAAGAAAAATTATTGCCTTGTTTTATTTTTACATTACCCACGGTTTCTAGCATATCACTTTCTTCTCCCTCTATCCATGACCTAAGACAAAGAATTACAAAGAGAGAGAAAAACAATTCAGAAAAACTAAAAAGTATATCATCCAAGTCCAACATTATATGTGATGTTCTATGTCTATCATCCTCAAAAAAGAGAGGGAAAAAACCTTCTTATCTCTCTCCTTAATTACAATCTTTACAACATTTAGTTTTGATTGTTCTGTTTTTCTTTTCACTTACATTGTTGTAGAGTAGACATTGGTATATATTGGTTTTCTGGTTCTGATGACTTAACTTTGCCTAAGTTCTCACAAATCTTCTCATGATTCTCTGAATTCTTAAATTACCATTTCTGCCGGTGCAGTAACATTCTGTTACATTTGTGTATCACAGCCATTTGACAATAGAAGGGTGTCTCCTTTGTTTCCAGTTCTTTGCTCCTACAAAGAAAGTCACTTAATTTCTCTGTTCCCTTTATTAAAATGGGTAATGGTTCTTATGCATCTATTGTTTATAAAGAACTTTGAGGAGAAAGGATTTTCTAGATAAGAAGTAATAAACTTGGGGAGGCCAGGTGGCACAGTGAATAGAGCACTGGCCCTGGAGTCAGGAGGACTTGAGTTCAAATCCAGCCTCAGACACTTAACACAAAAACCTAGCCCTGTGACCTTGGGCAAGTCACTTTGCCCTCCAAATTGCCCTCCAAAAAAAAGCAAAAAAAAAAAAGAAGTAATAAACTTCCAGCAGACAAGATGATGGGCCATTGGTTGCTAAATCTAATTCCTTCTACTTCCAAGTAAACTAGTAAATAGGGCGATTTTAAAAGTCCCTGCCCCCAAGTATTATAATCAGAGGATCTGGGTTCAAATTCCAAGTATGCCACTTACTACATGCATGACCATAAGCAAGTCATGTCAATTTTCTAGGTCTCAGTTTCCTTACCTATAAAACAAAGGGGAATAGATGCTCCTTGAGTTTCCTTTCAGTGCCGACATTCTGCCAGTGAGGTAGCACAGTGGATAAAGTTCCAGACCTGGAATCAGAAAGATCTGAGTTCAAATCATTCTTCAAACACTATGATACTGAGCAAGTCACTTAGACATTATTTGTCCCAGTTTCTTCATCTATAAAATGTAGGAAAATAGTAGCACCTACAGACCCCCCTCCCCAGGCTGCTGTGAGGACAGAATGAGATGATATTTGAGCAGCCCCTAAAATGCTATGCAAATGCTCACAGAAGCATATCTTTCAACTCTAATGCTATGATCTATATATCAAAGGACCATAGCTGGCAGAGACTATTCGGTTCAATGTTCTCATTTTACAGATGGAGAAACTGAGGCCTGTGGAGATTAGATGACATGTGTAAGGTCATATGGCTAGTAAGTATCTGAGGGAAGGATTTGAACCCAGATCTTTCTGATTTCCAGTCCGGTATTCTATTCACTATGCTACTTCCAGATTTGTTCACCACAGCCTCCTTTATCACTGAGATTAAAATATTTGGGGCACAGGGGCACAGATTTAGATATGGAAGGAGCCTTGGAAGCCATTTGGTCTAATTCTTTCATTTTAGAGATGAAGAAACTGAGGCCCAAAGAAGTGAAGTCCATTGCCAAAGGTTATATAGGTAGTAAATGATTCCAAATCCAGAATTTTTGTACCATGCCCCTGACTCTCCTCATCTTTAAGGAAATTCTTCCACAGTGGGGAAAAAAAAATGTTCTATCTGGAGGTGGAAGAGCTGGGTTCCAGTTCTGGCTCTGATACCCCCTAGCTGGGTGACCTTGAGCAAGTCACCTGACCTCTCAAAGTCTCAGTTTCCCCATCTGAAAATTGAGGGGTTTGGAGGTTGGATGGGATTGCCCCCTGTGATCTCTTTCAGCTTTGGTCCTGTGATGTAGGATCCTAACTTGAAGGTCCCTCCCAGTCCTAGATCTATCATTGCTCAGGGAAAAATCTTAAGATTCCTTAGTTAAGGTGGATTCTAAGACACACACCCCCATCCTACAATAGCTAAGACTTACATAACACTAAGAACCAGACATTGTGCTGAGCACTTTATAATTATCATCTCATTTGATCTCACAACAATTTGGGAGGTAGGTGCTATTATTTGCTCCATTTTACAGATGAGGAAACTGAGGCAGACAGCAGTGAAGTGAAGTGTCTCACCCACAGCTGCACAGCTAGTAAGTGTCTGAAGGTGGATCTGAGGCTTGGTCTTCATGACTCTGGGCTTGACACTCTATCCAGAATGGCACATAGCCACCCCTAAAATTGAAAAAAGAAACCAGGGGGCCATGTCCTTGTGTCCTTTTTTGCAGAAGTCTGCCTGGGGACCACGCTGCTCTTCTCCCCTTTTAACTCCCTTGGCTGGAGCCAACAAATTTCCAGCCAGATCTGAGAGGAAAACAAGATGAGAGTCTGGATGGATCAGACAGCAGGAAGGCCTGGATTTACCCTGCCAGACCTGCCGCTGTTCAGTCTTGTTTTTACAGCACAGGAAGTACCAGCTTCGTGGACTTGAGTTAAAAAAGAAACTTTGATTATAAATAATCATGTGAGTTTCTCCCAGGCACAAGGCAGTCAAGAGGGAGTATGCAAACAGACAAGTGTGCACTTGAAAGCGTCTAAAGGCACCAGAATAAAACTGATAAGGGCCTGGAGCAGTCTGGCTCAGGGGAAGGAATGAAAGCAGAGCCATAGGAGAGAGCCGTGCCAGGTCCCTGCTGCATCCACTTCCTGTGCTTGGGAATGTATTTCCACAAATTCACAGGCAGCCTGCAGTGAGGCCTGGCCGGGGCTCCCAGGCAGAGCAGCTGCAGGCTCTGGTCTATGTCAGCACCGGGAGACTTCGGGCAGTCCAGGCGAGCACAGCCAGCAGCCCAGCCTTGGGCTCCAGCCTTCACACTTCTCTGTGGTACCCCACCAAGCAGGGCGATATCTCCCTGCACAGTAGAGATATTATTGTTGCTGTTGTTATAATTCTGTCAATCACATGGTGCTGTGATTTATTGGTTTTCAGGTGGTTCCCCTTCCTCTCTCCAGGACCTGACTTACCATCTTCCTTTCCATTTCAGCCTTTCATCCTTGGGGCCTCCCACGTCCTCAGATTCCTCAGTTCCCCTGTTCAACAATTTTTATACCATTTTAATCACCCATAGGGTTGAGATTGAGCATTTTTTACAAGGGATTACAAATGATTAAGAAAACTGGTCCTATTTTTGAAAACTGTTCAAATCTTTTGCCTGTCTCTAATTTTGTTGTTGTTTCATCATTTCAGTCATGTCTGGGTGACTCTTTGTGATCCCATTTGGGGTTTTCCTGTAGTGGTTTGCCATTTCTTTCTCCAGCTCATTTTACAGATGAGGAAACTGATGAAAACAGGGTAAAGTGACTTGCCCAGAGTCACACAGGTAGTAAATGTCTGAGCTGGATTTGAACTCAGGTCCTCCTGACTCCAGGGCTGGCACTCCATCCATTATACCACCTAGCTGCTCCTCTGTCTCTAACAGCTATTTCTTATTACTCAACCTCCTTGACACGGTTAACTAATCAATCAATGAATCTAGAAACATTTACTGAACACTCACATGTGCCAGGCACTGTGTTAGGTGCTGGGATTATAAATAAAAAGAATTCAATAGTCTTTGAGCTCAAATAATTTGTATTCTCTTCTCCTGTTAGCCTCCTTGCCTCTGCTCTCCCTAGTTTCTCCTTTTCCCTGACAATTATTATTAATGTTATTATTTTTAAAAACTCTAACTTGTAATTTACAAAAAACCCCACATAATATGTTCTTGGGCTACATTAAGGGAACTGTGGTTCTTTCTCAGTGTATCTTAGACACGATCTCGTCATTCACTATGATGGTGGAGTTTCATATAATACACCTGGCTTCTTATTCCATGGAAACATAAGATAATTTCTCAAAAAGCAGTCCGTTCTATCTTCTCCTCTGATTTCAGTTCTAATTCATCACCCATCTTCAGTTCTTGTGCAAGGTACATTATTAATTGATGGATTAGTCTAAAAGGGTGCTGGTCCAAGCCTACGTCACCATCGGCACAGAACACAGCTGTAACCCATTTTTCTTTTGGGCAAGAGAAATCAGACTCCACTCCAATGGGAGGGGTGGAGCCCCATGGTGTGTGCCTGCCCACGTTTCTCTCCTAAGGCATGTCGGATTCAAACAGATCTGTTCAGTCCTGTTCTCACGGATGACGCAACATGACTAGAAAGGAAGTGGGGAATTGACTTACAACCCCAGGCTAAGGAATGTCACGTCTCTGAAGCATTCTTCATATTCCCAGAAATATGTCATGACTAGAGAGAAAGAATGACTCAGAATTCTGCTGGCTTTGAGCACATCGAGCCTAAGAAGGAGGCATTCTAACTAGGACAAAGTACTCGAAAGTACACCGGATTTCCAATGAAGATGCCTTGATAGTATCTCTCCATGAGTGCATTACTGGAGGATTTGTCAGCTTGGGATGAGCCAAGAACACATCTGAGCCTGATTTTCCTGGGATTGGTGGTTGGAGCAAAAGCACAACAGGCTGATGGAACAGCCCGGGAACATTCTGAATCGTGTGGATTAAATAGACAAGGAATAGTAGAACCCTATGTCTTCTCTTCTCCAGGGTAAATAGCCCCAGTTCCTCCAGCTGCTCCTTACATGGCATGGACTCTAGGCCCTTCTTTACCCTGGCTGCCCTCCTCTGGACTCTTTCCAGCTGGCCAGCGTTCTTCATAGACTGAACATAACATTCCAGATGTCTGACCAAGATGGAGTACAGTGGGTCTACCACCTCCCCGGTCCTGAACACTATACCTCCCTTAATGGAGTCCAAAAACCAATTAGGGTTTTTAAAAAATCAACAACAGCAACCAATTATTTAAGATTTGTAAAACATTTTATATGTGATTTTTCATAGGATCACCACAATAATCCTGTGAGATAGGAAATATTATTATCCTTACTTTACTCATGAGAAAACTAAAGCCCACGGGGTAGAAGTGACTTGCCCAGGGTAACTAAGGGAGAATTTGTACTCACCTTCTTGATGCCAAATCTGGTAGCATCAACTATGTAGTAGACACTCTGCTAAGACAAAAATGAAATAGCACCTGACCTCAAGGGGCTTACATTCTATAAGGGAAACAGGTACAAATATAAGGAGATAGGGGATAAGAACAGGACTTAGGATTTCATTGGTATAGGTCACTCCCAGATGAGAAAATTCCCTCTACCAATGCGGGTAAAATTCTCTGCAATTTATACTTGCAGAGAGTTAGTTGCCCGAAACAGTGAGAGGCTCAGTGACTTGGCCAGGGTCACACAGTCAGTATATGTCAGAAACTGGATTTGAACCCAGGTCCTCCTGACTCCAAGGCCAGGTTGCTGTCAGTCATTCTATTTCTCTCTCTCTCCCTCCCTCCCTCTCTCTTCTTTCTCTTTCTCTCTGTAAAATATTTCTTTTACAAATCTTATATAAATGGTCACTGTTGTTGTTGACTTTTTAAAAACCCTAATTGGTTTTTGGGCTCCATAGTGTCCAGGACTAGGGAGGTGGTAGACCCACTATACTCTGTCTTGGTCAGACAACATCTGGAATATTATGTTCAGTTTTTGGAGAACTCTGGGAGAGAGAGAGGAAGAGAGAGAGAGACAGAGAGAAAGAGAGAGACAGAGAGAGAGAGAGACTATTTGAATATTTTAATAAAAATTTTATACAAAAATATATTCTATACAAATTTATATATTTGCATCAGTCAAATTATCAAGTACCTAGTATGTGCTAGTCACTGTATTAAGGGCTAGAGATCCATCTATGTCACCTTTGGCATAATGTAGATAGATATGACTTTTCATATGTGTATATATCATATTATATATAGAAATCTTTATATATCACATATGTGTATAGCATATATAATATGTACATATAACACACACTCTCAAACTGTGCTTCTTTGAATATGAGCTTTGATGTCAATTCTGTCTTTGTCCTTTGATTCCTCCAGGGAGGTACAGTTCCATTCAGGAAATAATAATTAGGCACCTACTGTGTAGCAAGGCAGTATGCTTGACCATGGATATACAAAGGCAAACCATAAGAGTTCCTATTCTCAAGCAGTTTATATTCTCCTCACAGGTAGCTAGGAGTATAATGGATGAAGTGTTGGACCAGGGCCCAGGAAGACCTAAGTTAAGATCCTGCTTCAGATGCCAGCTGTGTGATACTGGGCAAATAGCTTAACTATTAACCTGTGTCAGTTTCCTCATCTGTAAAGTGGGGATGATAGGATAAAATAAGATATTTTGAAAAAAGAATACTCTTATTATTACTTAAGGAAAGCAATACATACACAGATAAAAAATTTTTAAAAATTTATATATATATATACGAAATAATTTCAGGAGGAACCAAGCAGTAAGAAAAAGAGGACGTAAGGAAAGGCCTTCTTTTGGAGGCAGCCAGTATCTGAATTGAGTCCTGGAGGAAGCTAGGGATTCTTCTAGGCAGAGGTGAGGAGGGAGCACATTCCTGGGAAGGGCAGTGGGCTATCCAAAGAGGGAGGAGATGGGCATGTTATATATGGAGAACTGCAAACAGGCCAGTTTGGAGGAAACACAGAGTGGATGAGAGAGAGAGTCACGTAAAAAAGTCTGTAAAGGTGGGATGGAGCCAGAGGGTGTAGGACTTTCAATGCCAAATGGACAAGTTTGTATTTTGTTTTGTTTTGTATAAATAGCCTCACCTCCAAGGGCAGGGTGCTCTGCTCATCAAATGGGGGTAAACCTGTGTTCAAAATACAGAACTGAGTTATGCTCTCTGCCGTTTAGGTCTGATTCCATTAAGGCCTAGGCCTGTGACTGGTTGTGTGACCTTTGATCACTTAAGGAGGATTGGATTCAATGACCGTTAAGGTCACTTCCTGCTCTAGAACTTTCAACCATATAAAAGCTTTTGGTCATACCTAGTCACTCAAATGATTGAAAGGTGCTGGGAATACAAGATACCACTGGGCCTTTTGTTTGTTGACGGATGAGAAAAACCAATTCGATTCAGTAGAAGATAAGGCTACCTCCCTCATTTGTTAAGATCACACCAGACACTGACAGATGGAACCATTTTAGCAAGACATACAACAGGGAGAAGCATGCTCCCCAAAGGTCTTGGCCACTCTCATGGTGGCCAAGAGACCAAAAGGGAAAGAGGTTTCTCTGGGCCTGGGCAGGTCCTCCTAGACCAGGGGTTCTTTTCACGTGTCATGGACTCCTTGGGCAGTCAATCTGGTGAAGCCTGTGGATCCCTTCTTGGCATCATGTTTTTAAATGTATAGAATAAAATACAGCAGCTTATAAAGGAGCTCAAGTGTCCCTGACTCCAAACCCAGTGCTCTCATCTATCTCATCTATCTCACTATCTCATCTAGTTACTGGTTGTTTGTGAATGATTTGGGGCTGATTGAATTAAACAACAGGATCTAAGTGTTAGAAGGGATTTTATGGGCTATACAATCCAACTCATCACTGAAAAAGAATTCTCAGTACAAGGCAAGGGACATGCTAGCGAGCCTTCCTCCAGCTTCTGAAAAGCCTGAGATTGGGGAGCCCATTTCCTCCCAGAGCAGCTCGTTCCATTTATGGGCAGCTCTAATGGCTGGGAAGCTTTCTTTCCATCAAGTCGACTTTGCCTCTTTGCAAGGCATACCCAAGCTCTAGAATCCTGTGAAGCATCCTTCATGATATCCACCAACTCTAAGAAGAGCTCAGCCTGATTAGCTAGGCAGGAAAAAATCACCTGGATGTAGAATGACTTTTCTCCAAACCAGGGGTGGGGAGACTATAGCCTTGAGGCCACATGAGACCTTCTAAGTCCTTAAGCGCAGCCTTTGTACTGAATCCAAATTTTGTAGAACATGTGACCTCTAAGTCCTTAAGTGCAGCCTTTTAATTGAATCCAAATGTTCTGTAAAATTTGAATTCAATCAAAAGGCCACACTTAAGTACCTAGAAGGCCACATGTTGTCTCAAGGTTTCAGGTTCCAGGTTTCATCCCTGGTCCATACTATGATATAGAGATGTTTATTACCTGTGTCATCACTTAGCCAGGGAGGCTAAGAGATGAGTAGGGGGAGGGTTCCAGGCATAGTGAACAACCAGGGCAAATTTCCAGAGCTGGGAGATGCAGTGTCTCGTTTGAGGAACAGAAAGTAAGTGGAGGTAGGAAGGGCGTGAGATATAAGAAGACTGGAAAGGCAAGAAGGGGTCAGATTTTGGAGGGCTTTAAGGCCAAAGAGAGGATATTAATTTGATCCTGGAGATTTGAGGAATCACTGATATTTGTTGAATAGGAGGAGGTGACATAGTCAGACCTGTACTTTAGGAAGATCATTTTTACAGATGAACGGAGGATGGATTGGAATAGGGAGAGATTTAAGGCAGAGAGATCGGCTAGCAGATTGTGAGTCAGTAGTGTGATAGAGACTGGACCAGGGTGGTAGCAGTGTCAGAAGAGAGAAGGGTGTGGATATGAGAGATGGTGTGAAGGTAGCAATGACAAGACTCAGCAACTGGTTGGAATGGTGGGATGAGAGATTGGGGAGCTAAGGACCTTGGGCTCCTCATCTCTAAAATGAAGGCGTTGGACTCACTGACCTTGATGACTATCATGGCCCATAAGCATTATAAATATAGGTATCGCCCACTGAGGTGGTCCTTACATATTCAATAGACTACGAATCAATAATGAATTGGACCCAGAATGGAATAGAAAGAAGATGGTAGGCTGGATCACATCTGAGAACTTTCCCAGCCATGCTAAGCCATCCTGTGCTACTACTTGACACAAAGCCCTTCCCATTTAAGCAAAGTAGCAGTGACGCTATATGGCTGAGAATCATGGAACACCACAATCTCCAAAAAGTAACAGTTGTGTGTGACTAATGGGGGAGATATAAATGGTGGGTGTAAGTAGGCTGTAACACATTCCCAAGGATGATTCGTATGCAAGAAGTGGTCTCAAAGGCATCATCCAGGAAATGTATGATTGGAAAAGGAAGTGAGCCAGCCAAAGACTGAAACTGAAAGGCATCCCAAAGACAGTCCAAGTCGTGTGTTGGTACCTTCAAGAAACTACAAGAGCAAAAAGACAGACTCAAGTATGATATCTGAATCCTTTATGGAGAACTTTGAGATGAATTACAATGGACGAGAAAATGTGGTTGGGTTTCAGTCTGCACCACTGTAGGGGTGACAGAGATGAATGAATCCTTCAACAGAATCATGGGCCCTTCGTCTTTTCAAATAAATTGTAATTGATTACTGCAACAAGTAGCCCTCTGTGCGGTTTAGGGTGAAAATACAGTTGTTTTTGACACTCTTCTGCCATTTCTTTTATATTGTCATTTTTCACAAGATTACTGAGGAACACTTAAAAGTCATCTGAATAAGAATGTCCTCTAGAACGGAACTAAAAATTGGTCTTTGGTCATCAGTCATCAAGTCTTTGCTTGGAAGCCACAACTGAAGAGAAACCCACCCTCTCCTAAGGCAGCTCAGTTTACTTTGCGGAAAGTGCCAAATGCTAGGCGAAATACATCTAGCCTAGATCTCCCTCTCTAGGAGTTCAACCCATTGCTCCTAATTCTTCTGTCCCCCTAGACCTAAGCAGAACACACTAAATCCTCCTTCCACATGACAGGCATTCATCATGTCCTCACTAAGGCTCCTCTTCTCCGGATTCTTCAACAAATCCTAATATGAAGTAGACTAAAGGCTCTTCACCATTCTGAGTGTCCATTTCCAAATGCTCTGCAGTGTATGAATGAATGATAATGATGAATAATTAAGACTTACAATGTGTTGTACCAAGCACTGGCTCTGATAGAAAAAAAAAATACAAGCAATCGAGACCATCCCTATCCTCAAGGAACTTACATTCTAATGGAAGAACACAACACATTAAAGGGAGCTAGAAAATGGGGGGCCATGCCCATGGTTTGGAAATGGCCAGAAACTGGCATGGCAGCCTGGTTCCTATCAGGACAAAGTGAAAACTCATCAGAGCCCCAATAACTGAGTCCAGATTTCCTGTGAGAGGGAGATAAGGAGGATGTCCCAAGTATGGGCTTATAGGTTATCCTTCCTAAGCTATGTTGTCCAGAATGGAACACAATAAGTAGCCATGGTCTGACCAGGGCAGAGGACAAAGGGACTGTGATGTCTTTAGTGCTGGACACTACTTCTAAAGCAGACTAAGAAGTTATTAGCTTTTTTTGATTGCCATGACACATTGTTCGCTCTAATTAAGCTTGGAATCCCCTTAAACTCCCAGATTTTTTTCAGAGAACAACTATCTAGCTGTACCTCCTCCATCTTGTATTTGTGAAGCCAATTGCTTGATCCTAAGTGTAAGAGCATTTATCCTTGCTATGTTTTATCTTGTTAACCTTGGCCGCAAATTGTTGTTTGTCAAAACATTTTTGGATCTCAAGCTTGTTTTCTATCCATCTTCGAATTCAATCATCTTTAAAGATACCCCATGTTTTGTTTTGTTTAATGAAACCAGTTTGACTGATCAGTTAAATCAACCTATGAATCAAAACTTTTAAAAATTTGGAAAGTTTCACAATTTGACCAACACAAGAAGCCATCCAATACAGAGGCATCTTATCAACATAAATCTTAGCCATTCTCTAAAACTCTGAATCTTGGGATTGCTTAGTCTCTGAGCAACTAAAATTGTCGGGGCCCTCAGAGCAATGAAGTGTGGCACAAGGGAACTTTGGCATGGTTCAGGTGTTGACCTGTACTCAAGAAGAGAGGCAGCATGATACAATGGAAATAATATCATTAGCTGTGTAGGTGCTACTCCCTTCTTTTAAGAATCAGGAGAGTATTTTCCTTCTTCAGTCCTGCCTGACCCATTATTTGTAGTTTCTTACACATAGGGGCTGAGTAATCACATTTCTAGTTCCTTCAGTACCTTGGGATCTATTCTGTCTGGGCCAGATAAGGGGAACTCATCAAAAACAGCTAGAGATCCCTAATGATCTCCTCACTTAGCTGGAGCTTCAATTCCCCACTAGTCATTTTTGCTCTATCTCTCTCTCTTTTTTTTTTTCCAGTTTAAATGTTTTTCTCTTTGCCAAAGAAAACAGAAGAAATGTGAGTTGAATTCTGTCCTCTCTTTATCACCAATTGTTACTGTCCCATCCACACCACAGCAGCAGTATTTTCCCTTCTTCGATTTATCTCTTTTCCCTAATATAGCTTTAAAAAATTGTTTTTGGAGGCAATTGAGGTTAAGTGACTTGCCCAGGGTCATACATCTAGTAAGTGTCTGAGGCTGCATTTGAACTCAGTTTATTCTGAACTATGGCACTCCATTGCTAAAAATCATACCACCCTTATCTATACACCCCTCAATACCTCCCCCTACTTTCCTCTTCTGTTGTTGCTGAGTTGTTCCAGTCATGTCCAATTCTTTGTGACCCAGTTTGGGGTTTTCTTGGCAAAGATATTGGAGTGCTTTGCCATTTTCTTCTCCAGTTCACTTTATAGATGAGTAACTGAAGCAAATGGGGTTAAATGACTTGCTCAGGGTCACACAGCTAGTAAGTGTCTAAGGCTGAATTTGAACTCATAAAGATGAGACTTCCTGTTTCCAAGTTCGGTGCTCTATATACTCTGTGCCACCTAGCTGCCCATATCTTTTAAAAACTGATTTAACAGTTGGTTGAAGAATTTCTTATGCATTCACATTTGATAGCTACCCCCTTTTCTCCTCCTCATCAGAATTATTTCTATTTTTGTCTTCAGGACTTAATTTCTGAGAGTTTCCTATCCTTCCTGGGCTAGTTTCCCCAGCTAAATTTTAGTCGGTGGTATTTTGCTTAGCCTGTCTCTAAACCCTGTGAAATCTGCTTGACAAAAATCTATAATCTAGGCTAGAATATGACTGGCTTCCTCTCCTCTGCTAGAACAAATTTAAAGATGGGGTAGTCACTTCACCCACAAGGTTCTCATCATTTCAACTTAGAAAATGAGTTGCTTCTTGTTGATGAGAATTAGGTCCAGAAAGGCAATTCCTCTTGTCCTGCCTCCACTTTTTGAAGGATGAAATTATCACTAAATCAAGCCAAGAAATCCCTAGCCGCTCTGCTTTGGCAGAGAGAGTACTACAACAGCTGTTCAGATAGTTGACATCCCCCATCATGACTACATCATGGCTCAAATCCACCTTTATGATCTATTTCCCAAAATCCTCATCTATTTCCTCCTGTCCAGGTGGTCTGTTGTAGACTATAATGACTACTTTTGTAGTCACTCTGGGGCTGCTGTTGGGGAGGCTGCAACTGGCGGAAAGGGAATGAAGAGGAAATGTACTCCTCAGACATTGGGTACCTTGGGACAAAGCACCAGTTGCCCCAGCCTAGTTACGGCTCTGAAAGTATATCAACTTTAATGGTGAAGCTGGAAACTGGGAAATATAATTATTTACTTTAGTGGATGTGAGAAATCACTTTTTTTAAAGAGTTCCCCAACTTCCCTCTCTCAATACCTCCCCCTGTCTCTTCCTTTCAAAGTTCAGAACAGTAGTTGTTGCTAAGTCCTTTAATCATGTCCAACTCTTCATGACCCCATTTTATGGGGTTTTCCTGGCAAAGATACTGGTGTGGTTTGCCATTTCCTTTTCCAGGATCCCCATTTTATACCTTGAGGAACCTGAAGCAAAGGTTTAAGTAACTTGCCCAGGGTCACATAGCTAGTTCTGAAGCTGCATTTGAACTCAGGTCCTTCTGACTCCAGGTTCAGCACTCTGTCCATTATAAGGAAACTGAGGTAAATAGAGGTCAAACTGGTCTGCCTAATAGGAAGCATCATTGTGTCTGCAATCAGGTCTCAATAAGGAGATTTCTGATCTACTACAGCACTAAAATGTTTGAACGTAGAGTTGCTATGTTCTCATACACACCATACATAGGCAACAACATGCAGACTGGAGAAATACCATGCTGTGTTTCCAGCATCTCTCTAATGAGAGAGACTCTTAAGTTTGTGTTTCCAGCATCTCTCTAATGAGAGAGAGTCTTAAGTTTTCTCCCTTCACTTCCAACCATAATCCACCCTAGCATGTTCCCTCCCATAAGGTTTAGATTGTCAGGGTTTTCAGGGGTGCAGATACTTTTTAAAGCCCTGGATTTTGAAGATGAGGAAGAGGAGAAGGAAGAAGGGGAGGAGGAGAAAAAATTTTTTAGAATAATGAGAAGTAGCATTGCATCATGGATAAAGAGTGGGTCTTGGAAGTCAGCATCCTTATTCTTGGCACATTATCTGTGTGATGGGGACATCATTTAACCTCCCAGTGCCCCAGAAAACTCTCTAAAACTGTTATGTTACATAGCAGGTGTCCATCTGCATTTTGCCCATTTACAAGTACCCCTCTGCATTTTGCCCAAGTACAGGTGTCCATCTGCATTTTGCCCATCTGCAAGTGGACATCTGCACTAAAAAAAGGAACTTTTTCCTCACCAAAAGTTCCTAATAATGAAATCACAGATTCAGATGACTGGTGCTGCTGCTACTGCTACTACTACTACTACTACTACTACCATTATCACCACCACTACTACTACCACTACCACCACCACTACCACTACTACCACCACCACCACTACTACTACCACCACCATCACCACTACCACTACTACTACTACTACCACCACCACCACCACTACTACCACCACCACCACCACCACCACTGCCACCACTACTACTACTACTACTACTACAACTATTACCACCACTACTACTATTACTACTAGACATGCCTTATTTCATCTTCAAGTTTGCAAATCCCTTTATCAATTAATGAACAAAAAAAATTTATTAAATGCTGTATACTGGGTTCTGTGCTGAGAATCCAAAGACAAAAAAAAATGAATAATCTTCCCTCTTAAGGAGCTGATATTCTGTGTCACTTTACCCACATTATACCATTTGAGCCACACAACAATCCAGTGAGTTAGGTGCTGCAGAGTTGTGGGTTTTTTAAAAATTATTAAACAAGACCTGTGATATCAATGATATAGGGAATTTCCAGAGAGGAATACTCTATTCATACAAATTGGTACCTTCATTGTAAATTAGTCTTAGAGGGTTGCCTAGGACACTGAGATATTAAGTGACCTACCCAAGGTCAACAGGCAGTATGTGTCAGAGAGAGGACTTCCTACGAGCCAGGTACCAGAGTAGGTGCTAGGGATACAAAAACAGAATGAAACAATCCTTGCCCTCAAGGTATTTACATTCTATTGGAGGAGACAACATGTGCACATGTAAGTATATTCCAAATATATATAACCTAAACCTTTATATGGCCTAGGAGGGGCTCATATTACTCAGAGGCATTTTTTTTTAAGCAGAAAGTTAAACCCGACTCTGGACTCTAACTCAATGCACATAGTGTTCCTCTCTGGGCTTCTCTTTCTCATCTATTGACTAAAGGGTCACAGTAAAGGCTTGTTAACCCAGAATTATACATTTAAGGCCAGACAGGACCTCAGAGGCCATCTAGTGCAACACCTCTCGTTTTACAGTTGGGGAAACTAAGTTCCAGAGAAGTCAAGATTTGTCCAAGGTCCCACAGATCCTAAGGAGGAGAGTCAGGATTTGAACCCAGGCGCACTGATCTTTGCTCCAATGCTCTTGCCATTGCACCTCCTGGCCCCAAAATGCTAAAGTTTTACCAAGGGTTCTAGCAATGAGGAAGCTCGTGGTGACTGCTTCTGAAACTATTGTGCCCCAGATGGCCACAGGATGTCACCATTTCCCCAAGACCGATCTGGTTAAATTATGTTTGTGTGGCAACCAAAAAAAAAGCCAGTTTGTTTGTTTGTTTTTAAAGTATTTATGTCTGAGCTCTACCCCACGGTCAGAGCTTTCTGTCACTTGGGCTTTCACAGCATCTCACAGTCTTTTCTTGATAAGCAAAGGAGACCAGGTTAGTAAATAAATCCTTCGGCTATTATGCAGGGAGTTTCCACCCAGGAAGAAATTTGATCCTGTGTTAGCAATTAGCAATCATTGGCTCTGAGCCCCATAGTGGAGCTAGAGTGGGAAAAGGGAGATTTTATTTTATTTTCAAAAAGGTTTTTATCGATATTATTTTGAAAAATATTCCTGTCCCTTCCCAACTTCTTCCCTCTGTGTCGCTGCCTTCGAAACAGTTATATAAAACACATCAATCCGTGGGCTCTGTCTGAAAACGTATGCCTCATTCTGCCCCTGTACTTTACCACCTCTCTGCCAAGACATACCGGACCAAAATGGAAATATTTAAATTATAGGTCTTTCACCACCTTAGCTGGCCTTCTCTGGGCATTATCTCCTCCATATAAACATCCTTTTAAAAATGCCCCTGAGAAGGGAAGGGGGAGAGAATAAGCATTAATGTAGGACCTACTATGTTCTAGTGCTAAGCACTTGACAAATATGATTTTATTTGATCAATGGGAAGAGAAGACAATATTCCAAGGGTGTTCTGACTAGGGCAGAGTACAACTGGATTGTCACCTCCCTAAGCTTGGGTACTATGATTCTCTTTAACACAGTCTAAGGTTTTGTGAGCTTTCTTGGTGACCATGTCACACTCATGACTCATATCGAGTTTTTGGTCCACTAAAACCACCAGATCTTTTTCTTATGAGCTGCTGCCTTGGAAATAAGATTTGACTTTGAATTTAAGAGCTGAGGATGAGAGGAAGTATTAAGAGAAAAGGTGGAATGGGAAAATCCTAGAGGCAGAGGACAAAGAGAACCAGGAGGCTTGATAGTTACAATGACCTTGGCTCAAGTCTAGCCTGACACAAAACTGGTCATGTGACCCAAGCAAGTCACCCTCTTATCACCCCACGTGTCTCCCCAGACAACTCTAAATTGTCTGAGTGGTTGCCAGTCTGCATTGGTACAGGAAATTTCCTTCCTGAGAACTTCCCATGTTGATAAATCACAGGTCCAGACATATATACATGCAAGTATGTACATATACACATGTTTTGTACATGTGTGTACATATAGACACGCGTGTGTATCTGTATATACATACATACATGCATGGGCTTACAACAAAAGAGAATTATGAGAGGCTCATCCAGGAAGTTCCCCTAATTTGCTGGGCTGTGGTACTCCCCTGGAGCTGGCCTTACACTCTGGTTCTGTAGGGGTGGGCAAGGACTCTTTGGAATGATTTAGCAATTCCTTATTGACTCCCATACCTGGGCATCTGTCTTAGAGATGATTGGCAGAGCCACCCCCTGGATAGGCTACAGAAGGAGAGGAGAATTGCTCCATCTCTCTGTTAACACCATTTTGAATTGTGACTTGGGATTCTACCACCCCTATCTTGGATTTCCATTAGGAGATGGGAAAGGAGGGTATTTTTCTTCCTTCCCCTCAGTAGCCTTGGTGGCCGTGAACATATGGCAGCAAATGGACCAATCCATGGGCTCTATCTGAAAATGTAGTCCTCATTCTACCCCTGGGGCTTAGAGTTTATGCACTCCCTGCAAACCCTGAACATGTTTAGCCCTTATGGGAGGGAACATGCTGCCAGGGTTATGGTTGGAAGAGAAAGGAGAGAGCCTAAGACTCTCTCTCGTTAGGTAGGTGCTGGAAATGCCGTGTGGTATTTTCTCCAGCCTGCATGTTGTCGCCGGAATATGGTGTGTATAAGAACAGAGCAGGGCATAAAATGGCAATATTGGGGTCCTACACCTTCCCCATTGCCTTTCTCTAGAAATTCTTCCCCACATGTCGCTGAGAAGAGAACGTGAAGAGAATGAACTTGTATAGCGCCTGTCTCTCTGCTAAGGACTTTACAAATACTCTCTCATTTGATCAAGAGAGTTGGAAAGGGTGGTAGCCACAGTTTGGGGGACTGAACTGGGCTTTCTCATCAGCTTTGTGTTTCTTTCCCTAAGCGCAAGTAACTGAGAAGTGACCCTGAAAGGTGGACATTTCCAGCCTTGGTGGCCACCTTCTAAGCCTGAGAATCTGTGGCTTCCTGGGTTGGTGATGGTTGTCCACCAAGAGAGGCTTCCCTCCTTTGAGAGGAGAAGATGCATCACCACCAGAAGAAGCACCTGACTCAGAAAGGACTGAGAAAGTACAAAGGATGCTGCAGCTAGGGAGCGCCATAGTGCACAGAGCGCTGGGAACTGGAGTCAGGAAAACCCGAGTTCAAATCTAACCTCTGACACTTACTAGCTGTGTGACCCTGGACAAGTCATTTAACTACTGCCTGTCTCAGTTTCCTTAACTGAAAAGTGGAGATAATACTAATACCTACCTCTCAGAGTTATTATGAGGATTAAATGAGATAATATTGGTAAAGAACTCAGCCCAGCACCCCAGCACATAGTACGTGCCTTTCCCCTTCTCCCTTCCCCCCACTCCTGCTCCCCAAGGCACACCCTGTCTATCCAGAAGATCAGTACAGGTCTGAAATGAGGTGAAGCATCTGCTTGCAGTCCCATGAAGTGCTTTTACCTTTGGGGGAGATTATAATGATGGTGATGGCTTATCGTCTTTTGTGTTTTGAATGTCTCTCTTAAAGAAGAGGAAATAAATAATGTTCTGTACCTTATCTACGTTGTACATCAAATACCTTTCCAGTTGTACATCAGATACCTTTCGAGCACTTTTTGAGCAAAGACCCCGCTAATCCCTTTTACAGGAGTCACTTGAATATGAGTCACATCTAAGCTTTGTTGTAGGGTTTTTTTTCTGAAACTCTGGGGTGGGGAAAATGAGCCAGAGAGGAGGAGAAAAGCCTGACTCCCCTTATGGGAGGGGACTGCTCTCCCTCCACTCCCATTTTGTCCTCGGTCACATAGCTATGTGCCACCCACCGACTCAGGATTATAAAGATGGGCTACAGTAGAAGCAGACTTCACGTGAACTTGACACACGCCATGCCTTCAACATTCTCAGGCATTGGTGTCAATCTTGAATGGAGAGTAGAAATGAAACCATATAGAAGGATCCCTGTGGGCATAACCTATGTTCTATTCGATTTGTTAAGTATTTCTCAATTACATTTTAATAATGATAAGAACAACAAGAATAATTTTATTCTTTTGTCGTGTTTTATTCTTGATGACCCCTTTTGGGTCATCATACCATGTGGTTTACCATGTCCTTCTCCAGCTCATTTTACAGAGGGGGAAACTGAGGCAAACAGGGTTAAGTGACTTTACACAGTTCATGTCTAAGGCCATATGTGAACTCAGGAAGATGAGTCTTTCTGACTCTAGGGCTGGTAGCCCTATCCATTGTGCCACTGAGCTGCTCTAACAATAATAACAAACATTTGCATGGTGCTTATGATGTGTCTGGCGCTTTAAAATTACCATCTCATTTAATCTATTTTCCCTCTTTCCTGCCTCCTTGTCCCCTGATGTTTCTGCATCAGAGGGACTGATGTTTGACATCTCTGCTCTCCCATCCAAGCTGAGGACACTTCTCTCTCTAGGGCAGGCCTTAGCTGAGAATCCCTGCATTGCCATCCTGGGTTCCAGCCCACAGCTACTCCAGGGATGAGATCCTGCCAGTTTTGCACTGCTCCCATATGCCAGGCCAGATGCCACACAGACCAAGGATCTACCACACGGGCCATTCAGGTGTTTATAGTGTTGCTGAGCATTTACAGTTTTCCTAGAGAGGTCATGGCCGCATCTCCCAACATTCCAGTGTACCCATTAGCTAATATACAGTTCAAGGTACCCTTTCCAGTATCCATATAAGGGCAGGCCAGTCAATCAGGTGACAGACCTATTTCCTCCCCATGGTCAATCAAGTGGGAAAGAGGGAGGCAAATGCCCAGATGGAATTTTCCTGCTGACCAAACTGATATTTGAATGCTACAAGTATGTCAAACCATGGAATATCTGGGCTAAGTGTTGAGTGTAATCCAAGCTGAGGCAGTTTGGCCAATACGTGGAAAGAAAGCCCACACTATTGAGACAGGAGCAATGAACATTCATTCATTCTAAAAGCATTTATTAAGTCTCTGCTTTGTGTTAGACTCTGTGCTAGGTCCTAGGGATATCAATGAGGAAAGGTGCTGCCATTTTGCTGGAGGACAACAACATATATACCAATAAATCATTTTAGAATAGATACTAAAGAGATTCCAAGTAATTTCCAGGGGGAGGACACTGGCAGCTGGGGTAAACTTCTTGCAGGAGGTGACCCTTATGGCGAGCTTTGAAGGAAGACAGGAGGCTCAGTGGATAGAGGTCTGGACCTAGAGTCAGGAAGACCTGAGTTCAAATCCAGCCTTAGACAGTTATTAGCCACGTGACCCTGGGCAAGTAACTTAACCTTGTTTGCCTTAGTTTCCTCATCTGTTGAATGAGCTGGAGAAGGAAATAGCAAACCACTACAGCATCTTTGGCAAGAAAACCCCAAATGGAGTCATGGAAAATATTGTTGTGCTACGGTCCACGGGGTCACAAGGAGTCAGACATGACTGAACAATAAATGAATAGATTCGAAGGGATAGAGGTGAGAAAGGGGTACATTTCAGGCAAGCTGGACAGCCTGTGGAGGTGGGGAAATGGAATATCCTTGATGAAGAGCAGCAAATAGGTCAACACATTCACTGAAATAGCACAAAACTTATTTTATTTGTCTCATTAGAAAAAGATTCTTCTAGGGGTCTTGCTCTAAATTGATGGGCGGTCGGGAGGTATGAATAGCCCCAAATTTTGTATCTTATCCTGCCATGGTGAAATACCAGATGAGATTCTCTGCAACTCTATGCAGCAGAACTGAGTCTCCTAAGCTCCCCCACAGGGGCCTAATAATTAATGCTGGGTTTTTTTTAATCTGCAGAAGAGCTTTGCCTTCTGGACTCTGACACAGAGAGTTGTCAGGCCAAGCCAGGCAAAGGGGAAGACAGCCTTGGTCAAACACCCCAAAGAAGAGAGAGATAAAAATTCTGAGAGGTTCACTATGGCCTCGACAGATTGCCTAAGAGTGATCAGATGCAGAAAGTGGTTCAATGCAGGCAGGGTTAGTATCATTCCCTCTGAGTCACAAACGATTTCCTGGCTAAGTTCTGAGAATTTAGCAACAAAACATTTCCTTCTTTCTATGGAATGTAGGGTTTGGCTTATTTAGAAGAGCTACGAGTCCAAGGCTGTTCGAAAGGCATCTTCCAGTTCAATCCCTTTTCATCTCCCAGAAATCTTGAGTTTCCCAGAGAACCAACACTTTCTGCAGGGGTGATTCTACAGTGGAATGAATCGTGACCTAGCTTCCTTCACTCTTCAGATATTTTATTGCTCTAAGTCATCAAGTTTCACTTGGCTGGGCAATGGTACACAAATGCAAGGTTATAAATCCTAATGCCAATTTTGCCATACCATGACCCTGGCTTGGGATATGGTCCCCCGCCACCCAATATCTCTGCTTCCATATTTACTACATAAGCTTCCTTTTGTGTGTTGTCTTCTCCCATTAGACTGTAAACTCTTTGAAGGCAAGCACTTCCTTCTTTTTCTTATTTCCATCCCTACTGCCTGGCAAATTTGTAACTCAATCATTCAGTTGTGTCTGACTCTTCATGACCCCACTGACCACAGCATGCCAATGCTCTCCTCGAGGTTTTCTTGGCAAAGGTGCTGGAATGATTTGCCATTTCCTTCTCCAGTGGATTAAAGCAAACAAAAGTTAAGTGACTTGCCCAAGGTCACACATCTAGTAAGTGTCTGAGTCTGAATTTGAACTCAGGTGTTTCTGACTCTAGGTGCAATGCCCTACCCACTGAGTCACCTAGCTATCCATAGTAGGCATTTAATAAATGTTTAATGAATGGAAGAATTTTGACTGAACTGCCACATAGAACTATTTTAAGGGGGAGGAGAAAGTGTTAGTAAAGGACTTTCATACAAATAGTCAAGGGACTATATGAGTATTTGATAAGCTGCCCATTAAAAATGCAGGTCAGGGGCCACCTCCTCCAGGTAGTCTTAGATTCTAGTCTTCTTACACTTTATTCCTTTTTACTCTATTATATCTAGCAATACAAACCTTCTTGCTGTTTCTCAAATACAATACACACTCCCATCTCCAGACACCATGCATTTGTACTGGCTGTGCCCCATGCCTCGAATGCTCTCTCCATTCTCACTGATGCCTCTTGGTTTCCTTCAAGATGCAAATCCCATCTTGGACAGGAGGCCTTTCCCTTTGCTAGAGCCTTCTAGCTTCTCTTTGCACTGTTTACACCTTGTATCTGCTGGTCATTTGCATGTTGTCTCCTCCACTAGATGTGGGAGACTTGAAAACAGAAAGTGAGTTTTGGCTTTTCTTGGTGTGCCCAACACCTGACATGATGTCCAGTACAAGATGAGTCCTTAACAAAAGCTCATTGATTGACTGACTGTGTTCCCTGGGTAAGAGGTTTAAATTTTCTGTGCCTCAGACAACCCTCTAGAATTTATCCACTAAGTTATACACGGCTTGTGATCTGCACTGGTGAACTGAGTTCCCACACCAGGATCTCCCCATACTAGTGAAATCACAGATTCTTCAGATGTTTTGGAATCACAGAATCTTGGAGATGGAAAGTCAGTCACAGAAAACCTTTCCTGAGCTGTGCCAGGCACTGTGCTAAGCCCTAGGGATACAAAGAGAGGCAAAAGACAGTCCCTACCCTCAAGGAGCTTCCAATCTAATAGGGGAGCTGGGACCTCCTGTACCTGGAGAAGGAATGCCATTTTCAATATGCAGCTTCTACTTGTGACATCTAACTCTGAACCTTCTCAGGCTTCCCCATTCCCCTTCTGGGTCGCACTGGTAAGAAGCCCTTACTTATATTTAGTCAAATTCTTTCCCTTTGAAACTTCTATTCCCAGGTCCTTGTTCTACCCTCCAGGGAAAACCAGAGCCTAGTCTAATTCTTCTTCCCCATGACATCCATTCAGATACTAGAAGGCAGTTCTCTTATGCCCCACCTGTCTTCTTTTCTCCAAGCTAAACCTTCCCAGTTGCTGCATCTGATTCTCCCAGAACATGTCTTCCAGTTTTCTCACCTTTCTTCTCACCTTCTGGATTTTCTAGTTTGTCAACGTCCTAAAACATTATGGTGGTGTCTGGCACTGGGACATTGGCGGCAGATCTGCAATTGTTCTCATTCCTTTGGAAAACCATTTGAAATTATGCCCCCAAATGACTAAAATATCCATACCCATCAACTCCACTGCTAGGCATGGTCAATCTCAAGGAAGTCAATAACAAAAACAAAGGACTTATATGTATCAAAATATCCACTGCAGCACTTTTTGTAGTAGCAAAGACTTGGAAACAAAGTAGATACCCACTGATGGAGGAAATGGCAAAACAGGGTGTAGCATAATGGGACTTGTGTTTCTTAACTGCACTATAAGAAAAAAGAACTAATAAGAATATAGAGAAGCTTGGGAAGATTTGTGTCCAATGCCTGGCACATAGGAGGTGGTTAATACATGTTTATTGCTTGGTAGATTGACTGAACTGTTGCAATGTGAAGTAAGCAGAAGCAGAGAAAGAGCACACAATGACTTATGTCAAAGGAAAGGACGACCGCCACGTCAACAGAAAAAATAACCCCAGCTGAATGTTATAAAATTATGAAGACCAAGGTTGGCCCCAAAGAAGAAAGGGGGAAGTGCGCCTCTCTCCTTTCTTTGCATAGGTGAGGAACTGTAGTTGTAGAACACTTCATGAGATACCAGGTTTGGGTGATGTATTGGTTAATTTTGCTGAATTATGAATTTTAAAAAGTTCTTTGTTATATGGCATAACTTTCTGAGAAAAGATATGTGAGGAAATTAAGGTAATGTAAAAACAAAAGAGAACAATGAAATTTAATTTTTTAAAAAGCAGTGCCTGGAAGGAAACACCATATTCAGATTTTCTGGTCATTTGCTCAAGGCAAAGTACAGTATGACTTTCACCTCCTTTGTTCTAGCCACCAGACTCCTAGAGAAGCAATGTAGTTTAGAGGGAAAAGTATTGGATGGGACATCAAAGGAACTACCTGGGTGACCCCAGGATTCAGTCTCCTTACATCGAAAATGGAAGGCTCAGTGAAAAGCTCTTTAAGGTGCCTTCAGCCCAAACTCTGTGTTTCTAGTTAAGTATTTAACAGCTTTTTTTTTGGTTGACTTGGCTTCATAGATTGGCTTCATAGAGATTTCTTAAAGTTTCTACCTTTTTCAAATAAACTTACCTAATGGTGGCCCCTTCAACCTGTAGTATGCGCAGATGAAGTTTCGTCTGTGTTTTTGCCACGCAACTTATCAGATCCTACAGAAGTGGGTAGTGGAAAGTGCTGGATTTAGTCAAAAGACTTAGATTCAAATCCTTTTTCTTCCTACCTATGTTCCCTGTGGGTTTGCTGTCAGCTTGCTTTTGTATTCCTTATAAACTAATTATGTGATTGTAATGATGTAGTCTACTATGGAATATGATTTATGAAAGTCTGTCTTGTCCTCACCCTCACCAAGAATGCTTCAATATGTATGGAAAATATTCTTATAAAATGTTGTATACTTGAGAAAGTATGACTAAATAATTACCGCTATTCTCTGTTACATTTGTGGTTGTTGTTGTTAATAATAAGTTCCAAAATTTTTCCCCTGCTGCTTTGGTATTTTCTCTAGTTTCTTACAACTGAAGAATGTCTCCCTCAATGACCCTAAAACTGTATGTCCTCTACTCTCCACCTCTACCACCCCATCCTTACCATGAGTACTTGGACTTGGTCTAGTTCAACTGTCTATCCCACTTTCGTGGTGTTTTCCCCCAATGTCATTTTTCTACTCCTTCTGGCAAAATGTCAAAGACTGTAAGGTTAGAGTCCTAATGTTATGACTTTATTCTTCTTGATGGGGAAAAGAGTTTACCATCACGAAATTTACAGATCTTTTCTATTTTTCATCTGTGTGTCATCCTTCTTCTAGTTTTGTCCTTAAGCGTCTTCGCATGATTTTGCCTAGTTATATTTCTCTTTAAATTTGTTTTCCCCTCCACTACTTCTCTCTGCTTTATGAGGTAATACAGCTTATAATCTTCCACCATCCTTTCCTGTAACATTCCTAATCTTTTGTTGATCTTGGCTGCCATATCTTTACTCTTGGCAAAGAGATCAAGGGTTTCCTGATTGAGTTGGTTTCTAGGCTTTTTTGGTCTCTTCATTATGGCAATTTATTTACTCTGGTTAAACTTCTGTATGAAATTATTGTAATTGAAGCTTATGTCCTTTCCACCCTTCATTTCCTATTTTGGGAGCATCAATAGCTTGTTTACGTTGATGTCACATACTAAGTACCAGTTTAATGTAGTTATGTAATGGTAAAGATTAAATATTATGTGGGTGGGGGAAGAAGGGGGAGAACCACGGAATGGGAAGCACAGACTTAGAATATGACTTCTTGTTTTACAGGCTTACTCTGTAAATAACTTAAGAATCATTCTGTGAATTACTCATTGGTGTTATTACTTCTACTGGCGTATTTTTTGAGTTCATGATGTACAAACCAGACTGTACATATTAAGGTCATCTTAGGACTGCAGATCTAGACCTATAAGGGATTTCAGAGGACTCAAATTTTACAAAAATAGGAAACTGAGGCTTGGAGAGATTAAGAAGCTTACTCAAGTCACACAACTAGTATATGTCAGAGGCAGGTCTTCCTGACTCTTAGGCGCAGCATTCTATGTACCAAACTGGCCACCTCTTTCCCCTTCTATAAAATCAAGAAAATGGTATCTGAGCTTCCTATCTGTTATAGGAATCAAGTGAAATAATGTATACAAAAACCCTTTAAAATATAAAATATTGTAGAAAAATGTACATGGCAAGAATTTATTGTTACATCCTCCTCTTCTTCCTCCCTCTCCTCCTCCTCTTCATCATCATTCCTTCTTCCAGTTCCAAAGAAGTTTCTCTCCTCTCTAAAGCAAACACTACCATGTAGACTCAAAAATAGGCAGTCGATTCTCATCTTCTCTGAGATCCGCTCCCACAAGTGTTACTCCCTTAGAGCCATTTCCAGAGGACTTAGGGTCGAAAAGTCCCAAGTTTGTGATTTCTGTGATCTTCCCCATCTTTCCCCAACCCTTTTAATATTCTGAATCAAATCACACCATGTGCTCTTCAATCCCTGACATTTTTATATACATGAAGTCAGACTAAAAATGAAAATTGAGTATTTTCTTGAAGGAGAAAAAGAAATCAGAAGTGGATTAACCTGCAGGCTGAGGGGATATAGTTGGGATTGGGAGAGAAATTAAAATGGTAGAAATATAAAAGGGGAAATGTCAGTTCGAACCCATTTTCCTGAGTGTCAGGCATGTGTGTATATATTTATACATGAACAATTATATGTATGTTTATATATATATATATATATACATATATGCATGTTTATGCATATACCTGTGTGTACATATACATGTATATGTGTGTGTGTGAAGGAAGAAAGGATTCTTATGAACTAACTACTGTTTATATTTGAACATTAACTCTTCTTTTCGGATCAGCTAGAATTATTCTCCTCTAAGGGGGTGGCTAGGTGGTACAGTGAATAGAGAGCCAGCCCTAGAGTCAGGAGGACCTGAGTTCAAATGTGAGTTCAGACACTTAACACAAAAACTAGCCATGTGACCTTGGGCAAATCACTTAACCTCCAGTCACTTAACCCCAATTGCCCTACCTTCCCCCCTCCAAAAAGCAATAAAATAAAATAAGAATTATTCTCCTCTATAGCTTGTTTCTGGACTCACTACCCAGCTTCCCCAAGTAATCAGGGCTTTGAGTTCCCTAAACCACCTTGCTTTATAAAAAGTGACTTTGACTCTTTTTTTCCTCTTTTTCTTTTTTGGACCTAATACTCCACTGGTGTAGAGAACTTACCATGTCAATCTAGATCCAGTAACTATTGTGCAGCTTACCACCTTCTTTTCAGTTGTTTTGTTAGAGATCTCCACTTGGACATATCATAATCGTCTCAAACTGTATGTCCTAAACTGAAGCCACCATCTTCCTCCCAACCAGGAGGTCCCATCATCATCATCCACACGGCTGCTACTCTTCTCCAAATCCCCTTTACCTCATTACTGGATCATTCTGCATCTCCTTTCTTGGTCTCTCTGCCTTGAATCTCTCCCCTACCCAATGCAAACTTCATTCTGCTGCCAGACAAATTTTCCTGATGTATTGTTTTTACATGTCATTCCATTGTTCGAGAACCCAGACTAAGTCAAGATGCTTTCTTGTCAGAATATAATACAGAAGAGAGAAGATTGGCTCTAAAATTGGAGGGCCAGAGTTCAATCCCCCATGCTCTGATGTGATTTGAGGCAAATCACTGAACCTGGGCCTCAGTTTCCTTTCCTGTAAAAATATGAGAGTTGTACTAGATGACTTCTGAGTTCCCCTTCGAGTATAGATCTATGTTCCTGTGAAGTAGTCATTATATTGGGTTGTATGTGATGATTTTTAAATGGCCAAGGTTATAGTGATTCTGTCCCTGGAAGCATAGACATGAAATGGCTTGTGATTTTGCCCCAGTTAGAGAGCAAAAACTAACAATGGGCTTTTGGCAGTTGAGATCCCAGACCTGTGCTAAGAAAGGTCACTCTTTCCTGGGTGATGCCTGCTGCTGCTGCACACCTTCATGCCATGAACAAAGGGACACCAGGAAATGTAGGATGGGCTCAACCACAGGTGTTCATGAGAAATCAGGTGAATTCTATCAAGTGTAGAATTTAACAGAATTTATTTTAAGAAACGACATATTTAGAAATGAGTACTCACATACCTCACTGAAGAAAGGCAGGAGGTGAGAGTGAGGACCTCTAGGTCCTCCTGTCTGCTTTTCTTTTAGCACTCTAGGTACTAGAGGAAGAAAGGAAAGCAGGAAGGCAGAAAGGAAGGAAGGAAGGAAGAGAGGAAGGAATGAAGGAAGAAAGAAAAAAGAGAGAGGGAAAGGAAGGAAGGGAGAAAGAAAGAGAGAAATGAAGTAAAGAAAGATGAAGGGAACAAGAAAGGGAAGAGGAAGAAAAGAAGGAAGGGAAAGAAGAAAGGAAGGAAGGAAGAAGGAAACGAAGGAAGAGGAAGGAAACTAGAAAGGGAGGAGGAAGGAAAGAAGGAAGGAGGAAAGAAAGAAGGAAGGAAAGAAATCAAGAAAGGAAAAGAAGGAAGGAAAGAAGGAAGAAAGGAAGGAAGGAAGGAAAGGAAAAGGAAGGAGGGAAAGACAGAAAGGAAAGAAAGAAAGATAGAAAGAAAGACAGAAAGAAAGAAAGAGAGTAAAAAAGAGTCATATATCCCTCTTTGTGTCTCTTTGGTGATCCTCTTTCATGGAGTTCCATGGAGGCTTGGACAGATAGCTGTAAATATCACCACCACAGGATGCCATGATGAGGCAGCTGCTCCATCTGTGTGGGTTTTGGGGGGTGGAGTGGGGGAGCCCCTCCACTTCTCTCTTCCTCTCGGGAGAGCCTCAGAACTCCCACCCTCCAGTCCTGATCCAGTATCAACTTCCTCTTTCCAAATTGGGGAGAACTATGACTCTCAGGATCTTCAGAGGTAGTCTGAGTCTTGCCAGGGGGCCCATTACAGTAGCAATGATAATAACTGACTTTAAAGCACGCAAAGTACCCCACAATCATTAATTCATCAGCTCCAACCCTGAGGGGAAGGAAAGCACTGCAGACATTGTGTCCCCATTTCATGGAGTAGTTGATTAATTGACCCACAGTCACAAAGCCAGCCATTATTCGAGGCAGAATTTGAACCCAGTCCTTTTTTTGCTTTTTGGAGAGAAATTGGGGTTAAGTGACTTGCCAAGGTCACACAGCTAGTTTCAAATTTGAACTCAGGTCCTCCTGACTCCAGGGCTGATGCTCTATTCACTGCACCACCTAGCCGCCCCAAACCCAGTCCTTCCTGACAAGTACTTCAGTGCTCTAGTCACTAAGGAGCAGTTAGGTGGTGTGTTTGATAGACCACTGGCCTTGGAGTCTGGAAGACCTGAGTTCAAATTTGTCCTCAGACGCTTATTAGTTATTAGCTATGTGACCCTGACCTTCTATCTCGCCTCATTTGTAGAAGGGGGATAATAATATCATCTGCCTCCCAGAGTGGTTATGAGAGCAAAAGAGACAGTATTTGTAAAGTGCTTTGCAAACCTTAAAGAACTATTATTATTACCCCAGTTTCTGGGATAAGAACTCACTATTTGACAAAAACTGCTGGGAAAATTGGAATATAGTATGGCAGAAACTGGGCATAGACCATCATCTAACGGCGTACACCAAAGTCAAGTCTAAATGGGTGCACGACCTAGGTATAAAGGCTGATACTGTAAATAATCTGGGGAAGCAAGGAATAGTTTACCTGTCAGATTTATGGAGTAGGGAAGACTTTATGACCAAAGAAGAGTTGGAGAGCATTATAAAATGCAAAATGGATAACCTTGATTACACTAAATTGAAAAGTTTCTGTACAAATAAAGCCAATGTAACCAAGATTAAGAGGGAAGTGGGAAATTGGGAAAGAATATTTACAACCAGTGTCTCTGATAAAGGCCTCATTTCTAAA
>CM053582.1:92332453-92362342 GCA_028627135.1 Pseudochirops cupreus
ACCCAAAGGGCTATAAATAATTGCATACCCTTTGACCCAGTAATACCACTTCTGGGGTTGTATCCCAAAGAGATCATTGAAGTGGGAAAAGGACCCATATGTACAAAAATATTTATTGCAGTTCTCTTTGTGGCGGCAAAAAACTGGAAGTATAGGGGATGCCCATCAATTGGGGAATGGCTGAACAAGTTGTGGTATATGAATGTAATGGAATACTATTGTGCTATAAGAAATGGGGAGGAGATGGACTTCATAATTACTTGGAGGCTTATATGGACTGATGCTAAGTGAGAAGAGCAGGAAAAATTTGTACACAATCACAGACACATCATATGTGTGATGACCAACATTGATAAACTGGACTCTTCTCAGCAACGGACAGGTATAAGACAACTCTCCAAGTTTCACAATGGAAGGAGATGTCTACGTTCAGAGAATGATCTAGAAAGACCAGAGTTTAAATGGAGACTGAAGCAATACATGCTATCGTTCTTTTTCATGCTTGGTTTTGTTTCTTTTTTTCACATTGTTCATTCCATAGGTTACAACCCTTCTATACAACCAGACTATTGTACAATGTGAAAGTGTTTGCAGATCCTATACATAATTGCACGCCACCATGGGGGGGGGGGGGAGGAAGGGAGGGGAGAAAATTTGAAACTCAAGGGATTGTGGAACTGAATCTTGTAAACTAAAAGTAAATAAAAAAAAAGAACTATTATTATTTTACCATACTATTTCCATGGATTCCATCACCTGCAAAGAAGTCATTTGGTTGAAATATTGAAGGAAAAGGAAGGAGGGTAACTTTTCCAATATCTTCCACTACCACTTTTTCTTGTGGTTAAGTCAACAAGCATTTATTAAACACCTACTGTGTTCCAGGTCTTTGCTAAGTGCTGAGGATACGAAGACAGTCCCTGGCCTCCAGGGCCTCACAGTCCAATGAGGGAGACAACATGCAAACGGTTAAATGCAGGATAAATTGGAGCTATCTCAGAGGGAAGTGTTTAGCACAGTCCCCCGGACATTGGTTGTTGCTATTCAGCCATGTCTGACTCTTCGTAACCTCCTTTGGGGCTTTCTTGGTGGAGATAGTGGAGTAGTTTGCCATTTCCTTCTCCAGCTCATTTTACAGGTAGGGAAACGGAGGCAGACAGGGTTAAGTGACTTACCAGGATCACACAACTATTTGAACTTGGGTCTTCCTGACTCCAGGTCCTGTGCTCTATCCACTGAGTCATCTACCTGCTTTGCACATAGTAGGCGCTTAACAAATGTTTCTTAAGTAAGTGATTGACAGGGAAGACCCTAGTCTTAGAGCACTGTCTGGAGGTCATGCCTATAATCACAATGCCAGGGTATGACAAAAGCAGAACTTGAATCCAGGTCTCCCTAACTCCCTCCACCATGCCCAATCACCTTACGCATAATAGGTGCTTAATAAATGTTCATTGATTTACATTAATTAAATCGAATCCCTTTTCCTGCCTGCCTTTTCTTTTCCCTGCCCAAACCACATTGCTGTCTTAGTAAGTAGATTTGGATTCTATTTCAACTTCCTTCAAAAACAACTCTCATAGAAAAGCCACTGTCCCCACCAGGAAATGTTTTCTCATACTATTGTCACTTTGCCATATTATGTCATAATTTTGTGTAAATTATGCTCGTCCACTCCACCCCGGATAATTGTCAACCTGCCCCCCTTCTCCTTTTAAGATGTGGAAACTTGAGGTGTATAAAGGAGACCAGAGGAAGTGGCATCATGCTCATGGAATGCCAGAAGAAACCTTTGTAAGAAGCGACCCCAAACATGGGCAAGTGGCCAGGGCCAAGTTTGCTTGGGCACATGCTCAGTGACCTGGTGTCAGTTTCCATCTCTATCAGTGGGTAAACAGGTGACATAGAGCTGCTGTCTATCCCACGTCTGCCTGGAGAATGTCAAAGCCCTCTATTGAACGACGCTTATGCAATGTACTTCGGGGCTTCTGCAATTTGAGAGAAGAGACACGGAAATATTTAATTTATGGCTCAATTCATCAAACGGCTGGAATATTCTCGCTGTGGGAAACTCCCTCCATTTACCCATTTATAACTTACCAGATGGCCTTAGAGTCGGGGCTCTTTTAGGGGATCCATGAACTAGGATGGGAGAAAATATATATATATACCTAACTAACCTTCAACTGAAATTTCACATTTCCTTCAGTTATGAATGTAGGCAACAAACCATTATGGTAAGAAGGGGTCCATAGGCTTTACCTGACTGCCAAAGGGGACCATGACAAAAATGTTAGGACCCACTGCTTCCAGAGTCGTGTGTGGCTCAGTGACCCCATACAAACTTCAAACTCTGGTCTTCTTTCCTACTGCCAGGACCACTGTGTACTTGCTCACTATCATTTCATTTCTCTGGGACTCAGTGTCCTCATCTGCAAAATGGGGACAATTATAGCAACCCACTGCACAGGGTTATGGTGAAGAGCAAATTAGAATGATATGGTGGATTATATGCTAGATTTGGAGTCAGAGGAGGTGGAAACTTGGTCAAATCGATCTGGAGAATGAAGGGCATGAACTAGAAAATAGTCTAGATCCTCATTAGAATGTAAACTGCTGGAGGGCAGGAACTTTTTCCTTTTGCTCCTATCTAAATGCCCAGGGTTTTTTGGGAGTAGTGCTTGGCACATAGTAAGTACTTAAATAGTTGTTGATTGACTGACAATAATAATACAGGAGGAGGAAGGAAGAGAAGGAAGGAAGGGAAGAAGGGATGGAGGGAGGGAAGAATGAAAGAAAGAAGGGAAGAAGGGAAGGAAGCAGAGGAGAGAGGAAGGAAGGAAAGAACGAAGGAAGGAAGGAAGGAAGAAAGGAAAGAGGGAAGGAAGGAAGGAGGGAAGGAAAGAGGGAAGGAAGGAAGGAGGGAGGGAGGGAAGAGGGAAGGAAGGAGGTAGGAAGGAAGGAGGAAGGGAGGGAGGTAGGAAGGAAGGAAGGAAGAAAGGAAGGAAGAAAGGAAGGGAGGGAGGAAGGAAGGAAGGGAGGGAGGAAGGAAGGAAGGGAGGGAGGGACAGAGGGATGGAGGGAGGGAAGGAGGAAGAGAGGGAGGGTCATCGACTTGGTTATTCTAGGTCTTTGCTTTTTTCTTTCCAAAACAGAGTTCTTTCCCTCCACCTCACCCCAAGCCATGGTTTTCAATCCCTTGAATTCTTGCTAAGTCACATCACTTTCTGCTGCTCTGATCCAAATATGCAAACAAAAGATTTCAGGAAGCGCTAACACTACTAATTATCTGAAACACAATGCCAGTGTCGCCTGACATCACCGGGAACACACAGGAGGCTGATGAAAGGAAGCAGTTTATTGCTTTACACACGTCTGTGGGCTGGGAAGTCCAAAGCCTTCCATGGAACTTAATGACCTCTTACAAGAAATAAAGTGATTCAAAGAAGAGATGATCCCAGAGGTTCTTGGGAGTATGGAAGGAATTCTGGAAGGGACCTCAGGGGCCATCCAGGCCAACCCCATCATTTTACTGATGAGGTTTTTACTAATGAGGAGATGACAGAGTTGCCACTTCACAGCTCCGACATCCTAGGAATGTACTCCGGATCATGAAACCTATATTCTAGAAACCACAGCCATAGCTGGAAATTCTGGCCCCCAAGGCAAACTCAGTTGGGGGTCTGGGTGGGGCTAGACCATCCACCGCAAGCATGACTGTAACCATTTGAAGCAGACTGTGCCCCAACCATGCCACTTTGTGGTAGTAGCCCAAGGTCAAACAAGGGAACAGGGGTGAGCTAAAGCTCTGCAGGGGTGTAGGAGGACTGTGAGGTACAGGCTAGAGAAAGGAAATGTGCTCCCCTGGATATTTGCTACCCTTGGTACCCTAGGTCCAAGCCCCAGTCACCCTGCCCTAGTTACAGCTCAATTTACAACATTCGCAGAAAGGCTCTGATCACAGAGATTATCTAGATTCACCAGTTCTCTAAATTATTGTGTTGCAGAATGTAAGCCTGTTGAGGGCAGGTACCACTTTTTTTTTTTAATCTTCTTATCCTTAGTTTCTGGTACAGTGCCAGGAAGGTAGTCAATGGTTACTAAATGTTTGTGGATTCATTTTAATTGAATTGCATCCTGATTATGGAAAGAACATTGGCTTTGGAGTCAGAGGTCCTGGATGACCTTAAAGAAATCAAATGATCTCTTTGGGCCTCATTTTTCCTCTGTAAAATAAGCAGATTGACCCAGATAACCCCTATGGTCCTTTCCAATTCAACATCTATGATTCTATGATTGTCCTAATGAGAATGAAATCCTCTCCAAAAGCCAAGATCTCAAGATGGCAGGTCTCTGAAGGCTTAAAAAATGGCATGAGTACTTCTAGGACTGCATCCCAAAGAGATCATCAAAATAGGAAAAGGACCTACATGTACAAAAATATTTACAGCAGCTCTTTTTTGTGGTGGCCAAGAATTGGAAATTAAGGGGACGCCCATTAATTGGGGAATGATTGAACAAGCTGTAGTATACGAATGTAATGGAATACGAATGTGCTATAAAAAATGTTGAGCAGACAGACTACAGAAAAATCTGGACTTATCTGAACTGATGCTGAGTGAAATGAGCAGAAACAAGAGAACACTGTACACAGTAACAGCCACATTGTGCAATGACTAACTTTAAGAGACAATTCTTCTCAGCAATACAAGGATCTAAGAAAACTCTAAAAGACTCATGATGGAAAATGCTGTCCACATCCAGAGAAAGAACTATGGAGCCTGAATGCGGATAGAAACACACTATTTGTCTCTCTCTCTTGTTTTATTTTTTCTTTCTCATGGTTTCTCCCATTCATTCTAATTCTTCTTTACAACATGACTAAGGTGAAAATTTGTTTACTAAAGAATGTGTATGTAGAGTCTTTATCAGAGTGCACACCTTCTTGGGGAGGGGGGAAGGGAGGGAGGTGGAGAAATTTAAAACTCAAAAGCTTATGGAAGTAAATGTTGAAAACTAAAATTAAATAAATTAATTTAAAGAAAAAAATAGGGGCAGCTAGGTGGTGCAGTGAATAGAGCACTGGCCCTGGAGTCAGAAGGACCTGAGTTCAAATCCAGCTTCAGACCTTTAACACAAAAACTAGCCATGTGACCTTGGGCAAGTCGCTTAACCCCAATTGCCCTCCAAAAAAGGCAAAAAAAAAAAAGAAAGAGGGAAAAAAATAAAAATAAAATTTTAAATGGTGTGATTATGTCAAAGGATTATTTACCCAGGTACAAGGTGTCCAGGCTGGCTAGCATTCACCCCTCTCTTCTCCCCATTTTTCTCCTGGAGGCAGCCAGGTGGTTCAGTAGGCAGAATTCTGTCAGGGAGTCAGAAAGACCTGAGTTCAAATCCAGCCTCAGCACTTACAAGTTATATGACCTGGATAAAACACTTAACCCTCTACCTGCCTTGGTTTCCTCATCAGTAAAATGGAAATAATAATAACATCTCCCAAGGTGATTAAGAGAAATAACATTTGTAAAGCCACAGTTCATGCTGTCAAGAAGTTTACAATCTAATAGGGCAGGGAATAAGACAGGTATGCAAATAACCATGATACAAGGCAAGATTTGATAAGTACAGAGGATGAGGGGCAGGAGAGCCTAATGCAGTGGTCCTCAACCTTTCTAATGCTGCGACCCTTTAATACAGTTCCTCATGTTGTGGTGACCCCCAACCATAAAATCATTTTCGTTGCTACTTCATAACTGTAATTTTGCTGCTGTTATGAATCGTAATGTAAATATCTGATATGCAGGATGTATTTAAATTGAACACAACCCACAGGTTGAGAACTGCTGGCCTAATGGACACAGGGTGGACTTGGGGTCCTGCCTCTAATACTCACTTAACTGCTCTATGCCTCAACGTCTTCATTTTAAAATGAGAGGATTGATACTAGTGGCATCTTTCTCATAGGGCTTTAGTGAGGCTCAAATGAGATAAATATGCAAAGAATTTTGCAAACTTTAAAGCAGTATATTCATTTTAGTTATTCAGCAAACATATATTAAGTGCTTACTCTGAGAAAAGAAGCAAAAGAAATATCTCAGGATGAGGACAGCGCTGAGAAAAGATAACACTGCTGTGTCTGGTCTAACCAGCGCCTGCCTTCCTATGCCTGGGATAGCCCAGGGGATTCACTTAACAACAAAGGCAGTGTAGACTGAGTACCAGCTGGGCACTTTGGTAAGTACTAGAGAATCGAAAAAAGATAAAAACCACTCCTGCCCTCAGAAAGCTGACATTCTAAGGAGAGAGACAGCATAAAAATAACTAAGTATGTACATGATATATACAGAGTAGATTGAAGGAAATCTGAGAGGGGAAGGCACTAACTGCCTCCTGGTTGGATTTGAACTGAGTCTTAAAGGAAGCCAGAGAAATAAAGAGGTAGGAGTAAGGAGCCAACTTACTCCCAGCCAGTATACCTGGGTCATAGGGTGTATGGAAAGACAGAAAAAGGTAGGAGGGAGACCGGTTATGTAGAGTCTTAAACAGCAAACAGAAGTTTTTTTTTTAGTCCTGGGAGCAAGGGAGGGACATGGTCAAAGACAAACTTTAGAAAACAGGACAGCTACGTGGGACAGTAGATAGGGCGTCTGGTCCAGAGTCAGGAAGACCTGACTTCAAATCCAGTCTCAGAAACTTACTAGCTGTGTGACCCTGGGCAAGTCACTTCACCCTATTTGCCTCAGTTTCCTCATCTGTAAATGAGCTAGAGAAGGAAATGGCAAGCATCTTTGCCAAGAAGACCCCAAATGTAGTCACAAAGAGTTGAAATGACTGAACAATAAATTTTAGAAAAATTACATTGGCAACTGAGTAGATGAATTATAGTAGGGAGATACCTGAGTCAGGAAGACTAACTGCAATAGAGATTGATGATGATAATGATGAGGGTCTGTACTAGGCGGCACTTGTGTAGATGGAGAAGAGGGGCCTTATATATGAGAGATATTGTGAAGGTAGAAATAACATTATTTGTCAACAGAGCAGATATTTGGAGTGAGTGAGAATGAGGAGTCAAGGACTACATTCAGGTTAAGAGCCTGGGTGAGTGGGAGAATGGTGGTCTGCTCAGCAACAATAGGGAAAATGAAAAGAGTAGAAGTTTGTGTAAGAAAGATGAATTCTCTTTTAGAAACGCTAACATAGAGACACCTATAGGATGTCCAGTTAGAGATATCCAAGCAGTGGCTGATGATTCTTGATTGTAGGACAGAAGAACAAGGGTGGAAATATAGATCTGAGAATCATCTGTGTAGAAGTGATCACTGAATTCAGGTGAGTTGTTGTTGGGTTCACAGAGCATGGCTACTATACTGCTTCAGAGATTTAGAAATTTAGAAATTTAGATCCTAAGAGGGGTGGCTAGGTGGTGTAGTGAATAGAGAACTGGCCCTGGAGTCAGTAGGACTTGAGTTCAAACCTGGACTTAACAGTAGCTATGTGACCTTGGGCAAGTCTCTTAACCCCAATTGCCCTGCCTTCCCCTCTCCAAAAAGTGAAGAAGAAGAAGGAGGAGGAGGAGGAGGAGGAGGAGGAGGAGGAGAAGGAGGAGGAGGAGGAGGAGAAGGAGGAGGAGGAGGAGGAGGAGGAGGAGGAGGAGGAGAAGGAGAAGAAGAAGAAGAAGAAGAAGAAGAAGAAGAAGAAGAAGAAGAAGAAGAAGAAGAAGAAGAAGAAGAAGAAGAAGAAGAAGAAGAAGAAGAAGAAGAAATGACCCTAAGAGTTTCTGGGGATGTGTGCTAGTCCAAATGTCCATGAGCCCCCACCAGTGTCTTCCCTAGTGATGGCCCATCAATGCTAGGTCCAGTTCTGGGCACCATTTTCTAGGAAGGAAACTCACATAGTGGAGATTGTCCAGAGGAGAACCACCAGGCTGGAGAAGGGCCTTGGGATCCCACCATACAAGGTCTGGCTGAAGGAACTGGGGACATTAACCTAGAGAAGAGAGCACTTGGGGAGCATGAGATCTGTCTTCAGATATTTGAAGGTTTCTTGTAAGAAAGAAGGCTCAGTTGTTCTGTGTGGCTCCTGAGGACAGAAGTAGAAATATTGACTGGCAAATTCATCTGGATATAATGAGAATCTGTCTACTGATAAGAGCCTTCCCTGGGTGGAATGGGCTGCCTTGGGAATGGTGGGTTCCGTTTTATTGGCAGCCTTCAAGTAGAGGTTGGGTATGTGAAGGAGGGGTGTCTCTTTTTCAGGTGCAGTCGAGACGATATGTCTGTTGAGATCTCTTCTCCTTCAGATATCAATACTTTTTATTTTAAGAGGAAATGAGAGTGTAATGAGAAAATTGCTGCATAAGAAGTCAAAAGACCCGGGACCTGGTCTTAATTTTCTATTTCCTGGCTTTGGACATTGGGTAAGTGAATTATCTTCTTTGAACCTCAGTTTCCTCATCTACACAAGACAGATAATACTTGCCCTGCCTACTTCACAGAGCTATGGATTGGGGTTTTTTGGGGGGAGGGACCTATAATTTCAACAGTATATCTCCACAGATGTAGATTGCCTATTTGTCTGTAATTTATAGTCTTAGCCAGCTCTCTGACTTCCTTTAAGTCTCAACTAAAATCCCACCTTTTATGGGAAATGTTACCCAACCCCTCTTAATTCCAATGTCTTTCTTCTGTTAATTATTTCCTATTTATTCTGTATATAGCTTTCTTTGCATATATTTGTTTGCATGTTGTTGTCCCCCATTAGGTTGTAAGCTCCTTGAGGGCATGGACTGTCTCTTTCCTCTTTTTGTATCCCCAATGCTTAACACAGTGCCTGGCATACAGTAGGTGCTTAATAAATGTTTATTGATTAATTAGAAAGTTGACAGGGGTACTAGGAAATTAAATCATTTGTTCAGAGGAATCCAGCCAATAGAGGCAGATCTTGAATATCTTCCTGATTCCAGGGCCTGTCCTTCTATCTATTTTGTCATCTGCCTAATAAGAGTTTGATGAGGATTGAATGGATCTCCAGAAGTCAGGAATAGAAGGGTCCTTAGAAGCCATATAGTCTAACTCATGCCTGGAAAAAACCAATCCTCTCTATAGAAACCCTGACAGTTGGACAGCCTGCTTTTGCACAAAGACCTCCAAGGAGGGGGCACTCTCCATCTCCTCAGGAAGCCCATTCCACTTGGGGAGTACTCTAGTTGGGGTGAAGTTTGTCTTGATATCGAGCCTACATTTGACTCTGAAACTTTCACCCATGGATCCTGGTTCTGCTCCAAAAGGAGCAAGGCTAATCCCTCCTGCACATGGCAGAATCACAACATTTGAAAGTAGGAAAGTTTGTCAGCTGACCACTAGAATAGAGCATTGTTGCGCAGGCGTTTCAGTCATGTCCTGCTCTTCATGAGCCCATTTGGGGTTTTCTTGGCAGAGATACTGGAGTGGTTTGTCATTTCCTTCTTCAATTCACTTTACAGATGAGGAAACTGAGGCAAACGGTGACTTGCCTAGGATCACACAGCTAGTAAGCATCTGAGGCTGGATTTGAACTCAGGTCTTCCTGACTCCAGGCCTTATGCTCTATGCGCTTATGGTGCCACCTAGCTGCCTGCTAGAATAGATCACTCATACACAAAAATCATCTTCAAGAACTTGAGTCTTACTCCTAAATTTCTTCCCTAGGCTAAGCATCCCCCAATCTTCTTGTTCCATGGATTCAAGTCCTTTCATCGTCCTGGTTACTAATCCTTTGTGGGAGCACTCCAGCTTATTGGGGTCCTTCCTAAAATGTGGCCCCTGGAACTGAACACAAAAGGCTCATCGGTTTAGAATTGTAAAGGATGTACATTGAAGGCCATCAAGTCTATTTTACAGATAAGAAAAATGAGGTCCAGAGAAGAATAGAGTGAAAGCTGTAAGAGACCTTAGGGGTCATCCAGTCCAATCCTCCCATTTCATAGATAAGGAAACTGAGGCCAGAGGATTACAGAACCAAAGCTGGAAGGGACCTTAGAAGTCATTTGATCCAAACCCCTCACTTTACAAAGGGGATTGAAGACTAGAAGATCCCAGTCTTGCGCAGGATCACATAGGGAAAAAAAATAAGTGGCATCAGAACTTGAACCCAGGACCTTCAGGCTGTGAGTCAAGTACCCTTTATACAAATATCCATTGCCTCAACACTCCAGGTGTGCTGTGAGATGGTGCAAAGGGAGGGGATTTGCTATTAAACTATGAGGCGTAACAACTTGTGTCTGGGAGGGTTGTTAGAGTGCCAGTGGCTGGTCCCATCTCACTTAGGGGTGAACCCTTTCATTTGTGAAAAGCACACAGAGAATGGAATCAGCAGGACCACAGTGACCATAGCTGTGGAAAGAGAAACAATTCTGAAAGACAGGAGAATCAAGATGAATGATCTTAAGTCAGATGCTTACTCACTGTGTGACCGTAGGCAGGTCACTTAGTAGCTTCCAAATATATGATGCTACATCTCCAGGGGCCTGATGAAAGCATCATAAATTTAGAACCAGAAGGAACATCAGGGTCACCTAGTCCAACCTCTTCATTTTACAGAGAAGGAAATTGGGACCCAAGAAGGCTAAGTAATCTGTCCAAGGTCACATAGCTAGGAAATATCATAGGTAATGTTCACACCTCGGAGCCTCTGACTTCAGAGACAATTTCCTTTCAAATGCCACACTTGCCCCCCTCTTCTTGGTACAAAAGTGACAGGCTATGGGCACAGAGGCAGCTAGGTGGCGCTGTAGTGGATAGTGCTGGACCTGGAGTCGGGAAGATTCATGAATTCAAATCCAGTCTCAGACACTTGCTAGCTATGTGACTCTGGGCAAGTGACTTCAGTCTGTTTGCCTCAGTTACTTCATCTGTAAAGTGAGCTAGAGAAACAAACAGCAAATCACTCCACTATCTTTGCTGAGAAAACTCCACAGGGGGTCACAAAGAGTCAGATATGACCGAAAACGACTAAACAGACACAGTCAGTGAGTTGGTTTATTTTCCTTTCAAAGAGATTACTATTGATAGGGAGGGGGAGGAGTACTGGGAAGTGACAATGACGTTTAAAAAAAAGCAACCCAACCCAAACTATTGATGAAACATTTTTGAAATATGAAAGGCACAGTTTATTGCTTTTGTTTTTCTTCAAATAACAAGGTCTGTTCCAAACAGAATAAGCCTTTGCCTTGTGCCATTTTCTGATTAAGCTGTCTGGGTCACCAACCATGGCAAGGCCTCCAAAATGCAGCCTTACACCTTGTTAATGATACACCATCTGTTTGTTCACACGGTGTAATCACATGGTCTTTGCTCCAGAGAACATCCTGTCTCACTGGTCCAAACCAGTTTGTGGGCGAAGTATCCTGGACGCAAGCCAGGCAATAGTTGTTCGTTGTTTTTTTTTTCTTTTTTTTTCTTTTTCTATTTTACAAAGTTTAAAAGCTGGTTGTCAAATCTGAGCTGGTTGGGAAAGGGTTTTCTTTTCTTTCTTTTTTTAATCAGCATCAGCATCGGCATCATCTTTATTATTATTTGTTGACTATGCTTTTATTCTCACCCCCATCTTCGTTGGGATAGGATTTTGCCCTGGCCTTTGCACAGAAGGCTGGAATGTTTTCCCTCCTCCACCTGTGCCCTTGGAATCTCCAGCTCCCTTTACGTCTCTGCTCAAGTGCTTCGTCCTACAAGCCCTTCTTTCCTGAAAATCCCAGGGATTAGAGCTCCCTTCCAAAAATTATCATGGGATCATGATTCCTTATAGATCCTATGGAAGGAATCAAGCCATGAAGTCCAACAACTTTCCTCCTTTGGAAATAGGGAAACCAAGGCACAGAAAAGCCATGTCACTTGCCCAGGGTTATACAACTATTAAGTACGTGAGGCTGGATTTGAAAGGACTTCTTGACTACAGGACCAGTTACCTGTTTGCTAAACCCCACTGCCTCTCTTGCTTGGTTCTTCCTTTGTATGCATTTTGTATTCGGAGGAATAGAAAGGCAGAGTGAAAAGAGAGAGAGAACTGGTCTCTGAGTCAAGAAGGCCTGGCTCTGTCTCATAATGGCTGTGTGACCCTGGACAAGTCACTTGATGTCTTAGCGCCCTGATAACTCTTCTCCCAGTCCCAACCAAATGGTCATCACAATAATCATTTTGCCTCTATCTACAAAGCCTTACCTCCCTCATCATTACTTAATCCTCCCTCATCCCCAAACTGCTTTGTACTCAATTTGTAGCTATTTGGGCTTACGGATCTGTGCACATTTTGTAAGCTCCTTGAAGGCAAGGACAGCTTTGATTTTTTTTAATCTTTGCATCTACAGGGCCTAGCACATAGGATACTTAATGCTTGTTGAATCAAATTGAATTATCTATTGACATGTGTTTTCCTCCAATAGAATGGAAGCACCTTGAGGGCAGGGGGAGGTGGAGTTTGGCTTTGTATATCCAGGGGCTAGCACTGTAAGGTTACATTTCCTAGCTGTGTGACCCTGCACAAAAAACTTAACCTTTGTCTGCCTCAGTTTCCTCAACTGTAAAATTAAGATGATAATAAAACCTACCTTCTATACTTGTTGAGAGGAGAAAATTAGATACTTATAAAGTACTTTGCAAACCTGAAAACTCTAGCTATTACAATTAGTACAGTGCTTGGACCATAATTCAGTCATGCTTGCTGAATCTAATTGAATGAAATTTATTGGATTGGAATGGAATGGATGGACTGAGTTGACCAAGGCTAACTTGAAGGTAGAGTATGAATTACAGAGAGAGTTGTTTAGAGCTAAAAGAAAGAATAGAAGGCTGCTGAAAATAAAGGAACCATCAAAAAAGACATGCGGAATTCTGCCCAAAATCAGACCCAGCAGGAGTAAGTAGCTGTCCAGATGCTGGGATGCTGAACCATGCAGACACACCAGTGAATCCAGTAGAATGAGGCTTCAGACACCAATGAGAAGGAAATCTAGAAAGGGATCTGAGTCCCTAAGCATTTTTTCCTAATGTTTAGCCTTTTTCACTCACAATCAAGCAAGTGACAAGTCTTTATTAAGCACCTGCTATGTATTGTGCATTGGGTTAGGTGCTAGAGGAGACAAAAAAGGAACAGTCCTTTTTTTCAAGCATCATGTGGTCTATCAGAGAGAAATTATATACACAGATGAATAAATGATATATATGGATATATGTTATTGATGTAGATAGACAGGCAGACAGGTAGGTAGGTAGGGGGAGAGAGAGAGAGAGAGAGAGAGAGAGAGAGAGAGAGAGAGAGAGAGAGAGAGAGAGAGATGTCACTTTTATGCTGGGAGCAGCCCTCTTTCACAAGGGACTCCTTCTTTGGATTTATATGGTCTAGGTTCAATCCTAGGGTGGTCTGGTCCCCCAAAAGAAGAGATTCAGGCTTTTTCTGAAAGAGGCACTCCATGATTCACTGTGTCCCCATCCCAGAGCCCTAGGGAAAATCTCTTATGTAAAGCTTAAGTATGGCTCATTTCTAGAATCCAAGTGATTCTTGGGAGGCATACAAAAAAAAGTACAAAGTTCTTCCCAGGCATGAATTCAAAGTTCACTTTTTTGGCCAGTCAAGCATGCTGGTGGTAACCATCTTCTCCTGTGGGAAGGGTACAAGGCAGCCAGGACCTGATTCTGGAATTTTTAAACTCTTGGTCTCACTAAGGTAGTCACCAAGGCTAAAAACATCCATCTCAGGATGGTTGTTAGGTCACCTGTGCTCAGAAGAGAAGACACAAAGCAGAGAGACCTGAGGACCAGTCTCAGGCCAGCCTAGACAAGCATATGAACTCACTGTCACATGAGTATAGCCTCCAGAGCTGCTATTGTGGAGGGGGAGGGAAAGTTGAAAGGCAAGCTGTAGGAGTCTCAAGTCACATATTCTAAAGAGAAGAAGAAAGAACTAGAATGAACATTACTTTTTTCCTTTGAAAGTTTGCTAAGTGGGTGGCCTTTCCTGGGCAGCTGCCAATCAATCATCTTTGATACAGCCCTTGGGGATCATGAATCAGGAGCCTCTGGTCACACATAACCTTTAGCAAGGGTCCAGAGGATACAGCCTGTCAGAAGGAACCTGGGCATAATTCGATTCAATTCAATGAACATTTTAAAGTGGTTTCTATGTGACTGGCACTGTGCTAAGCCCTAGGGAGGACAGATACAGATAGAAAAGTGGAAACAGCATGGAAGGGGCAGCTAGATGGTGAAGTGCATAGAGTATCTGCTCTGGAGTCAGGAGGACCTGAGTTCAAATCTGTTCTCAGAAACTTACTAGCTATGTGACCCTGGGCAAGTCACTTAACCATAATTGCTAAGGAAGGAAGAGCACGGAAACCACAGGACCCGAGTTCAAATCTCAGCTCTATTACTTGCAACCTCTGGGACACCTGACCAGGACTCAGTCTTATCATTTGTACAAATGAGTTAGACAAGACAGTGACATGGTACTGTGGAGAAAACACTGGTCCTGGAGTCTGAGGATCTGGGTTCAAGATCCTGTCTCTCATACTACCCGTAAGCATTGCTTCAAGCTAGTTGCTTAAACTCCTTTTGCCTCAGTTTCCTCCCTTGTAAGAATAAAAGGACTAGATGAGATGGCTTCTGAGGTTCCTTTTAACCCTAGATCTATCATTTTATCAAAACATTCCCTGTCCTCAAGGAACTTCCATTCCTCTGGGGGCAGGCTAGGGGGTAACATATAAACAGATAAGTAGATGCAAGGTAATTTCAAGGAGAGGCAACTCCCAAGGCATCTCATTCTTCCTTGGGACAACTTTCAGGGTTGGGAAGTTTCTTCCTTCATTATATTGCTTCTCTGCAATTTCTCACCATTACCTTCAGCTCTGCCCTCAGAGGCCAAGCAGAAAAGGCTAATCCCTCTTCCTCATGCCAGCCAGTGGATAGATTGAAGGACCTGGAGTCAGGAAGACCTGAGTTCAAATCCAACCTCAGACACTCACTAGCTGTGTGACCCTGGGCAATTTGCTTCACCCTGTCTGCCTCAGTTTCCTCATCTGTAAATGAGCTAGAGAAGGAAATGGCAAACCACTCCAGTATCTTTGCCTAGAAAACCCCAGATGGGGCCATGGAGAGTTAGACATGACTGAAATGACTGAACAAAGTCTCTTCCAGCTCTAAATCTCTGATCCTTTCTCAAAATGGTAGCCATCTGCAACCTATAAAACTCAGTAGCAGATTTAGAATGAATGTTGTTGTTTGTTCTTCGTTCTGGAAGAAGACTGTGACCACAGAGAAGTGATGCCATGACTTGCAAAGTGAATTGGATTTAAGTGAGGAAGGGCTATGCAAAGTCACCTGCCTCACTTTCTCCTCCAGAGCCATCTGGATCTAATGGCAAGATATGAATCAGGACGATTGGAGATGGTCCCAAATACAGTGGGAGACTTCGGTCTTTGTAAGCTAAGGTCTTTGCCAGGTCTCAGTTTGGCTGTAATGAAAAACTCCCAATAACAAGAGCTCTCCAGGGAACACAGTGGACTAGATCAGTGTTCTTGGTGGGCAGGACACACCACTGAGTCACATTTGAGCTAGTTAAGACCCCACCAGTTGAGGCCTTAAGCAGAGATGCTATCTTTGAGGCTATGTATAGAATAGGGTTTTTTCATATGTAGATTGGACTGTTGGAAGGAGCAAGTGCTGGCTTTGGAGTCAGAAGACCTGTGTTCTAATCCTGTCTTTGTCACCTGTGTGACCTTGGGCAAACTAACTTAGCTGAACTGGTCCTTAGTTTCCTCATCTGTAAAAGGAAAGATTGGGCTAAGTGGCATCTGAGGTCCTTGCCAGCTCTAAATCCATGGTCCTGTGACCCTTGAGTTTCTATGGACCTCAGTTTCTTTCTCCAATCTATAAAATGGGAAAGGCTCTGGGTTCAAATCCCACCTCTGACATTTAACTCCCTGTATGACCTAGGGTGAGTCACTCTTTGACCTCAGATAAAAGTAACATAAAGAAATTGGACTCAGCTGGTAGATAAACATTTATTAAATGCCTACTATGTGCTAAGCACTAGAGATCCAAAGGAAGGCAAAAGACATTCCCTGCCCTCACAATCTAATTATCTCTAAGGCTGCTTTGAGCGCTGGATCCAGACTTCTATGTCTAGTTTCTCTCTGAAACCCTTTCCTCCAGGCTGAGCATCTCCTGTTCATTCGGCTATGCCTCATAGGTCCACCTCCTGTACATGGACTCTCTCCAGCTGGTCAATGCCCTTCCTGGAATGGAGCAGTCAGACCTGAACATCATGCTCCAGCTTTCATGGGGATCGTGGCCCATGCCAGTGATTCACCATTACGTGTTTCACAGCTTAGAACTTGTGCAATTACCTTTCTCCAATCACTGGCGAATCAATGACTCAGAACCTTGCTTATCAACTGCTGATAGCAGTTTGCAGCCCATAAAACCCAGCAGTTCCCCTGCCTCTCAGCATAGAAAACACCTGCACCTGTCCTTTTTGGCACATCTGAAAGAGATTTCAACACCTCCAGTCACCCCCATGGAGCCTTTGTTCCTCCCCCATCACCACCATTGATGGAATGGGCTCCCTGCTGGGACACGTTAATTTCTTCCACCACCACCACCCCCCCCCCCCCACTGCCCACCCCCCATTTATCTTTGAGCACCAGTTAGTAAAATCACTCTGATGATTTTTTCCTTGGCAAGCCCATGAGTCATTCAAGCAATATCTTGGAATTCACTGAGCTCCTGAGCCCTAAAACAATTTGAGCAAATTAATACTAGTCAGCATGGGGGGTGCGGGTCGGGGGAGAGAGAGAGAGGGAGAGAGAGAGAGAGAAAGAGAGAGAGAGAGAGAGAGAGAGAGAGAGAGAGAGAGAGAGAGAGAGAGAGATGGGAAACAAGGCTACAGAAAGTGTTACAATCAGAAAGAGCAGACCAGTTTCGTCCATTGGAAGCTAGCTCCTGGGCAATATGTAACATGATTCGCTTTCTGGGTCAGTGGCATGCACCATTGATCCCTACTGATCTAAAATGTTCAGGTCTTCTGAAAATCAAAGAGAGAGATGATTATTGGGCTGAAAGCTTCTGGTTCCCCATGGTGCCATCACTGGAGGTCTTCAAGCAGAGGATGGATGACCTCTTTGGAATTATGTTGTAGACTTGACATAAGAGGCAGGAAGGTTCCTTCACATCTTAGCATTAGAAGAGACCTTCCAGGAATGAGAAGATGCTGTCTTCTGTCCTGGTTAGACCCCCCCATCTGGAGGACTAGTGTCCTCTCTGGGCACCACATTTTAGAAGGGACATTGATATGTGTTGGAGAGTATCCAAAGGAGAGCAATCTGGATGGTGAAGGGTCTCATATTTGTGCCATACAGGAGGATCACTTGAAGGGAATAGGAGAGAATAAGAACTGGAGAAGACAAGATTGACAGCAGGTGTGGGTGGGGAGGGGAGGGTGTGGACATGATAAGTTTGTTCAGGTATCTGAACTCACCAGTAGGGGAAAAGCTAGGTGACTTTTCTTTAGCTATGTTTTAGAGGATTCTTATTAGGGTTTAAGTTAAATTGGATAGCCTCCAAGGACTCTTCCAACTATGAGATTTTACATCTGTGATTACAAGGACAGGGGTGGGGTGGGGGTGGAGGGGTTATTACCTTACTCATGGAGCATATATCTCTGCTAACTAGTCTATGACTATATATAACTTCTCTTGGTCTCAATTTCCTCATCTAATAGCTAGCATTTGTATAGGGTGGCTGGGTGATAACAGTGGATAGAGTGCTGGGCATAGAGTCAGGAAAACTCAACTTTCTGAGTTAAAATTTGGCCTCAGTCACTTACAAGCTGTGTGACCCTGCACAAGTCACTTCACCCTGTTTGCCTCAGTTTCCTCATCTGGAAAATGAGATGGAGAAGGGAATGGCAAATCATTCCAATATCTCTGCCAAGAAAACCCCAAATTGGGTCATGAAGAGTTGGACACAACTAAGCAGCAGCATTGAGTAAGTCGCAAAGATCTGTGGCTGTCCCATTCCAAATGGCTTCATATTTCCAGAATCATTCTCTCACTTTCCTGTGGTCACTAGGTTTGTTTTTCTGATTCTTTTCCTTCACAGATGTTTAAAACCACATTTCACGCCTAGCACGACTTTCACTGTCTACTTACAGCAAACCAATCAAGACCATTCAGAGCTCACAGCTTCCCTTCCACCCTCACTAATCTGATTTTAATTAGCTTGCTTTCCCATGTGAGGGCTCAAGGGCACCAGCAAGTTAAAGATGACAATTAGCATTTGATTTCCTGTTGATGACAGCCAGTATTTGTTTTTGCCATTAAGTGAAAGGGCTATGGGATTCAGAGCTAGAGATCGTCTGGGTCCAGCCCCCCTCATTTTGCAGATGAGGAAACTGAGTTAAAGCCAAGAGTCACACAGATGCTTCCCCTCTTATTGGCAAGGCTGAGGCTAAATTGAGCATGAGCCACACTCTCAATATAATTTGCCACGCAGGCTATCTCATCCCACTTTGCCTGGTTTTATCAGACTAAATTTTGAGCATTATTGTGAGAACTGAAATAATTATTTATCATAGTAAGTTTTGAGTCTAGCAGGTAATTGTATGAGCATATTGTAAAATAATAATAACAAATTATTAAACAATAATAAAATATTAATAATAAAGACCTTAAAAAACATGTAGTAGATAAAGAGCTGGTCTCTAAGTCTGGGTTCCAATCCTGCCTCTGACGCATACCTACTCTGCGACCCTGGGTGGGTGTCACTTAATTTCTCAAAGTTCTAGGCAGTTCTCAAAGTTGCAGAGGTGTTGATTTGAACTGATAGAGGGAGATGCTTTATTAGGAGGTCCCTATGTCAGTGAAATCACATATATAGAAACAAATATGATTTAATTCCCCCAAAACATCCATAGATATACTTATGTAGTATATAATATTTGTTTTATACTATATTATAGATTTATATTTGATGTCATATACACATATTATCTGCAATAAATTATAGCATACAAAAATCTTAGAGCTGTTTTAAGCCTTTCTATGCAAAACTATAACACAACACATAGGTATTTAATATACATATATCATATGTAATATATTTCACATACAGATTGTGTAATATGCAGCTATGATAGCTTATTAAAACTGTACGGAGACATTTGGACCATGTGTAAGTGTAAGCATTGATGCTTTTATTTTTCATAGGCTGTCACTTCCCAACAATCTCTCCCTCAACACAGGTAATGTTAAGTTTTTCCTTTAATGCTAATAAATTGTCCTACTGTTTTCCTTTTCAAGCTCTATCAATAAGCCTATAACTTTCTTCCTTCTGAGAAAAAAAATGGGCATTTAGGTTGCACCTTATCTACATTATGTTTCCTGCCCCTCACAATGATTCTTATAGATCTGATCATCCCCAGCTGGGAGGGGAGGAAACAGAAGAAGCTGGTCACTTAGTAAATTGTCCAGGGTCCCAAATCTAGCATCAGAGGCAGGATTTGAACCCAACCTTCCTGACTTGGAGTTCAGCCCTTGATCCTTAGTGCCCTTGTCCTCATATTACAGATGAAGCAGCTGAGGCTAAACGTGGTTATGTGTCTTGCTTATGCTAGTATCCAAGACAGAATTGGAGCCCACACCCTCCTGACACTAAGCCCAGCAATACCTATTAGGCTACATGGCCTCTCATCTTAGAGTTATTGGTTTTCCTTATATTCAGGCTGCCATCAGAATTCTGTTTATGCTAAATCCAAACAGCAGGAAATTCAACAAACATTTACTGAGAGTCTATTAAACATAATGAGAGTTGTTCAAGGCAAAAATAAATAACACAGGGTTGCTGCTCTCACAAAAATTATAGCCTAGTAAATGAATCCATACGTACTCAGAGAATATGAATCAGATATAGAGGTGGGTAGGTGGCACAGCAGATAGAGTTTTATACTTGGGATCAGGAAGACCTGAGTTCAAATCCTAATGTCATGTTAGACTGCACTGAGAAGGCAAAATATCCAGGCTTAGGAAGGTGAGGGAGGTCCTCTGAACTCTGCCTTAATCAAATCACATTTAAAATCTCCTGTTCATTTCTGAGGGATACATTTTAAGAAGGAGATGGGGCAAGGGCAGACAGATATTAGAATAGGTAGAGCACTAGGCCTGGAGTCAGGAAGATCTAAGAAGACATCAGATACTAGCTGTGTGACCCTGGGCAAGTCATTTCACCCTGTTTGCCTCAGTTTCCTCATCTGTAAAATGAGCTGGAGAGGGAAATGGTAAACCACTCCAGTATCTCTGCCAAGAAAACCCCAAACGGGGTCACAGAGAATTGGACACAACTAAACAAGGAAATTATAGTATATGAATGTATTGGGGGCATAACCCCGAGAAACATGGGAAGACTTGTATAGATTGGAACAGAGAAAAGAAAGCAGGACTAGGAGAACGTCATACAGGATGAATAATATAATTGTTTAAATTAAATTTGCATGCGTGTTAGATAATTTTGTTGTTCAGTCATGTCTGACCCTCCATAACTCCATAGTACACCAACATGGTCCATTGGGTTTTCTTAGCAAGAGTATTGGACTGGTTTGCCGTTCCCTTCTGCAGTGGTTAAGCCAAACAGAGGTTGAATGACTCGCCCCCAGAGTCACACAGCTAGTAAGTGTCTGGGACTAGATTTGAACTCAGATCTTCCTGACTCCAAGCCCAATGCTCTATGCTCTGAGCCACCTAGATGCCCCAAGTTTATACACACACATATACATATACGTGTGTGTATATATATATATATATATATATATACACATATATATATACATATATATATGTCAGCAGATAACACAGAAGAAGTTTAGAAACTCATAAATGCATAAAATACATGTATAGTATTATATAATATCAACACATTTTATCTTTCAATACTATAATAAATTCTCTGGTACTAGGAGAGGACCAAAAATTTTGTGGGGATTTTCCAGATCATTGGGGCGCCACATCTCTAACTCTTGCATGTGGAAGGGATAGCTAGTTTTTTGTCTCCTCTCCATTACTGGAAATGGGGTCTTTCCTGATCCTTACTCCCCCAGTCATTAGGGATTTCCTCATCTCTGAAATGGCTTTGCATGCCTTTTGTGAGAATCTACATCCCTTAGTAGAACATAAACTTCTTGAACGCAGAAACTATTTTGTTTTTCTCTTTATATCTCTCCCCCCAGCACAGGATAGGAACTTAATAAATGTTTGTTGTGGGGCAGCTAGGTGGCACAGTGAATAGAGCACCAACCCTAGAATCAGGAGTACCTGAGTTCAAATGGAGACTCAGACACTTAACACAAAACTAGCTGTGTGACCTTGGGCAAGTCACTTAACCCCAATTGCCCTGCCTTCACCCCCCCCCAAAAAAAAGCAAAAAAAAAAAATTTTTGTTGAATGAAAGGTTGAATGAATGAATTCATATCAGACTAATCTCATTTCCCTTTTTATGGCAAGTTACTACTCTAGTAGATAAAGAAAAGACACTACATACTTGGACTTTGTCAGGGCATTTTTCTTAAAGGGATAATTGAGATTTGTCTGTATTTACATTTGTAAATATAAAGCCCATAGAAGAGTAGAATGTACAGGAAAAAAATAAACGATTACTTATTTTGGAAGTTTTTCAAATGGAGGCTGAATAGTAAAGAATTGAGGGAGGTCACGGGAGAGACAAAAACTTGGCACCAGGGATCACTTATTCAATATATACTCACCTATGTCCATGAAGCAAAACAGGCCATAATACTAATATATAATAATATATAATAATAATGCCTGAGCTTTCAGAAAAACAAGAAGAAAAATTCCATTGCAGAAAATATACATACCAGGCTCTCTGATCTCATAGGATTGTAGATTTGGAGCATAGGGTGTACCCTAGAGACCACTGAGCCCACTTCCCTCAATTCACAACGAGAAAACAAGGACCCATGCTTACCCAGGGAGTAAGTAGCAGATTTGGGAGCCAAAGCCAGCTCCTCTGACTCTCCAGGCAGTAATCTCTCTACCACACAGTTACTGTCAGATGGTACAATCTCTAGACCACGTAAAAGAACAAAAAAATCCAACCCAATTCAATCAGCATTTGTTAGGCATCTAATATGTGCCCGGCAACCTAACAGAGATGAATCGTTAGCATCATGTCTTAGGAATCTAAATTGAATGTCTCCTGTTCCTGGAAGCCCCTCCCTCCCTCGATTCCTCCCTTCCCATCACACACTCACCAGGGAAATGTTTATTCAAAGTTAGTTTTTGGTTTTTTGTTTTTTGTTTTGTTTTGTTTTGTTTTTTTATAGTTAAGGCATCCATTTCCTCCCAACAGTAAGAAAAAGGTCAGGTTATCTAACCTCAGTTGGGTACTCACTGCATCAAGATAATCCTTTATTCCTTCCACTTTGGTTTCCTTTCACTTTCCATAGAAGATATTCCAAACCTCTCCCTCCCTCAAATTCCGCCACACACACCCCCACCTCCCCAACCTATCTTTCCTGGCTTCTTGAATATTACTCTCTTTTCCACACTCTCTGGTCCAGCCAATCTGGCCATCTCTCTGTTCCCTATATACCCCATCTTCATGCTTTTGCTTTGGTCATCCCATAGATGCACTAGAATGCACTCCCTCCTCATCTTTGCTTCATAGACTCCCTGTCAAGAACCCCCTTCTACATGAAACATTTCCTGATCCCCCAACTGCTAGCACTCTCTCTTTCAAACTACCTTGTATTTAATTACTGTATTTATTAGTCATATATGTGTATGTTATATATAAGTATACTTTATATACTTATAAAAGGGATGTGTTGGTAAATGTTTAACAATTGACTCTCTGGGGCAAAAATGTATGCAATACACTTTTCAGTTTAACTTCTATTTTTAACATTTTCTCTACCACTTTCTTAAGTCTAGAGTAACAATCAAAGAACCAGCAAATCAAGTCCTGATTTGTAGCCTTTACCAATTTCCAAGACAAGAACATTCACAATGAAAACTTAACAATCAGCTCTTGTAACCCAGTAAGAGCTGGCTCCAGCACATCCCTGCTTGATTAATCCTTATTGTTTCTGCCATTAAAAATGTAAGTTCCTTTTGAGCAGGGATCTTTTCATTATTTATTCTATCCATAATCTTACTGAAAGAAATAGTGCCTGGAAGAGTGGGTGCTGATTAAATGCTTGTTGAATGATTGATGTATGTGTGCATGTGTGTGTGTGTGTGTGTGTGTATGTGTGTTTTTACTATTTCTTTTCCTTTTTATATCATAGCCCATTCAGCTGGATTTGGTATATATTTATTAAATAAATGAGTCAGGTACTGTGTGAGGTGTTAGAAATACAAAGAAAACATAAAATCCAGCCACTTCCCTGGAGAAGCTGACATTCTGCTGGGGGAAAACAATGCGAACTTTGATCCATAGTAGCAGAATAAGGCACCATGGTCAATGTGTTACCTTGTTTTGTTTCGCTACTGGAGAAAGTTCTCTGGGGAAAGGGGAGGGGAAAGTCCTTAAGAGGTGGCAACAATGAAAAAAAAAGTTGCCTAGAATCAGCTAGAAGGTGCAGTGGATGGAAGGCTGGGTTTGCGATCAAAAAGACCTGAATTCAAATTCTGCCTCAAACACTTACTGGCTGTGTGACCCTGGGCAAATCACTTTCTTTCTACCTCAATTTCTTTTCTGTAATAGCACCTACCTCGTAGGGGCAATGGGAAAATAAAATGAAATATTTGCAAAGTGCTTTGCAAACCATAACAATAAAGCATGTATTATTTTTAGTACAGTCTAGAATTTTTCCAGTAATTAAAATCAAGCTCCTAGAACCCAAGCTGGAAAGAATCCGTCTTTTTCCACCCATTTAAAAACTGAAAGCCTAATTGGTGCGGCGCCTCTCTGGTTCTCCACAAGTTTTCAAAGATTCCTTGCTGTTGGCTCAACAATCCTACCCACAAATTCTTCCTGCAGCCCGGGCTGTCATTCTCTGGGGCTTGGTACCTTGATTCCAGAACACCAGCAAGAGTTTCATCAACAGCAAGTCATTCTGGACTTACCTCATTTCTGTTTTTGTCAGTGTTACCAGACTGGTAAGTCAAGGTCACGGTGTAGATATGGGTAGCTAGATTTGGACGGAGCATTAGATAACGTCTCTCATGTGATCATTAGGGGCAGATGGAGGAAGCTCAGACTAGATGACAGTACAGTTAGATGGTTGGGGGACCATTTGAATGAGCCAGTCACCAGAGGATGATTCTGTTCGTAGTCAACACGTCAGTCTGCCATGTTTAGTCAGAAGCATAGATGACTGAGGTTGGCTGGTGGGGTGGGGACGAGGAACATGAGAGCTGTCTTCAAACATCTGAAAACCTGTCAGTGGAGAAGGGATTAGATGTGTTCTCTTTCTTTGTCCCAGAGGGCAGAATCAGGAGCCATGGGCAGAAGTTGGTCTTTTAGATCTGGTCTCAGGAAGAACTTTCTAACAATGAGAGCCATCTCCAAGTGGAATGGGCTGGTGGTGGGTTCTTGACAACCACCTGGGGAGGATGTGATCAGGGAGTTTCCTTTCATGTACGACTTGGGCTTCCTACAACTCTCAAATTCTGTGATTTAGCACCTACTGTGATTCCTGTTGAGTGTGCAGTCTGCTAAATGGATTAATAATGTCAGCCTGGAGGGAGGTCTCTAGTGAAATGCCTCTGGGATCTATCCTGAGCCCTGAGTTGTTCACCTTTTTAAATCAACAACTTGGACAAAGGCATACAAAGGCTGTCTTGGCAGATTTGCAAGTGACCCAGAGCTGGGAGGGATAATTAATGTCAGGTGATAAATGAAGAATCCTTCCACCCACACAAAAGAAATCTCACTGGACTCAATCTAAGAGGAAATGTACTGGCTTTGGTAGAGTGCTACATTAGGCATGAGGAAAATCCAAGTTCAAATCCTACCTCAACTCTTACTTAGCTAAAAGACCCTAGGTAAGTCACTCACCTCAGCCTCATGCATTGAGTCTCAGTCTGTTTCAAATCAGTTCCCATAAGTTCAGAAGGTCATTGTGGTACTGAGATAAGATAACATATGTAAAGCACTTTGTAAACCTTATAGTGAATATATATTATATGTGCATATAATATATACAAATGTTAGCTATGTATTGTCTTTATTAGTAAAAAAAATGTAAAATTCTATATTCCAGTTTTTAAAAATCAGCTTCACAAGTAGAAGACAGGGAAGACATGACTAGTCAACAGTTCCTGAAAAGAAGCTCTGAAGACCACAAAAAAGCAGAAATAGAGAAGTCAGTGTAGCAGAGTGGATACTTCACTAGACTTGGAGCCAAGAAGACAGACTGTCTTGTCTGTAAGTGTCACACAGACACTTAGCTGTGTGACTTTGGGCAAGTCTCTTAATCTCTTCCGGTCTCAATTTCCTCATCTGTAAAATATTTTTTAAAAACTGCAACTGTACAGGGTTGTTAAAAGGATTAAATAAGGCTATCTATCTATCTATCTATCGATATAGATATGTACACACACATATATAATATACACACATGTACTGGAAGGTGTGCAAAATTTTTCATATACGCAGATGCATGAGTGAGTGTGTACATGTATATATACGTATGTACATACATACATATATACAAACATACATACAAGAAAACCTTTGCATACCTTCCAGCATCAGAAAAATACAAATTTTTCTTAGGCTGTCAGGAGGAAGGGCAAGCTTGAGGGGGCCGATCATCACTTTGGTTTTTGATGTGTTCATATTGAGAGGGACAAAAGGCCATCCAAGTGGTGAAACCGACCTGGCATCTGGAAATGTGGGACTGGAGTCACAAAGAAGTCAGGGCTGGTGAGGCTGGTGCTCTCTGTGCACACACACCAATAATTCTACTTGCTTTTGTCAAAGGCAACATCCCCTTTTCGGCATATTTTCATTCATCCCAGTCTCCAAGTTTATATTATTTCTCATTGATTATATTTTAGATCAGTTGCTTTCTTTTGACATAGTAGGATCTTTGAGAAGTTGGAAGGGATATGGTCTAGTTCAGCCTCTGCCCCCCACCCAATTTACCTCTCTCCCTGAGGTCCCAGAGAGAGGAAAATTAATTTCTCACATTCATGCAGGTATCAAGTGGCAGAGATGGGATTTGAACACAGGGAGCTTCCGACTCCAAGGCCGTCATCATTCTTCCCACTGATTCACACTTCTGTGTCTTTATTCATCAAGAAAGTGACTAAGAGGAAATACCATAGTGTGCAAGTCTAATTAAAAGAAAGTTTGTTTCCCACTCTTATTGCCCTTCTCCCTGGACATCTCCCCAACCTCCTTTCCCCCAGGATTACATTTTACCTTGGAGGATTAAAAACTCTTTTATCTCTGGAGCTTCCCCACCCCCACTTCCCAGTTCTGCGGTACTGACCAGTGGCTGACCCACCTGGCCCACTATTTCAGGCAGGCCCAGTTGTGCTTCACTTTTCTTCCTACTCCTGATGAGGTACAGGCTCTGGGAACCCCCTTGAACTATGATTGAATCTTCCCACATGAGGCATTTGCCTGAGGCCATAAGCCTTTCATAGTGGCTCAGCCCAAAACTCTGTTACTAGCCTAGCCCTCCATTATCCAGCTAGCTCCCACCCTTGATCCTTTGAAGGTTTATTTTAATCTCTAAATTCACTTTAACATACCTTTACCAAGATTTCACTTTACCAACCTATGGCTCAATCACACTCCAATTGGCTTTTCTTAAAAACAAAATAAGATCTCACAGATAAGGATTTAAGAAGAGATTTAAGCCAAGTCCTCCATAAGACAAATATCTGACAGGTTATTTACCATATTCAAGGCAAACTGTTAGTCAAGATTGGGGATCCTGGGTCTCAAGGCCACAAGTGGCCCTCAATTTAAGTGCGACCCTTTGACTGAATCCATATAATGATAAAGATATAAAATGTCAAGATCAGTGATTTGCAGTCTTAAGACCCTCCCAACCTAGAATACTATAGTACAGATAAAACAAAGCCACTGGAACAACATAGGTCCCTATTGAAGTTAGCACCCTCCAACTTTCTGATTTCTGTACAAAACTGTGGAGCAATAGTCTGAAGAATGGAATGGAAGTTATTCCTTAATAGCCAAATTAAGGTGGGTTTTTAATTTTTTAATTTTGTTGGTTACCAGAAATAATAACTGAACATTGTTGCTCAATTCCCTTGTTTTGCTGAAAATCAAAATCTCTTTTATTTTTCCTTCTGATCCCAACCAACATATTTAGGACTCTCCTGAGCTCTCCCATTCTCCAGGAACTTAATAAATCCTTGTTAACTTATTTACAATTCTGTCCCCATAATCACCGTCAGGTTCCTATCTTCCTATTAAACATTGCTTTACCCCCACCTTTAAAAGTTATATTCACAGATCATTATTTCTTCTTACATGTTACTGTAACTCATTATCTCTGTAACAACAACTTCACTAATATCAACTGGACATATTCCTTTTCCTTTTCTCAGGCACAGAGATTTTGAAGGTGAGAATTTTTCCTCATACAAAGCATACCAAATGTTTTAAGGACTACCAACCCTCAATACTGAAAGACTGTCTAAATTTTTACTTACCCCATCCATTAAAATATTTTAGAGATGGAAAGAACCTTTTGATTCATCTAGTCTAATACCCTCATTTTATAAATAAGAAAAATTATGACCCCAGAATATTGAATATTTGCCTAAGATTATATATGTAGTCAGTGATAGAACTAGGATCGGATTGTAGGCCTCCTGATTTTTCCCTCATAAAAAAAAAAAGAAAAAAATTTTTTAAAGGCTCCCCATTGACTACTAGTTGAAATTCCTCATTCTGGCATTCAAAGTCCTCCAGAAAATACTATCTATCCTTTTATAGCCACCTACAGGAAATATATATGCCAGTAAAAAAAAATGAAACCTGAAAATTCTTTCTGGGAGACCCAGAAGAGTCTTAGATAATATATGAACAGGAAGAGTCTGCTTGACCTCATTTACAATGGAATAACAAGGTTTATAAACCAGAACAAGCCTCTTTGAATAATTGCCGAGTGAATCTCCACTCTCTCTTATGCTATTAGATGCTCTTCTATCAGCTCTTTTTTTGTTCTTTTTCTTCCTTTTATTATTATTCTCTATTATTCTCTCTTTTGTATGAATCTGGGATTCATGTATGATATCATTCTCCCTTCTTGTTTTTCTGCAACTTCAGAAAACGATGAAATACTTTGTGTATCATCCTCTGTTAGTAGTATGCTACATCATGATCTTTTTGCTAAATCATCGCATTACAGATTATAGAACTCTAAAGGATCTTGCAGATAATCTAATGCTTATTTAACTCAGCAAACTGGGGCTCTGAGAGGTTAAGTAACTTGCCCAATGTTATACAAGAAATAAATGGTAAGAGTTGAGATTTGAATTCAGATCCAATATTCAATTCTCCACTGCACTTGCATAGATGCTATCAATCATAGTCAATGGTACCTCTCCATTGCTTACCCTGCTGTGAAGTCAGTGGGACTGGGACTAGAACTCACCCAATATTAGCATGTCAGTGCATGTGGGAGTGAAGTGAGGGAGGAGGTATATTCCAGTCACCAGGCAGTCACATTCAAATTCAGAGAGAACAGAAAAAAAAATTAAAAAACAAAACCACAAACATTTTATCCAACACAGTATCAAAAAGTAAAGGAACACACAAAATGTATGAATTAGTGATTGAATAAAGTCCACAACCTAGTATGATAGATCCTTCCAGCATCTGTCAGCTCAGGGTCTGTACAGATGTTATGAAGTTGAAGAATAGTCTCTTAACAGGAAGGCTGGCCTCAATCATTAGTCTCAGGGTATGTCTGAGCCATGTATGCATCAAGCTCAGCATCCAGGTGTCCTTCTGTTTTCGACATATATGCGTCCAACTGGTTGTCAAGCTGCTCATTGGTCAGTGCAGGTAGGGCAGAACCTACACCTTGTCCCCAACCTCTACCTCCACCGCCAAAGCCTACCATGTCTCAACCTCTACCACTGATTCCTCCATGGCCCATGGCTCCTTGCCCTAGGTCCCCTCTCCCAGGACCTCCACAACCTCGGACACCACCTCTTCTTAATCCCATTCGGGGAGCTATGCCTTGTCCACCTTGGAGCAGGTTTTGACCTCAAAGAGACATCCTTCCACTTAGCAGGGCTCTTGTAGCAAGTCCTCCACAAAGTCCTCCTCGTGGCAAGCCTCTCTGGCCCATGGGCAAACCCTGTCCTCCTACTGCTCCCCTGGGCAGGGGGCCAATGGGGTGGCCTAACCGTGCCTGGATGTTACTTTTACCTAGACATTGTTTTAAGCTCTTCTGCTTGTTTCAATGTTTCAAAAATTCAAAAAATATGAAACCTGAAAATTCTTTCTGGGAGACCCAGAAGAGTCTTAGATAATATATGAACAGGAAGAGTCTGCTTGACCTCATTTGCAATGGAATAACAAGGTTTCTAAACCAGAACAAGCCTCACTGAATAATTGCCGAGTGAATCTCTACTCCCTCTTATGCTGTTAGATGCTCTTTTATCAGCTCTTTTTTTGTTCTTTTTCTTCCTTTTATTAGCAACCCTAACCCTATACCTCTACATTTTTATGGTTCCCTGACCTCTTCATTTTTATGGAACCCTAACCTCATCACTCCCAGACATTTAACCTTCATCTTCCAGTTCTGGAATCAGAGTCAAATCAATTCTGCCATTGCATCAACCATGGGTAGTCTCCCAAGGCTCTATCTTCCTTCTTCCTTCTCCTCCTCCTCCTTCTCCTCCTC
>CM053582.1:92362842-92383009 GCA_028627135.1 Pseudochirops cupreus
CCCCCCATCTCTCTTTCTCTACCTCACCCCTCCCTTATCTCTCTTGGTGACCTCATCGACTATCATAGGTTCAATCTTCATCTTTATGCAGATGATTCCCAACTCTGTTAATATCCCTAATTTGTCTCCTCAATTCTAGCCCTGAATCACCAAATGCCCATTGGACATTTCAAACAGAGGGTCCTATAGGCATCTTGAGCTCATCTTTATCTTTCCCCTCTCCCAAACTTACCTGTTACCATTGACTCTCCTCCCCATGAGCCCAGCTCAGAACCTCAGGACCACCCTCACCCTCACTCTCACCCACATATGCATTCCATTTTCCAAATCTTATCATTTCTATCTTTATGACATATCTACTATTCATTACCTTTTCTCCACTCACAATATAGTCTCCACTCAGCTGCCAAAGTTATTTTCCCAAAGCACAACTCAGACCATTTCAGCCCTTACTAGACAAACTTCAGTGCAGGATCAAATATAAAAATCCTGTTTGGATTTTAAAGACTTTTACAACCTAGCTCTTTCCTTTAAGACTTAAGTCCCACCTTGTTCAATGATTTCTTCCCTTCTCCCATCCTGTCCTCTGCACCTGGGATAGATCTCTTCCTCAGTCCCGTTTCTCAGAATCCTTCTCTTCCTTCAAAGTGTCTCTTGGATGCTTTCTCCTTTATGAAGGCTTCCCTGATTCTCCCTCTGTCCACCCTCAGGTATGAGTGCTCTTTCTCTCTCCTCCAATTAACCTTGTGAGAGGCAGCCCTGCATAGTGAATAGTGAGCTAGCCTTAGAGCCACCAAAACCTGGATGAAAATCTTGCCTCTGACAAACACTAGCTAAGTGACCCTGGGCAAATCACTTAACATCTCAGTGCCCCAGGCAGTTCCTCTCTAAAACTGTATAAACTGCACAGAAAGTGACCATTTGCATTGATAGAGAAAGTTCCCTTTATCAGCGACTTTATTATATCTGTATAAACTATTCTCCTCCAATGTAAACTGTATAAGCTATTCTCCTCCAATGTAAACTCTTTGAGTGCAGGCAGGGAGACATTTCATTTTTGTATCACCTTTCCCAGGTCCTAACCCCCTTTCTGGCACATAGGAGGCTCTTGCTAAATAGTTGATTAGAGGAAAGGAAGCTAGGTGGTGCAGTGGATAGAGCATCTGCCCTGGAGTCAGGAGTTCAAATCTGCCCTCAGACACCAATCATGTGACCCTGGGCAAGTCACCCAACCCTGGTCACCTTCTTGACCCCCAAAACAAATAAATGTGTAACTGAATATTCATGTTCTGATTTGAACACAATTTAATAGAAATCATATAGTACTACAGAAAATTTTCAAATGTTTTGTTTCTTTTCTTTTCTTTTTAATTTTGTCAGCATGTGGAGGTCACTGTATGAAGCTGAAGTTGCTGGCTTAGAACCAGAGACACAACATTGCCAGAAGTCTGGTAATCAAGCGATGGGGGGATTTTTGGCTGCCTCTGAAAGGTAGTTTAAAAAGGGTTGAATGAATCTTTATCTCTCTCAGTGGAGAGAGCAATGGAGGGTAGAGGAAAGAACTGAATCCCGTAACAGTAACTTTAGAACTTGAAAGGACCAGAGAGATCAAGCCTTATTTTACAAAGTAAGAAACTAAGGTCCCTTCCAGCTTGGAATCTGGTGAACAGGAGTGCCCATTCATATCTCTTTCTGAAGTATCCAAAGCCAGTTAAGATCTAGCAACAATTCCTTACAAAAACTGTGTTAGAGCCAGCTATGAATTTCATATTCAAAGTGACCCTGTTGCTCCCACAAAGCCAAAATAAATACACCCACCAGGAATGTGAGAGCCCAAGAGCTAGGGCTCTAAAACAATAACAAGCAGGAATTTGCTGACGGCGTCGCAATCCTAATAAGACCATTCTTTATCCTAGCTTTGTATGTCAGGCCGAAGTGTAATAATTTCCTTTTTAGGCTGAATAAGGGAAACACTGTTTTTCAGGGGTCACAATTTCTTTATGCTGACTGTCCACTAAAGTGTAACCACAGACCCAGCTGTTGACTCCAAGAAGGCCAGCTGCCAACATCTGTGACGTGTCCTTGTGTCCTTGCCATTAAACAAAACTACAAATAATTTGGTTTTATTAAATTCAACAAGCACTTATTTATTACAGGTCCATGGTGTGCCCAGCACAGTGCTGAGCACTGGGTGTACAAAGACAGTGTACCCAGCCTCTGCCCTCAAAGAGCTTACCCTGTTCTGGTTTAATTGGGCAGTTTATAATTTGAGCTCCCTGGGATGATTTGAGACACTTGTGTGGGTATGGAGAGGGAGGAAGTGGGTTCCCCATCCCCTATTCAATTAAAATAATAATAGAAGGCCCAGATGCTGCCACTGACTCAGTCCATTCCTCGGTGGGACAGGATGAGGTTTTAAATGGCACCTTTCATGAGGTGCAAATGTCTTTGGTTAGAAAGTGAAGGCAACAGTGATAAGCTAACCTAAGGAGCTCACCATGCCCCTGGGGGCTTCAGATAGTTGGAGGGATTTCTGCAGTGAGTTAATCCAGAGTTTGAGGACTCACTTCTACTTGAGAAATTGAAGATTATTGTTTGAGAGTTGGAGCCAAGCCCCTGAGGGGGAATTCTTCTTGATGAGTGGAGAAGAGAAAGTTTCTCTGTGTCTCTCGGTCAAGCCTCTTTTTCTCTCCATCATCCTCTCTCTTGTCCCTCCCTCCTTTCTCCTCTCTCTCTTTCTCCCCCACCTCCCTCTTCTCTATCCCTGTCTTTCTCTTCCTCTCCCTCCCCACTTCTTTTTCTCTCTCTCCTTTCCCTCTGTTTCTGTCTCTCTCTTCTCCCAAATCTCTATTTGTCTCTTTTGCTCCCCCCCCCCCCATGTCATTGTTCATGTCCTCAGAGAGCCTAGACCACTACCATACAGTGTACCTAGCTGAGATCAGAGAGATTGGACTGATAGGAGACAGTGCCTTCAGCTAGCAGTAGAGGAACACACTGCAGTCAAATGGATATGTTGAAATAGCAATCCAAAGGGAGAAAGGATTTCTAGCACCCAGAGAAGAGAAGTGAGAAAGGCAATTTCGGGAATTGTGACCCCTTGTGCCTGAGAGAACCTCAGGGCTGTGGAAAGGCACAGACCCTTAGGGCTTAGCAGAGAGGTACCCCTAAGGGGAACTCCAGAAGGACTCAACAAAGGTGGAAAAGATTTAATTAGTTACCCCTCTACCATAAATGGTCTCTATATATGTGCTTCACTGTCACAGTACCTAATTTTGAGCCAATTTCCCCTGTGGAAACTGTGTATACTGTGGGAGAGTGTGACCCAGGTTTGGGAGGTAATGCTTTGTACCAATGACCTTGCTACAATTACTTGGTAAATAATAGCTTTTTTAGAAGCTAACTGTAGGAAGGTATGTATATATTTATAGCTATAGACAAATACACCTAAACTTTACGGTAACCTTCTTAAGGAGGGGGGGAGGGAAAAAAAGAACAAAGTAAAAAAGTGCACAGCAGAGAGCAAAAGAAAACTCACAAGGAAACAAAGAAAAGATGGACAATTCTCACCGCAAGCATTATTTATCATATAGGCTTTCTCGAAATGAAAATTTATTGTTACATATTTTGAATCTTCTCTTACGTTCTGCTATGCACACGACATGCTCTTTTTTCTTTCTAACTTTGTATTTAAGTTCCAGTATTTAAGTTTATGATATGTTTTTGTTTCTCTTCTCTATTCTGTATTTGGGTTCTGGTGTTTGAATCTAAAATAAAATTTTTGGGGAAAAAAGTGAACTATAGTTTTCTGGCCAATTGCTCATGGAAATTACAATGTGAACTACTGTATTAGAAGCATAGTCAACCAAGGGTTGACCCTAGAATGCTAAGAGTTAGTGACCACCCTTTGGGGACTCCAACCTGGGAGACTGAGTGGGAGCCAGGAAGGTAGATCACAGGTTACTTAAAAAACAATACCACAGCCTGCTTTAAATTTCAACTTTAATTCAATTCAGCAAATGTTTATTTAGCACATTCTGGCATTGTACAAGATCCTGAGGATACAAAGGCAAAAATGAGATAGTTCTTGTCCTCAGGGAGTTTACAGTCTACATAGATATATGTATGTATGTGTGTGTATATTTAATAATAGCCCACATTTCCAAAGTGAATGAATAAAAAAGCATTTATTACACTTACTATGTGCTAAGCACATAGTATAAAACAAAAGTATAAAAAAACAAAAATAGGGGCGGGGCTAGGTGGCACACTGAATAAAGCACTGGCCCTGGAGTCAGGAGGACCTGAGTTCAAATCTGGCCTCAGACACTTAACACTTACTAGCTGTGTGACCTTGGGCAATTGCCCTGCCTTCCCCCTTCGAAAAATTAAAAAAAAAAAACAAATAAAAAAAATAAATCTCAAGAGCATGGGACAGTAGTTGCCAAGGATGGATGTTTTAGTTTGGAAAATTATAGGGATGGTGAGTGGATAAATAGGAAAATAGACTGACATCCTTTCCAACAGCAGTGGCAGTGTTGATTTGATGATAATAATAGCTAGCTTTTATATGGATAGCACTTCCAGGTTTACAGAGCACTTTACAAATATCATCTCATTTTATAGCACAACAGTCCTGGAAGGTAGGTGCTATTATTCTCCTAATTTTACAGGTGAGGAAACTGAGGCACAGACAGGTTAAGTGCCTTGCTAAGTCCCACAGAACCTAAGTCCAATGCTCACTTACTGTGACACTTACTTGTTAGAGCTGGGAATTTGGGGAGAGAAGAGATGACAGAGGGTTTGTGTTGGCAAGATAATTGGCGAGAAGATGGTGGGAGGATAAAGTGAATTATGGCTGGGACAGCTGGCCACACATAAGGTATTCACCAGTTTATAGCATATTACCTCATTTCATCTTTACAACCATCCTGGGGATGGGAATTACTACAGGTATTATTGTCCCCATTTCAGAGGGAGGATTTGAATCTACATCTTTGTGATGCCAACTCCCAGATTCTATCCAGTATTCCATGCTGCTTCTCAAATCCATAACAATATTAAACTGGAATTTCCATATACACCATTTTTAAAAAACCCAAATCACAGAAAAATAATGGGTCAATGGAAAGATCAATGGATTTGGAACCAGACAACCTGAGTTCAAGCCTGTCTTTTCCCCTTAATACTGTGTGACCTTGGACAAGTAATTTCATCTTCCTGGGCCTTTGGTTTCATCATTTGCAAAGACTAGATGACCTCTAAGGTCTCTTCTGACACAAAACCCAAGATGCCATGAGTTTCTAAATAGACTGTTTGAATAGGATAGGTTGGACAGAGAATTCTATCAAAGATATCTTATAATGCAGGTCTTTGTTTATTTGCATAATCATGTGATTCTAGACAGTGCCAGTAAATATTTAACAATCAGCTCTCTGAAAAAAATGCAAGCATGACATACTTTTAAGTTTCATCTGCATCAACATTTTCTCCATTGCTTTCTTCAGTCTAGACAATCAACAAAACAAATCAAACCCTGATTTGTAGTTCACCAGTTTTCAAGGTGTGAATGCTCACACTGAAAATTTCACAATCAGCAACCCAATATACCCCTTCCTGAGATGTTCCTTTGGTGGAACAGTAGAACCATTGTGGAAATAGCATTCAACTGACATCTTGACCATGGAAGGAATTTGAGATGTGGAGTTGGTCTCCAACTCTGTTGACGACAATAAGCTGTGTAACCATGGACTCTCTAGAGTCCAATGTCCTCAGAAGTAAAGAGATGGGTTTGGACCTGATGACCTTTGAGGTTTCTTCTAGGCATGGCCAGATATGAATCTTTGCCATCCTTTGTTTAACTTCTGTCTTCATGTCTTTTTACTAGAGCACCCTCCTTCCATCTCATCTCTTGCTTTTAGAATCCTAGTTCCCTAGGATACTCTGCAGTCCCACCTTCTGCCCAAGGCCTTTCCTCATATCCCTATTACTAACGCCTTCATTCTCTGCCATCCTTTTGGCATTCTCTGGGAGAGAAAGAGAAAGACAGAAAGAGAGAGAGAGAGAGAGAGAGAGAGAGAGAGAGAGAGAGAGAGAGAGAGAGAGGAAGAAAGAAGGAGGAAGAGGAGGAAAAAGAGGAGGAGAAGCAGAAGCAGAAGCAGAAGCAGAAGCAGAAGAAGAAGAAGAAGAAGAAGAAGAAGAAGAGGAAAGGGAAGAGGGGGAAGAAGAAGAGGGAAGAAGAGAGAGGAAGGGAGAGAGAGAGATGTAAAGCACTGCCAGTCCCTTTTAAAGTTCCCGTAGAAATAAGTGACCTCTAAATCACTGGACCATGGTCCTTTTCATGAATCCTTGTCCCATAACGATACAAACAGTACAAAGGAAACATGTACCATGTACAAATCAGGAGACTGTCACAGAAGATGTTGAAGACGGAAAAATGAAAACATTTTTGGTCATATTTTTGCCTTGACTTATGGTGGCCAACGTATGGAATCATAGGAAGAATGCTTTTTGGTCTTGCCTGTCAGGAATAAATGATTTCTGATTGCTGTTAAAGATGACAGGTCCAGCAAAATATGCATGAATGAATGATGATAATGACTTCCTTGTACATCTAATACCAAACTACTCCACATGAAAGCAAAGTATCTCAAAGCTAGGAATCCTTGACATGCCTAATCTACAGTTTAATACAATATTAAAGGATTTAAACTAGCTCATCTCCAGATATTTTCATTCCACTTTGAACATATTTTATTAATTTAATATAGTGTATTAATTAATTGATCTTTTCAGTCATTTCTGCTCTTATGCAATTGAAGTTTATGTCATGTTAAAAAAAAATCAAAGAAGAAAAAAAGTCTGATTACAGTAACCAGTTTTGACAACATGCACAATACTCTGTCCTTGTCACACTTATCTCTCTTCCTTGTGGTTTCACTATCTGTTCTCCAAGACTTTCTTTGGTTTTTCATTTGCCCAGAGTTCAGGTTTCTGTTGGTGATCTCTTCATTTACATTGTTGTAGACACTGGGCATATTATTCTCTTGGTTCTGCTCACTTCATTCAGCATCAGTTTATACAGGTCTCTCCATGATTCTTGGAATTCCTTAGTCATCATTTCTCACTGTGCAATAATATTACACAATATTGATATGCCATCTTTTTTCAGTCATTTCCCAATCAACAGAGAGGAAAGCTAGGTAGTACACTGGACAGAGTACCAGGCCTGGAGTCAGGAAGGCATAAGTTCAAATCCAGTCTCAGACACTTTCTAGTTGTGTGACCCTGGGCAAGTCACTTAACCTCTGTTTGCCTCAGTTTCCTCATCTGTAAAATGGGTTGGAGAAGGAGATGATAGCTCACTCCAGTACCTTTGCCAAGAAACTCCAACAGAGGTCAGCTAGATGGTACAGTGAATGGAGCACCAGGACTTAGAATCAGGAAGACCTGCGTTCAGATCTTACCTCAGACACTTACCCCTAGAAGTCAAACCTAGTAAATATTCTCGAGGGTGCTCAAGATGCTGAAGATGCTTTTTGGTTTCTTCAAGACATCTGAATAACCCACTTGAACTAGTAAGGGCTAGCTCACGTTTAAATAGTTTAGATAAAAAACCTTCATTAGCTTCACACCAAGGTAGTGCAGTGGGTAGAGTTGGGTCCTGGAGTCAGGAAGATCTAAGTTCAAATCCCACCTAAAAGAATTGCTAGCTAAGTGACCCTGGGCAGTTTCCTATCTGTCAAATGAGAATAACGACAGCACCTCCTTTCCGTGGTCATTGTGAGGACCAAATAAAATCATTTTTGTAAGGCACTTAACTCAATGCCTAGCACATAGTAGGTTCTTAATAAATGTTTTGTTTCCTTCCTTTGTGATCTTGATTTCCTCATTTCTAACCTAGGAGGAAGAGGTAAAGCAGATGATTTCAAAGGCCTCATTGAGCTCTAAAATTCTTTTATTTAAATATCATATTTCCCTTAAATATAGGATTGAAAAGCTGTGATTAACTTTAAAGTATGATCTTAAGTCTTAAGGCCAATATTTTCTCCAGAGGAGTGAATAAATGAATGAGTAAATGAATGAATTAAAAAAATTAAGTAAGCCATTCCTACGTGCCAGGTACTGTGATTAGAACACCAGTCCAGTTTTATAATTAAAGTTAATGTGAAACTGCGATAAAACTTTCCTTTCAGAAACATTTTTAGGCACTAATCTATTCTGCCAAGTAAGTAACACCATTCCTGCTAATATACCTTATGAATTTTTATCCAGAGTTAGTGTATCAAGCAATAGAGGGATCTCTCTCTCTCTCTCTCTCTCTCTCTCTGTCTCTGTCTCTCTGTCTCTCCCTCTCTCTCTGTGTCTCTCCCTCCCTCCCTCTCTCTCTCTCTCTCACTCTTTCTCTCCCCCATAGATATACACATATGTGTATACACACATACATACACACATACATGTATACATATATATACACATATATATGTAATCAGAAATGTTAACAATGAAAGGTGGAGTTAAGTATCAGAAGAAAAAACAAACCACGAACTCCGTATTTGCTGCAATGAAATTTTGAATCTAGGGACCAAGGGTTCTTAACCTAGATTTCCTGGACTTCTTTTTAAAAAATTTTTCATAATTATATTTCACTCTAATTGATTTCCTTTTATAAACTTACATGGTTAGCTATGGGCCTAAAGTCAAAAGAATCATCTTCTTGAGTCCAAATCTGGCCTCAGACACCTCCTAGTTGTGTGACCCTGGGCTAGTCATTTAACTCATTTGCCTCAGTTTCCTCATCTATAAAATGAACTGGAGAAGGAAATAGCAAATCACTCTAGGATCTTTTCTGAGAAAACCCCAAATGGGATCAGGAAGAGTCAAACAAGACTGAAATAACTGAAGAGCAACAACAAAGTCCCTTCCAACTCTGTCTTTGATCCTAGAATTTCAGAATTGCACCAAGTTATGTAAATCCTTAATACCCTCTCAAATTGTAGAGTAACTCAACTCGTGAGCATTTAAAGCTCTCTAAGTGGCTTTTCTTCAGGGCATACCATTGCTTACCTTGAGGGTACTTAAAGCTAACCTGGAGAGGTGTGGACACTCCACAAAGAACTCAACTGACCCAGCCCCTGGGCCTGGGATGTAGAATTGATAGCTCCCTAGGTGGTTCTGACTTTGACCTCCGGCAAAGATACCTGGAGCTGGCCAAGACTTTCTTCTTTGGTTCCTTGTCTTCCCCCAAAAAGAGGTTAACAAAAGGGAAAAAAAGGAAGGAAACCAGAATTCATTCCACAATAAGGTTGATTGTTACTTGAAAGTCACATTCAATTAAATGTTTACCTTTCTGTTTCACAACCTAACAGGAAGTCGGCAATCTGAGAGACCCAGAGCAGAGCCAAGATGGTTCATTCATCTTTTCCCCTCAGGTCAAGACTAGAGCAAAAGACTAGTTGGTGTTTCTGGTTACTTTCAGGAGTAAATAGCATCAGATAGGAAATGAGCACTCAACTAAAACCTTTAGGTTCCCTGTTTTGGACTCCTGGAATTGTCTCAATTACATGACAATTTCCTGAGGAATGTCAGAGAAGGAGTGAGGCCCCCTCAGCCCTCCACTACTTGAAAAATGCTGCAGGAATTTTGAAAATGAAGGAGTTTTGGAAAAATTCACATTTTTCTCTTCCTTCCTCCCTCCCTCCCTCCTTCCTTTCTTCCCTCTTTCCTCCCTCCCTCCCTTCCTTCCTTCCTTCCTTTCTTCCTTCCTTCCTTCCTTATTCCCTCCCTCCCTCCCTCCCTTCCTTCTTTCCTTCCTTCCTTCCTTCCTTCCTTCCTTTCTTTCTTTGTTTGTTTCTTTCTTTCTTATAATCTCTGTGTAAATGTTAGCCACTATTATGATTATTGTTATTCTTTCTTCTCTTTTGCTTTCTTTTCTCACCTTCCTTTTCTATGTTTCTCCTTCATTTTTTCTTTTTTTCTTACTAATCAAGCATTAAATTCTTTCCGTCTCCCACATCCCTCCATGTGGAAAAGCAAAATCCTTGTCACAACAAAGAACAGTCAAGCAAAAATAATTCATCTCCCAAAATATGTCTGATTATCTTTATTTGTCACTTCTCTGTTGGTAGCATTCTTTATCATCAATCTTCTGGAATCATGATTGATCACTAAGATGATCAGAGTTCTTAAGTCTTCTTCCTTTCTCCTTCCCTTCTTTCCTTCCCTCACTCCCTCCTTTCTTTCTCCTTTCTCCTTCCCTCCCTTCTTCCCTTCCTTCCTTCCTTAAGAGAAAATCAAACAAATGGGAATTTCTCATGACTTGCTTGGATTCCTTGAATTCAATGCATTGTTATAGCTAGAGCCTCTGGAGCTTTCTGCATTTGGTTGTAGAGTTAAGACTTTTCTCTTTCCATGAATTTGCAAAATGGAAGTACACAATATAATATATTAAAGGAAGGGAATGGGCAAGATAAAACCATAGCCTGACCACCTTCAACATGTTCAATGTTTCTGTTGGGTTACACTGAAGGAAACCTTCCCTATAATCCTATGGATCAATGTAAAATGAAACAGATGGGAATTGCTCATGATTTGCTTGGATTTCTTGGATCCAATGCATTGCTATAGCTAGAAACTCTGGAGTTTTCTACATTTGGTGATACCCTAAGGTACCCTGAAGGTTAAAGGAGCATAAGTTCATGGATATAGAGATGAAAGGGGCTTTAGAGTTCATTTAGGCTTAATTTTGCAGATAAGAACCAGGGACCAAGAGAAGCCTGGTGGCTTGCCTAAGGTCACACATGCTTAAAGGAAGAGCTAGGATTTAAACCCAAGTCCTCTGCACTCTTCCCATTGTCCCACCCTGCACGTTTTATTCAGAGCTTAAAACTGAACATCAGTGTGACCAACTAAACTTGCTTAATAGCTATTTACATTGGAATCAATTCATTCCAGTGCTTGAAGTATCCTAACAACCTTCCCAGCATTGCTTCTAGGTCACCATTAAAATTCATAGGATCTTAGCTCCTGAACTGGAAGGGACCTCAGAGGCAACCTAGTCAAACCTCCCCATTGTACAGATGAGGAAACTGAGACCTAGAGAGATTCAATGGTTCTTGATTCTCTGTTCCTCCTTCAATTTTCCTTATATGGTTGTAGTTCAAATATGGCCTCAGACCCCTATTAACTGTCACAGGAGAAGTTACTTAACCTCTGTCTGCCTTTGGGTTGGTTTTTTTTTTCATCTGTAAAATGGGAGATAATAATAGTACCTCCCTCCCAGATTGGTTATAAGGATCAAATGGGATAGTATTTGTAAAGAGTTTTGCAAACCTTAAAGTGTACATAAATGTTAATTATTGTTGTTGTTGTTCTAATGAGTGTGTCTGCCATTTTTCTGGGTCTGCTTTTTTTTTCACTTAGTTACATAATCTGACTGTTGAACACCTCCTCCCTATACTCTCTCCTTCTAGGTTGTCATGACACTGCCTTTTCCTAGTTCTCCTCTCTCTGATTACTCCTTCTCAACCTATGTTGTATCCTTTAATGAGAGAGGTTCCCAAGACTTTTTCCTGGACCCTCTTCCCTTTTCTCCCCATATTATCTCTCTTGGTGATATCATTTTCTCTTATAGATTCTATTATTATCTCTATGCAGATGATTCCCAGAACTATATATCCAGGCCTGGTCTCTCTCCTGAGCTTCAGCATTGCATCATCAATTGCCTTTTGGGCATTTTGAACTAACATACAACATGCCCAAAACATAATGCATTATCTTTCTCTCAAAACTCTTCCCTCTTCCCAATTTTCCTATGACTGTCAAGGGCAACACTATTCTTTCAGTCACCCTGATTGGAATCAAGGTGAAATCTTGCACTCAGTCTACATATCCAATTCTTGTCAAATTTTATCCTTCCTACCTTCACAGTATCTCTCATATATGGCCCCTTCTCTCCATTCACACAATTGCCATCCTGTTGCAGGCCCCCATCATCTCATGCCTGGATTATCAAAAGAGCTTTTGAATTGGTCTTTCTGACTCAAGTCTCCTGGGGCACATAGGGCACTAGAAGCTGTGAAAGGGAGAGATCTTGAAAAGCTGAATGTAGAAAGTGGCTGACATTTTCACTGGCTTCCCTGACTTCCTCCAAGTCTCAGCTAAAATCCCAGCTTCTACGGAAGCCTTTCCCAACCCTCTTAATGGCAGTGCCTTCCCTCAGTTAAGTACTTATTTATCCTGCATACTGTTTGTATGTTTAGAAGTTGTCTGAAGCTAGGTGGTTCAGTAGATAGAGTTCTGGACCTGGAGGCAAGAAGACCTGAGTTCAAATTCAGACTTAGACATTTACTAGTTGTGTGATCTTGGGTATGTCACTTAATTCCTGCTTGCTTAGGAAGCAACTAGGTGGCTCAGTGGATAGAGCTCTGGGCCTGGAGTCAAGAAGGTCTGAGTTCAAATCCAGATTCAGACACTAGTTGAGTGACCCTGGGCAGGTCACTTAACCTTGATTGCCTCATCTGTAAAATGAGCTGGAGAAGGAAATGGCAAACTACTCCAGTATCTTTGCCAAGAAAACCCCATGAACAATAGAGTCCATGAGGTCACAAGGAGTTCTTCATGTTGTTCACCCCACCTCATTCTCCCAATTAGACTGTGAGCTCCTTGAAGGCAGGGGCTGATTTTGCCTTTCTTCATATTCCCAATGTTTCTCAAAGTGTTGGGTACGTAGTAGGCTCTTAATGAATGCTTATTGACTGACAGACAGACTTGTTAAAAAAATGGAAGTGATCTTAGAAAGCTTTGCTACACTTTGTGAAAAAAGTGAAGGAGAAAAAAATGGTTCTCTCTTATCTGATCAGAATGGTTTAAGTGCTACGCCTAACAAATTCTAGGCAGATAAATACTCACTGGCTGTGAAGGACAGGGAATGTGGAGGGAGGAAATTCCTCTGCTTTCTCCACCCCTCCATTTCACAGTCACAACTCAAAACCAGATCATTATCCTGTCTCTCTAAAAATTCAGCAAGGATTTAGCTTCAGGTAGAAAAAAGGCAAAGTTTTTTGTGGAGCACATTGGGCTCTGTAAGGCGGGGGCAACTGGGAAGATCTAAAAGGCATGAAAGCTCTTTCCTTTTGGAAAAAGTGAAAATCTAATAAAGAGAGAAAACAATTCAATTTCTTTTCAAGGGAACTTTCCAATGTAGACATATAGTAGATTGTGGCTGATTTATCTGACAGGTAGTTTATGGATAAGCAGTCCAGTAGACTTAAGCAGTGCCCATTAATGATGAATCAGTGACTAGAAAATTTTGAAAGGACTGCTTGATTAATCAGTCCACAAAAAGTGGATTGGTTTTTTGGTTTTGGTTTGTTTGTTTAAGATTTAAGAGAGAAGGACTAGATGGTATAATGGTAAATGTCCTGGCCTTGCAGTCAAAGTAGACTTATGTTTGAATCAAGTCTCCTTCTCTCATGAGTTAAATTGATCCTTGGAAATTCACTAAGACTCAGTTTCCTCAACTGTAATAACCATAATGAAAGCATCTACTCCAGCAGGTAGTTATGAGAATCAAATGAAATGCTTGCCTTGTAAACCATTTTTTTCTTGTAAAAAAATTTATTTTTCTGTAAACACAAACCCAAACATCAACAAACAATACTCCAGTGGAAAAATACTAGCTATTAACATTGAAAACTTTCTTTTTATTTAATAAATAGAACTTTGGCATTCAAAATTCTAGCTGTGAACCCTGTTTTTAAAAATATAACTCCCTCCCCCCCAAAACACACACACAAAAACTCAAAACAATCCCTTTACGCAAAGAGGCAAGAATGATATTGCCTTGGAAATCTTAAGGTACATATATATTTTGGCTATTTTTATCAGTTTTGTTGAGTCATTTTGGTCATGTCCAACTTTTCAAGACTCCATTTGAGGTTTTCTTGGCAAAGAAACTGGGAAGGGTTTACCATTTTCTTCTCTAGCTCCTTTTACAGATGAGGAACTGAGGCAAATAGGGTTAAAGTGACTTGGCTAGAGTCTCGATTTAAGGAAGTGTCTGAGGCTGGACTTGAACTCTGGAAAATGAGTCTTCCTGACTCCAGTCCCTGTACTCTATGCACTGCACCACCTGGCTGTCAACCTTATTATTGGCCTTAGGCAAATCATTTGTTTCAATCCAATCAAGACCAGTGTCTACTGTCTACATAATAGTAGGCTCTAGAGTAGTAGACACCGGTATACAATAAAAACAAACAAACAAAAAAAAAACCTTCCTGTCTTCTAGGGACCTACAATCTTTCGAGAGATACAATAGCTACACAAGTAAACAAATTATTTACAAAGCAATAGAGATCAAGTCAATAAGTGCCTGGCACCCTGTTAAGCATTGGAAAAACACAGAAAATACAGAGTATTTTTTAAGAGGAAAAGGAGAGGCATATTGGTGCTGAATCAATAAAGGCCTTATTTCGAATAATATTTTTCCAGTGTTAGCTACTCGTTTCTTTTTCAGTCTACAAAGAAGAATTTTCCAGTTGCTTACTCAGTCTGTACCAAAGCTACACTGAAGGTTCTCTGAGTCTATGGTTACATCTGCTTTTAGACTTAAAATCTCTGGGTGTGGAAAAGAGAAGAATGCAAACCTTTGAGAACCCTTGTCATGGTTGACAAAATAAACAAGGCTGTTTTGGGCATACATATTCTTTAAAGAACTGTCATCTTTTGTTACTCTTCTCAATCACTGACTTTGACTGGGGGATTGAGAATTTATGAAAACAGGCAAAATCCTCATCATAGGAGAACTTTATGGTTATGGGAAATCTCCAACTTCCAAGTAATTTACAAAATGGATTAAAGATTATTTTGTCTGGTCCTACCCACTTTGTAATCTGATGTCCCCACACTTTCATCTTCCAGGCTTGGGTATGGTCTCTTAAAAGACTTTTTTTTAAAATTCTTTTTAAATGAATTTGACTCAACTCTGCAAATGGACAGTTTGTTTTCATTTGTCATGCCCTGAATCAGGCACTCATCCAGGTCTCTGGAGAACAGCATAAGGCATTTTCCAGGGTTTATTTCCAGGATAAACAGGGCATAGAGGGCCAGCCTTGCTTAACACACTACCGGCAGGACAACTGACCTGCTCATTTTTCAACTCCAGGTGGGAGGAAAAACCCTGCGAGCTTTTGTAAATATTCCAGCAGACCAACTCTCTTCAGAAGCTGGATCTGGATTTCTGAGTCAATTTTGAAACATCTTAAAGGAAAAAACCCCTTTATGTTGTGTGTACGTACATTTTGTTGTTAATGGGAATAACGTGTTAACTTCTTCTTCATTTGTGTCTGGGGTAGGGGGTGGGATGGGGAGAGAAGGAATGGACTCTTTTATCTATCCCCAAATTCCTATAGTCAACTAGCACAAGAATCCAAGATTGACCAGAGAGTTTGGGTCCTGCATTCTGATTGGTCAAGGGAATGGATGACCTCAGCAAGGTACTGTCATTGGGAAACGTTATTGACTGCTTCATTTGCCCATTAAAATGAACATTATGTCCTCACTTGAGAATAAGAACAATCATAATACCAATAAAATAACATTCCTATTCAATTACAAAAAGAAATTATTTTATCTACCTTGACAATAGTTGTCAGTCTGCAAGCATTTATTCTTCCTTTGTGCGAGGCACTTGCTTCCGGGCAGGAAGGCTTTCCTTATCCAGCTTAATTCCAGTGCCTTCCCTCTTGATTATTTCCTATTTATCCTGTATACAGTTTGTTTGTATATAGGTGTTTGCCGGTTGCCTCTCCCATTAGACTGTAAACTTCTTGAGGGCAAGAACTGTCTTTTGCCTTCCATTGTATCTCCAGGGTTTAGCACAGAGCCTGATGAATAGTAGGTACTTAATAAATGTTTATCCTGTTGTAACTCTGTCTCAGTTTCTTCATCTATAAAGTGAGGGTAATAGCAGCACCCCTCAGGGTTGTTGAGAGGAATGAATGAGATAATATTTGTAAAGAGCTTAGCATGGCGCCTGGCACATAGTATTATCTGTTATCATCTGAGCTACATTTATGATGAGGATGAGAACTATAACAATAACTAACTACATTGTTACCGTCTCCTGGGTTCTGCTTGCTTCCTTCTGTATCAGTTCATGGTACATCTTGTTATGATTATAAGAACCATCCCCGTGAAGTCTAACCCGTCATCATTGTTTTGGGGGGAGACAACAGCAAAGGGGTGGAGAAGGGGAGGACAGGGGAGACTGTGCCCTGACACTTCCAGGGATTGCTCTAATGGCTTGGAATGAACTTCGAAATGCTAGCCAATTGGGCACAGGTGACACCACAGCTTGGGTCAGTGCTCTGACCAATGTGATGAAAACAAGCCTATGAATATGGGGGGGGGGGGGTAGGGTTTAAGAAGGATTTTGTTTTGAATTTTTATTTTGATATCTTTTTTAAAAAAACATCACTACAGTTTCCCCCAGTATCCTTCCATCTCCCCCTCCCAGAGAGCTATCCCATATAACAAAAAATAAAAGCAAATAGGAAAGGAAAGGAAAAAAGCAGTATAACTAATCAGGACACCAAAAAAGTTTGAAAACACATGCAGCATCCAACACTTCTGACCCTCCCCCCCTTCTCCCCCCCCTCCACTAAAGGGCAGGGTGGGAGTGTCTTCTCATTTCTCTTCTTTCAAGCCATGCTTGTTCTTGAAAATTTGGCAACATTCACTTTTGATTTTATATATGTATATATGTGTATGTATGTATATATGTATGTGTGTATGTGTGTGTGTGTGTGTGTGTGTTCAATGAGCAATATGTCATTTCCAGCTAGAAAGGTAGGTTGGAGCTGGCTGGTGCACAAAGCAGTTTGCATTTGATCCTAATGGCAATAGGGAGCCCTGGAAGCTCCTTGAGCAGGGGAGTTATATGGTCAGATCTATGTTTTAGGAATATCCATCTGGCAGCCCTGTGAAGAATGGACTGCAGAAGGGAGTGACTCAGGGCAAGGAGATCAATTAAGAGGTCACTGCCAAAGTCTAGACGAGAGGTGCTGATTCAGTCACTGAGCCTTATTATTCACTTACCGAGTGACAGTGCTGGGCTAATTAATCTCTGGGGACACAGAGAGTAAAGGCATAGTCCCTGATCTCACAGAGCAAACTGTCTCATGCAAACATCTACATACAAACAAGACAGAGACAGGATAGATCAAGAACAGTCTCAGAGGGAAGATGCTAAGATTAAGACTTTTTATAAATGGTGGGACTTAAGCTGAGACTTGAAGAAGGCCGTGGAAGACAAGAAGGCTCAGAAATAAGGAAGGAGAGAGTTCCAGGTATCAGGGACAGCAGGTACAATACCCAGAGTCAGGAGATGGATAGTCTTGTGGCAAGAACAAACAGCAAGGAGCTAAGTGCCCCTGGAGGGGAGTAAGCTGTAAGGAGACCTGAAAGCCAGGAAGTGGCCAGGTTATGATGGGCTCTAAATGCCAAAGAGGATTTTAAATTTTATCCCAAAGGCAATAGGGAGCCATGGGTGGAGAGGAAATGACACGGCTGGACCGATGCATTAGAAAGATTGTTTTGACAGCTGAGTGGAAGACGGAGTGGAGTGGGGAAAGACTTGGGGCAGGCAGACCCACCAGCACTATTGCAACAGGCCAGGCATGAAATGCTGAGGGCTTTTACCCAAGGGTGATAGCGTCAGAGGAGAGGAGAGGGCTGGTGACCAGGAGTGGTACTGAGGTTATCTTCTGCTTTTCTTCCCACTCCCAATGCCTCAAGGAATATTCCTGAGGTTTATTCCCATAGGCGTGGGATTTTAAGGGGCACTGTCTCTAGTCACATTGCTTCTCCACCCTATGCTTCAATGTAAGGATCATAATTAGTACCTAGCAAAATGTAGATATTCAGTCTACAAGGCGGTCCTCACCCTTGGGACCTAATCACTTTAAAGTTGCAACTACAGATTATGGCTTTCTCACCTCATCTGGTACAATATGTAATTAGTCCCTGATGCCAAATGTGTGAGCTGCTGATGACGGAGTGGCATTAGATAATTAAGTGCATGTGATTGCTAATTTATGCAAGTTTCAGAATGATTAGATAGAAGACAGTGATAGAAAAGATTCTGAATTCTATACTGAAAGCCTTTCTTCAGCATCCAACACCTCCGTTCATGCGTGGATCTTCAGAAAGCTGCCCTGGGTTTGAGGTATTTCTGTGTCCCCATCAACTCCAAATCATGGACCCTGAGCCTCCACCGATGTGTCACTTTGTTTAAGACAGAGAGCATAGCAAGTACAAAGCAAAAAACATTTAGTCAAACAGTAGAAATAAAGTGACAAGAGAAAAATGTCCCCATTTGAATGAGAATCACTTTCCCACAAGTTATCACACCACCAGCAGGGGACAAGATTTATACAGGGAACATTCATGAAGGGACATGTGTAGGGAACTTGTATAATCAGGGAACATGCATGGCCAGGGGCAATTCAAAGGCAAGGCAACAAGCATTTATTTAAGTGCTTACTAGATGCCAGGCTCTCAACTAAGCACTGGGGGTACAATCCTAAAAAAAAAAAAGAAAAACTGTCACTGCCCTTTACATTCTAGTGGGGGAAGATAACACATAAAAGCTCAAAGAAGGAAGGGGGGTTAGAAGCCAAGTCAGAAGAGAAGTGAGGGTTGTTTGGTCTAGAATCCTCCTCAAAATAGAGATCCCAGGAGGAGGTCACCAATGGGAGAAAGAGTTTAGCATGATGGCAGGATGTTCCATGCTGAGGAGGCTGGGATGGATAGATATTTCAGGGCGAGGAGGTATGAGGCGTTGAGGCAAGTTCCAAGGTGAGATGGCAGCTGAAACATGGTGGCCAAGTCTGAAAAGTCAGAAGCCTGAGTGGGAGGGGAATGACGGTTCTCTGGCCTGAGCTCCTGCCCTTGACTGCTTTGTGATGATGATGATGACAATGATGATGATGATGACGATGATGATGATGATGGTGATGATGATGATGACGATGATGATGATGATGGTGATGATGATGATGGTGATGATGATGATGATGATGGTGATGATGATGATGATGATAGCTATCTCTCTTTGGGAGATAGTAGGCTCCCCATTTCAGGAACTTCAAGCAAAGTGGGGGGCCACTTGTCAAGTATGTCCTTAAAAGGATTCTTTTTCAGGTGCAGGTTTAATTGAATAGCCTCTAACCCTTCTAATTCTGAGATTCTGTAATATTCTATATCCTTTGGGGATGCCATTGTTTTCTGCTTTTATTCATCAATTTTTACCTGCTCAGTCTTTTTTTTTTTCTGAACTGTTATTGTAGCTACTAGGTTGTCAGACTCTAAAAATCTCCTTGCCTTGACATCTTTCAGTTCTTTTAAGATGCAGACACTGGCCAGCAGTGCCCAGTCTTCTGGCTAGAAAAGACCTCCGGCATTTAAATCTTACTTTTGAACTCCTTTACTGCTTGCCTGGGGGAAGGAAGGAAAGTGGTGTGTGAGACTAAGTTCTGACTAAGAGTAAGAAAATTCCTTTCAAATGCTTTCCATTGCCGAGATACCAATTGTGGTCTAAGAAAACCATCACATGAAATGCGATGGAGAAGACTGAAAAAGGCTGGTGATCTTTGTCCTACCCCTCCCCAGGCACCAAATTACTGTATTCCTTATAACTCTATTTTTTCCTTTTTAAAAATTTTATTTTTTCCAATTACATGTACAAAAACAATTTTAAACTTTTTTTTTAAATTTTGAGTTCTGAATTCTTTCCCACCCTCTCTCCCCTTCCCTTCTCTGAGAAGGCAAACAATTTGATAAAAGTTATACATGTGCAGTCATGCAAAAATATTTCCATATTAGTCATGTTGTGAAAGAAAACAGACAAGAAAATCCAAGAAAAATAATGAAAGTAGAAGAAAGTATGCTTCAATCTTCATTTAGATTCCATCAGTTCCTTTTCTGGAGGTGAAGAGCATTTTTCAGTTCCCTATAATTTATTCAAGTGCCCTCAGGTAGATAGTATTGTGCAATGTTCCCTATAGTAAAAACAATAAAAACATTCATGCATTGTAGAGCTTTCTCCCAACTTAATTTCCTTTGAACTATACTTGTGTATGTGTTGGGATATACTACTCTCCTTCCCTTA
>CM053582.1:92391508-92464637 GCA_028627135.1 Pseudochirops cupreus
TTGTTTGTTTGCTTTTTTAAATCGACAAAGAAAGGTACTAGGAAGCTTGGAGATTCCCATCTTGGAATCGGTGGTTAAGGAGAGGAAAGCCAGCAAATGCTGAACATGTAGCCTCAGTTGTCAGAGAGCAGAATTTGAAGCAACTAGAGAAAGGAAAGGCAGAATCTTATAGGCTAAAATTTCTCCCAGGGAATTCAGCCTAGAAAAGGAAGGATAAAAATCATGAAATTCCCAAAGCACAAAGAGAAACAATCCCCAGGAGGAGGAAAGGGAGAGAGTGGTCTAAAGAGACTGAGGTGGGCACCTAGAGAACTCATTAAGCAACTGTAATGTTTTCGAGTCATATACTGAACCCACAAATGTGGGATGCTGTTGTATTCTCAATGAGCATTTTTTGAGCTTAGACCTCAGTTCAAGTTAATTAAGCTTATATCTTGGCTCAGGTCAGACATTGGGTTAGGAATTGGAGAAACCATCCCTCCCCTCAAGGAGTTTATGTTCTATTGGGATAAATACCATATACACATAAAATAAATATGAAACATACAAAAGGTAATGGGGAGATCCTTAGGGTATAGTAAGGGGTATTTAGGCAATGGCACTTAGGCTGATCTTTGAAGTGAGGTAGAGAGTCTAAAAGCATAGGTGAGTAGGGAGAGCACTCCAGGCACGAGGGACAGCTTATCTCAAAGCATTGAGATGAAAGATGGAATTCTGTACAGAAGGGATGAACAAACAGGACAGTCTGGCAGGACTCAAGAATTTGCAGAGGGGATAATATGTACTAAGTCTGTCCAAGCGAACTGGAACCAGCATGGGAAGGGCTTTCAGTATTGAACGGAAGAGCTTATGTTTGTTCCTAGAGGCAACAGGGAGCCACAGAATCTTCTTGAGCAAGGGAGTGACGTGGTCAGTTCTTTACATTAGGAATATTGATTTGGCCGCTATGTGAAGGATGAATTGGAGAGGGGAGAAATCAGAATCAGAGAGACAAGTTAGGAGGATATTGTGATGGGTGCCTGGAAATGGAGTGAAGGTGGCCGTAAGAAGCCCATCAGAAGTATTGAGCTCACATTGAGCTGAGGTTGGCAAGGATTGCTATGGACAACAAAAATTGATTTTTAGGGGTAGGTAGGTGGTGCAATGGATAGAGTACCAGCCCTGGAGTCAGGAGGACCTGAGTTCAAATCTGACCTCATGCACTTGCCAGCTGTGTGACCCTGGGCAAGTCACTTAATCCTGATTGCCTCACCAAAAAAGTGGGTGAGGGAGGATTTAAAAAGTTTTTGTAGGGGACCGATATAGGCTTAGAGAATGGGCAAATGAAATGATGATAATGGATGACCAACTTTAGTATCATTTCTATTTTTTCCCTTGGTCAAATGAGGACAATCTGTGGACTAGAGAAGACAGAATAAAAATAGTTCTCGGGGAATCAAAGCCCAAGAAAAGCTGGGAGGTGTTAAGAGACCACCTAGTTATAATATCTGAGTTATCACCTGAGTTCAAGTCATCAGATGCCGAAAAGCTGTATCCTAGGGCAGCTGGGGGATGAAGTAGGAAGACTTGAGTTCATATCTGGCTGTGTGAAGTTGGGCAAAACTTCTAACTTTGCAAGCCTCAGTTTCCTCATCTGTGAAATGGGGATAACAATACCACCTCCCTCCCAGACTTCATGCGGAGCTCATAAGAGATCATTTATTGGAAGTACTTTGCAAACTTTAAATCATTTTATATACATATATGTGTGTGTGTTAGTTATTATTATGAGTAGTTGTGCCTGCAAGCTGGAAAATTGTGAAGACGTGCTCCAGGAAGCAGGAAGGACAAAAATGTCCCAGTTTTTCTTTAAGGGAAGAGCCTAGAGCCTGGGAGCTCTAGGTCAGAGCGTTTGCCTTCCTTTCTCAGCAGAATTCTAGAACACATTGAAGATGTTATATGGGAGCATCTAGGAAGGTCATCAGTGATCAGTAAGGGCCTGCCTGACTTCATTCAGAACAGGCCCTGCCAGACTAACCTCATTGCCTTTTCTGAGAGGCTGATTAGATAAGTAGGTCGGGGGAATGCCGCCAACATGGTTTATCTGGATTTTAGCAAAGCATGCAACATGCTAGTCTCATTGGCTAGATAATAGGAATTGGATGAATGGACAGACCCAAGGAGGAGGGAAAGAATTTCAGAATGGGAAGAAAGTCAGTCTGGTTCGATTCATAATCCTTGAATTGGAATCCCTGCTACAATGGAGCCATCCATTAAAGACCTCCAGGGAGGTACCAATACCCACCACCTCCTCAGGGAGCACAATTAATGTTTTTTGCTAGGGGCAATTGGGGTTAAGTGACTTGCCCAAGGTCACATAGCTAGTTTTGTGTTTAGTGTCTGAGGCCATATTTGAACTCAGGTCCTCCTGACTCCAGGGCCGGTGCTCTATTCACTGCATCACCTAGCCATCTGGGGAGTACAATTCTTTTTCAGATTGGAAGAGAGGGAAAGAGGAAGGAAGGAATGAAAAGAAGAAGGAAGAAAGGGAAGAAGGAAAAGAAACAAGTATTTATTAAGCTCCTACCATGTGCCAGGAACTGGGCTAAGCACTCTTCAAATATTATCTCATTTGATCCTCACAACACGCCTGAAAAGTAGGTTACTATTATTATTACCATTTTATAGGTGAGGCAGACAGAGGTCAAGTGACTTGCCCAGGGTCACACAGTTAGTATGTGTATGAGGCTGGATTTGAGCTCTGGTCTTCTTGACTCCAGGCCAAGCACTCCATCCAGTGTGCCATATAAGTCCATCCTTACAGCAGGCTTAAATTTCCCTCTTTGCAGCTCCAAACCATTACTCCTAGTTCTCTCCTCTGGAAATAGGACAAATCTAATTTCCTTCCCACATGACAGTCTCTCAAATCCTTGAAGGCAGCTCTCACATCCCTCATGAGTCTTCTCCAAACTAAACACCCCTAGTTTCTTAATCTTCCCGTGATATGAATTCAAGGTTCTTCACTATTATCTCCTCTGAACACTCTCCAGCTTATCAATGTCCTTCCTAAAATGTGCTGCTCAGAACTAAAATCAATGAATAAACATTTATTAAGTGCCTACTGTGTGCCAAGAACTGTACTAATTTCAGAATAGATGTGGTCTGACCTGGGCAGACTAGAGAAACTTTTACCCCCCTATTCCTGGAAGCCCTGTCTCCCTAAATGCAGTTTAAGATCAGATTAACTTTCCTGGCTGCTATTTTGAATTTGGTTCATATTGAACCTGAAATCCACTAAAACCTTGGGATCTTTTTCAAACAAGTTGCATAGAGTGCTAGAAAAGAAACTAGAAAGATTTAGATTCAAATCCTTCTTTCAACTCTAACTCTATGACCCTAAGCAAGTCTCTTAACATGTCAACCTCAGTCTCCTCATCTGTAAAATGGGGATTATAACAGGTTCTACCTCACAAGGTTGTTGTTGGAGTCAAATGAAACAAAGTAAAGGGCTTTGCAAACATTAAAGCCAATGTCAGGCCTTCATTAAATTCCTACTACATGCCACATACTATGCTAGGCACTTAACAAATAATATCTTGTCTGATACTCACATTGATACAATTATTGTTCCCATTTTAGAGTTGAGGAAATTGAGGCAGAGGTGAAATGACTTGCCCAGGGTCACACAGTTAAGGAAGTATCTGAGTCGGAATTTGAACTCAAGTCTTCCTGACTACAGACCCAGGGTTCTATTCACTGTGCTGCCCCATTAAAAAAAACAACACAACAACCAGATGGTTTCATAATAATAGCTGGCATTTATAGAATGCTTTAAGGTTAAGCCCTTTACAAATACTTTATCATTTGATCCTTATAACAACTGGGAAGTGATATTACTGTCCCTACTTTACAGATAAGGAAACTGAGGCAGACAGGAGTTAAGTAATTTACCTAGGACTGGAAAACTCCCCAAACTAATTATTAGATTTTCAACAAGCATCTACAGAAGTCCTTAAACACTCCAAAATCAGAACTTGATTTCTTGTTTTGCCAATTATCTAAACTTAAGAAAGTGATGGACAGGCAATGCAGATTTAACTTGAAAGTGGGGGAGTGTGTACTCCCTCCTTCCAGAGCCAGTGGTTAAACATCTATCAGCACCTCCCTGTCCGAGGTATTTTGAGGAAGTACTAAAAACTGAGAGGGGGAGGGGGTTCAGGGAAAGTTTCCCAGAGAATGTACCTACCACTTGAGCTGAGCCTTGAAGGCAGTAAAGGATTAGCAGATTCTGAGCTCAAAAAGGAATGTATTATAGGAAAGGGGGAAAGGGGGAAAGGGGAGCTGGGATGTTGTGAAAATGCCCTGGGGGAGAAGGAAAGGAGATGGAATGCTTGGGACACCTGAATCATCCCTCTGGATTGCAATATTGTGAATTTGGTTCAACGAACACAATATCTAAGGAAGATCCTGCATTAGGAAAGACAAAGATAAGTCCAAAGTCTTGGATTCAAGTCCTGTCTCTCACACTTATTACCTGGGTGACTTTGGGCAAGTCTCTTTACCTCTTTGGGTCTGTAATGAGAATGGGAATTTGAAGATCTTCCCAGCCCCTTAATAGACCTAGGGGGAAGTTTGAAGACCTCCCCTGCTTTGAAAGTAAACTCTGCCCCCTGATAAGCTGAATGCAATCACATGGAGCCTGTATGGAGGGAATTTGCTGAAGGGAAGCAGAGCCTACGGGAAGCTGGTAGTCAGAGCTATCCAGACAGTGGGGGAGAGAGGAGGCTCAGTCAAGGAGTCAGATAGGCTCTTGAATGGATATTGATCTTGTATCGGTTTGTGGGAAGGCTGAAGGATGCTGTGGCTCTCAGCATTATTATGGCTTCTGAATATCTTTGGTACTATAATGGAATTGCCTTACTGGTTTTGGGATTCAGTTTTCTGGTGTCTGAATAAATGCTTCAGTTCTATCCTCTTTCTGGAGAGTTTGGTACATTTTGTGATCGAATGTCATGCGATACTTATAGTCACAGTCTTTATAGTGATTGTGGGCATTGTAAATATTGCATTGGCACTACAGGGTCTCACCTGTAAAAGATTCGTCTATGAGCCTATGAGAGTGTGTTCCTTTAAGGACTTTCCTTTTTACTTGCAGAATGTACTACAAATTCAGATAAGGAAATGAAAGGTTATTGGACCAGAGAAAAAGTGCTGAGTTGGATCCCTGGTTGTTCAATCATTTCAGACTCTTCATGACCCCATTTGGGGTTTTCTTGGCAAAGGTCCTGGAGTGGTCTTCCATTTCCTTCTCCAGCTCAGTTTACAGTTGAGGAAACTGAATCAGACAGAGGTTAGATGACTTTCCCGGGTCACACAGCTAGTAAATGTCTGAAGCAGGATCTGAACTCAGGTCTCCTGACTCCAAGTCCAGCGCTCTATCCATGCACCACTTTCCTTTGGAGAAAGTGCCCAGGCCAGCCCCATGTTCATTTCTTTGATTGTCTTTCAGTTCTGCTTCTGACTCTTTGAATTTCTTCTCCATGTCCCTTCTAGGGGTACCTTCACACACACACACACACACACACACACACACACACACACACACACACACACACACACACACACACCATTTTCAAGTTATTTTTATGTGCTGTCTTCCCCCATTCTAACGTAAGCTCGTTGAGGCGTATAGACTGTCTTTCTTCTTGATCATATTTCTATTCTCAACACTTAGTTCAGTCCTTGAATGCTTCATAAATTCTAGCTGAACTAGGTCAGTGTCCCAAAGAGAGCAAATAAAAAAGAAAAGGTTCTAAATGTATAAAACCACCTTTTTGTGGTGGCAAAGAACTGGAAATTAAGAGGATGGCCATCAATTGGCGAATGACTGAGCAAGTTGTGCTACATGATTGTGATATAAGAAATGATGAGCAGACAGATTTCAGAAAAACCTGGAAAGACTTAAATGAACTAATGCAAAGCGGAGTGAGCAGAACCAGAAGAACATTATACATAGTAGCAGCAATACTGTACAATGATCAATTGTAATGACTTGGCTATTCTCAGCAATATAATGATCCAAGACAATTCCAAAGGACTCTTGGAAAATGCTATCCACCTCCAGAGAAAGAACTGATGGAGTCTTAATGCAGATCAAAGAATATTTTTTAAACTCTATTTTTCATGGTTTTCTTTCTTTCTTTTTTTTGGGTCTATGTTTTCTTTTGCAACATGACTAATATGGAAATATGTTTTGTAGGGTTGCATGTGATTATCAAATGTTCACCTTCTCAAGGGGGGTAGGGGAAGGAAAGAAGGAGAGAATTATGACCTCGATTTCATTTATTTATTTATTTACTTTTAGTTTACATCATTCAGTTCCACAATCCCTTGAGTTCCAAATTTTCTCCCCTTCCCTTTCCTCCCCCCTCCATGGTGGCATGCATTTTGATATAGGTTCTAGAAATACCTTCTTATTAAACATTAGTCAAGTTGTAAAGAAGAATTATAACCAATGGAATGAACAATGAGAAAGAAAGAATGAAACAAAATGCAAAAGAGAGGGAGCAAGTAGTCTGTTTGGATCTTCATTCAGACTCTGCAATTCTTTCCGTGGATGTGGAGAGCCCTTTCCATTATGAGTCCTTCAGGGTTGTCTTATAACCTTGTATTGCTGAGAGGAGCCCCACGTATCAAAGTCCGTCATCACAGATACAATGTGTCTGTAATTGTGTATAATGTTGTCCTGGTTCTGCTCTCCTCACACAGCATCAGTTTATATAAGCCTCTCCAGTTATTATGAAGTCCATCTGCTCCTTATTTCTTATGGCACAATAGTATTCCATAACATTCATATACCACTACTTGTTTAGCCATTCCCCAATTGATGTGACCTCAATTTTTTTTAAATGTAAAAAAAAAATTACATGTAACTGATAAAATTTAATGAAATCAATAAAAACATTAGGGAAAGAATGAATACAGCAAAATAAATGAATATATTAATTCTAATTGGCTTCTGAACAGGAGAGTGTCATAGGATCATAAAATTAGAAGCTGCTAGGTGGCTTGTTAGATAGATCTGCATTCAATTCCTGCCTCAGATACTTATTAGCTGTGTTATCCTGGTCAAGCCACTTAACTTCTCTCTGCCTCAGTTTCCCTATTTGTAAAATAGATTCAATGGCTTCTAAGATCCCTTCCAATTCTAATCTACAATCCTTTAATTTTGATCTGGTCAAAAGCATTCATTTTGCCATTAAGGAATCTGCAGTCCAGAGAATTGAATAGGCTTACTCAAAGTTAAAAACATAGCAAGAGGCAAAGTCAAGGTTCAAATATTCTAACTCCAATATTCTTGAACTAAACCATACTCTGGGCCAATTTATGCCTTGGGAAGATTATTTCAATAACTGTGGGAAGAGGGGAGAGCCCCAAAACAGAATAAGCAATTAGGAGGCTAATACAATTGTCCAGGGGAAGGGTGGTTAGTGTCCAAACTAGGGTTGCTAACTCATGTGTGTGGAGAAAAGGTGACAGAAGCATGCTACACAAGACAGCCCAGAGAAAGGAAGGAATTAAGGCCAGTTCCAAGGTGATGAGCCCAACTGGTTGTTTGGGAATCTGTTAGACCAACAGCGGTGTTTGGAAAAGAGGTAGGTTTAAGGGGAGAGTGGTGGATAGGATCATTCCTATTTGGGGTATTTTGAGTTTGCAAACCCTACTGGACATCCCAGGATATATGTCTAGCTGGAAGATGACAACTTGGGACTGGAATCCAAAAGAGGAGTTAAGGATATTCTAACAGGCAGAATTCTAATGTATAGACTAAGGAGTCATCTGTGGAGTGATATGTGAACCCATTGGAACTGATGAGATCATGCAGGGAGAGTGTATAAAGAGAAAAAGAAAGGCTAGGACTGAGTTTTGCTCAAGGGACCGGAAATGAAGGGATGATTCATCAAAGGAAACTCATAAGGAGTGGTCTGACAGGTAGGAAGGGAAGTGTGCCCAAGAAGAGTTACAAAAGTGAAGGGAGGGGAGAGGATTCAGGAGGTCAGGAAAGAGAATCCAGGCTGAGCAACAGAGAGGGCAAGGTCACTGAGGGCAGGGGAAACAGCATTGGCTTAGCAGGGAAGAGATGTCTGATAATGATGGAGATGGCAGTTTCAGTGGAGTTATGGGGTCAGAAGCAAAGGGGTGGCAAGGGAGAAAGGAGAAGCATTAGGTGAGAGTGGAAAATTATTGGAATTTGTCAGTGAAAGCATAAGAAATAGAGAATGGTAGTCTGTGAGGATGGTAGGGGCAAGTGAATGTGTGTGTGTGTGTGTGTGTGTGTGTGTGAGAGAGAGAGAGAGAGAGAGAGAGAGAGAGACAGAGAGACAGAGAGAGAGAGAGAGAGAGGTGTGGTGTGTGTGTGTGTGTGTGTGTGTGTGTGTGGTGTGAGCTGGGGATTTACTGAAAGAGAAGGATCATGAGATCAAGAGCCAGGTGAAGGGTCACCTCTTCCTTGGAGACTGGAATAAAGAGAGGATTTCAGGGAATGGTCTGTGTATTTTATAGATGAAGAGGACAGCTGGACTCAGCTTTCTCAATAAAGTAAGGGACTCAGTAAAACCATGGATCACTTCCTGGGGATGTAGGGGGTGGGGGTGGAAGCCTTGTAGACTTCAGGAGCCTGGAGTAGGTTTAGAATAGAAGCTGAGTGGGGGGCAGGGTGTGAAATAGAGTCAGTCAATTGAGGAAGACTAAAAGGATTCCATCAGAGCAGCCACGGGCCCAGCTGAAAATAGGACAAATGTGGCCCTGATTGACACAAATGAATCACGACTTCATTCCATGTCACAAGAGTTGAAGCAGGCAAGGACGGTGAAGAAGGTGAAGGTCAAAGACTGGAAGGGCTTTAGGGGTAGAAGGACAAGAGAGCCCGGGAGATGATGGGGAGGGCATGCTGCTGAGTTGGGTACCTGAAGAATTAAAACTGTGATTGGAGAAAAGTCAGACCAGAGCCCAACAGCTGCCCTGGGAGAGTGGAAAAGCGGGCAGAGACTGGAGAGTGAGGTGAGAAATGAAGCTGAGGGAAAAAAGGAAAGGTGGGAGATTAGTGCTGGAGGCTGTAATTTCAGCACCAGGACGTGGAGGGGCCACCACAATGTGAGACCTTAGGAGCGACAGTCCCAGAGCAGGACTGAGACAGATCGCAGCTGTAGATCGTGGAAGCTGGGAAGGCTGATAAAATTAGAAGTCCAAGGTTTTCAAGGGGACCAATGATTTACCAAATCCCTCAAGAATGGGAATGGTAGTTTGGGTAGAGAGGAAGTCAAGTCCTGAGCTCCCAAAGGTCAGGAGATTAGTGTATCCTGGGGATATAAATATAGAAGGGAGTAAAACACAGAGAAGAGACAGCTATGCAAAGGTGGCAAATGAAATGAAAAATCTGAAAACGAGAGAGACAGAGTCATAGATAGAGAGAGCAGAGAGACAGAGACAGAGAGGGAGAAGGGAGAGAAAGAGAGAGAGAGAGAGAGAGAGAGAGAGAGAGAGAGAGAGAGAGAGAGAGAGAGAGAGAAAGGCTGCCAGTTCTGCCCCTTGATCCATGGTATCAGTAGGCATCAGAGAAAAAGCAACCAAAATGGGATAAAGAGATCAGGGCCAGATTGTCTCCTGGAAAAACGTGGGTTACCACAAAAACAAAAAGATGGAAAAGCTCTGAATAGAAGTTAATATCGAATTCCTATCTAGAGCTCTGAGCTGCACCCATCCCCACCCTCTTCTCCACTCCTCACCTCTAATTGCCTTTTTGAATAGAAATCTTTCAATTTCTTGCTTTCTTTCTTTCCTAAACCTAATTTAACCTTTTTTTGAGGTTTTTGTGAACATCAATTTTGTATTATTTTGTAACAGAGCCAGGCCCTTAGGGCCTGTTGGGATGTCTAGGGTTATTTATCTTACACTAAATGGCCCCAGATTACAGGATTTTTCCTACGTTCTTTTGTCGGTCCTATCAGTCTCCTCCCTTAATGCCAGACTGTCAACCTGTCCTTTATTTTCATTTGCTTATGGATTACCAGACCCTCATCTCCCTTCTGAGGTGCTATTTCTAATCTTCTATGGGCTTAGAAACCCGATAACTAAGCTCATTGGAATTATATATGTTAAACCTCTTGACAAATATTTTTTAAAGCTGTGCCTGGAACTGAGAATAGGGATACAAAAATGAAATCGGGGCAGCTAGGTGGGGCAGTGAATAGAGCACTAGCCCTGGAGTCAGGAGGACCTGAGTTCAAATTTGGCCTCAGACATTTAACACTAGCTGTGGGCAAATCCCTTAATCCCAATTGCCCTGCCTTCCCCTCCAAAAAAGACTGGGAAAAAAAAAGAAATCAGTCCTTACCTCAAGTAGCTGGGTAGTGTGTGTGTGTGTGTGTGTGTGTGTGTGTGTGTGTGTGTGTTTCTTTTCTTTATATCCACAGAATTTAGTATAGTACATGGCAAGTGTAGGTACTTAATAAATGCGGATTGATTTAACTTGACAAATTCACCACCATTCACAGGTAAGGTAAATATGGGTTACATACAAAATAAATACAAAGTGATTGACAGGTCCAGGGGGCACCCAAAACTGGAGGAATCAAGAAGGGTCTCTTGAAGGAGATTGTGATTGGCCAAGTCTTGGAGCGAGCTAGGGGGTCTCAGGAGGCAGAGGAGAGGAGGGAGATCATTTTATACATACGCAAAGGTACAGAGCTGAGAGATGGTCTGTATTCAGGGAAGAGTAAGTGGGCCAGCTTGGTCCAAGACAAAGGTGTGTGAAAGGGGTGAAAGGGAGTAGTGTGTAATCAGCCTAGAAAGACAGGCTGGCTAGAAGAGTAAATAAAAGTCAATGGGGCTCTGAGTAAGAGCCCAAAGGCCTCTCCTCGAACTAAAGTGCAAGAATTTGAATGCACAGGTGGTGTGACAGCCAGTCAATTTCTTTTTTTTTTTCTCCTTTTTGGAGGGGGTAGGGTAGGGCAGTTGGGGTCAAGTGACTTGCCCAAGGTCATACAGCTAGTAAGTGTTAAGTGTCTGAGGCCGGAACTGAACTCAGGTCCTCCTGACTTCAGGGCTGGTGCTCTATTCACTGCACCACCTAGCCACCCTGAGCCAGTCAATTTCTTACCTGGTTTTTAACCATATTCCAATAAAGAGGAAATGGGCATGGAGAGCTGGAGATGTGAGGCCCTTAGTTATGCTACGGTGCCAGTGACTGGCATTTAGTAAGCATTTAACAGACATTTACTGAGTCATCATTTTCCATAAGCTTTAGATTTTTCTCCTTTCTTGCTCTCACCCCAGAAATTTTTTTCATAGGCAGTTTGAAAACAAACTTCTCCCTGGTCTAAATGGTCATAAATTCTGAATCAATGGGACATAAAGGTATGAGGTTTTGCTGTTAATAAGCAAACCATGTACAAATGTGAAGAAGAAAAAAACAACAAACCCTACCCCTAACCCTGACCTAGCACCAAGAAAAAAGATGCTGTGCCCAGTAATGGTTTCTAAAGAGCAGATGATTTTAGCTTTTACTAAGCCAAAGCTTGGTAAATAACATTAGAGCTGACTCACTTACATTGAATGACACAGAATGAAAAATAAATGCCTTTCAGGTCATTCCTATTGCCTAATAGGGACTGAGAAATAGACACTCACTGAAGGAGCCCCACCTGTGACCCCAAATGAACCTCTCCCTATAAGGACGTTGTTACTGATTTCCTGGTCAAAGAGAAGAATCTCAAAGACCAAAATGGAAACCCCAGAAAGAGTCAGTCTGGATCTGAAAAGAGGAGGAAGTGACCTTCCATTCAGTTCACAGAACTTCCTCTGTATCACCTCCTCAATAGGAGACTCATTCTCTGGGAAAATGATTCCTCCTTTTCTGGCATAGCTCACTGGACTTGGAATTAGGAAGACCTGAATTCCAATCCAACCTCAGTCACTTACTAGCCATGTGACCCTGGGCAAGTCACCTCATTTTTGTCCGCCTGTGTTTCCTCATCTGTGAGGTGATGATAACACTTACCTGACAAGGTTGTTGTGAGGATCAAAGGAGATACAATTGTAAAGTTCGTAACACAGTGTCTGACACATAGTAAGCTTGGGTTTTTTCCTTCCTTTTTTTTAATCATCAAGGACCCTTTATATTATAAAAAAAGATATAATGCTAAAAAAAAGTCAATATGAGCTGAGTAGTGCTTTTGAGTGAATTTCTTTTTGAAATTTTTATTGACATTCTTATATTTTTACATCCGGATAATTTCCCTATCTGCCTCCTACCCCACAGTCCTGGCCCTCCCCACTCCCAATCAGAAAACACTGTAATTAAGAAAAACAGGGGAGCAAAGCCAGCTCTATCCATGGCCATCTGAAAGACTGGAGATGAGCTGTTTGATTCATTCCAAGATCCAGGTGTGTTTATCGTAATTATGTGTAAGTCATTGTATGAGGAGAGAGCTGGCTTTGGAGTCAGAAATGCACATCCCTCTCTCTGTCTCTCTCTGTCTCTCCCTCTCGATTTCTCTCTCTGTCTCTCTCTCTATCCCTCTCTGTCTCTATCTCTCTCTGTCTCTCTGTCTCTGTCACACACACACACACACACACACTCACTGGCTGCAAGACCCTGAGCAAGTCACTTCCCTGAGAAGGCACCAGTCTTATCAACTGCAGAACAGTTGGAAACCTTCCTCAGTATTGAGAACTACCCCAGTGACTTTTTATTTGATTTTTCAATTCACACGAATTTACTCTCTCTTCTTCCTGACTCTCTCCTCCACTCAGCACATTTAGAAGAAAAAAAGAAAAACTAAACACTTGGAAAAATCAGTCAATAAACATTTATGAAGTGCCTACTCAGTGCCAGGCACTGTGCTAAGTCCTGGAGATTTTTTAAAAAGAGGCAGAAGACAGTCCTTGTTCTCCAGGAGTAACAAATATACATTGTATGAATTCCCATTTCATTGCCAACAACAGCATCTCTGCCAGGCAAGGGATAGAACCTTGTAATTAGAGTCAGGAACACTGAGTTCAAATCCTGCCATAGACACTTATTCAGTTGTGTGACCTTGGATAGGTTACTTAACCCCCCTTAGCTTCAGTTTCCTCATCTGTAAAATGGGGATAATACCTCCCAGAGTTGTTGTGAGGCTCAAATGAGATGATACATGTAAAGTGCTTTGCCAATCTTAAAGTGCTATAAAAATGCTATTACTATTATTATTACTGTGTACATCCAAAGAAGAATAGTATAAATTATAATACATGAAGAGAGGAAGCATCCCACTGTGGCTAGAGCAGTCAGGAATCACAGAATCTGAGAGCTGAAAGGGACCTCACCCATGCCCAAAGGAATCCCTACCACAACATGGACAAGGGCCATCTTGCTTCTGGTGGAAGACTGTCAACAAGGGGACCCTCTTCTTCCTTTTCCTCCCTCTTTGGCAGTCTCATTCCACTCATGAACAACTCTCATTGTTAGGAAGGGGTGTGTGTATGTGCATATGTGTTTATGTGTGTGTGTATTGTGCATGTGTGTACGTGTGTGCGTGCGTATATTGTGCATATATGTACATATGCGTATATTGTGCGTGTGTATGCATGTGTATGTATGTCTGCATACTGTGCAGTGTGTGCATGCATGTGTGTGTGTGTGTGTGTGTGTGTGTGTGTGTCTGTATTCCTCCTGACACCAAGCAATCCCACCCCTTATTTTTGGTTGTGCCCTTTGGGGCCAAGCAGAAGAAGTCTCTCTTCCACCTGACAGGCCTTCAAAGGTGTGAAGACAGTTCTCAAGTCTCCTGTGAGTCTTTTCTTTTCCAGACTAAATGTTCACACCCGGTTCCCTCTATTGATCCTCACTAAGTCACCATCTTGGTTGCCAGGAAGATGAAAGTCCACCCTGAGCTCATTCACACAATCCATGGGCCCCTGGACAAGTCACTTACTATCAGTACCCTAGACAGCTCTATAAGACTAAGTTCAATTCAGCAATTCAATTCAATAGCCAATCAAGCAATTCAGACACTGTGCTAATTCACTGGAATCAGAAAAAGAGGCAAAAGACAACCTTTACCCTCATGGAGCTAACAATCTAATGCAAATATATATATATACACATACACAAACAAGTTATGTACAGGATAGATTGGAGAGATGTGTGACCCTGTGTGACCCTGGGCAAGTCACTTCACCCTGTTTGCCTCAGTTTCCTCATCTGTAAAATGAGCAGGAGAAGGAAATGACAAACTACTCCAGCATATTTGCCAAGAAAACCCCAAATGAGGTCATGAAGACTCAAACATCACAGAGCCAACTCAACATTAAAAAACTAGTAGAAGCTTAATAAATGTTTATGGATTGATTAGGCCAATTCAGCCTCTTGGTGCCCCAGGAAACTCTATAGGGGTAAAAGTTCCATTCGAAGTGCTGACCAGTTTCCATACTATGGACTCCCAACACTAATGAGATCACAGTCCTGAAACAACAGGTACAACACGCACTCAAGAAGTCCTTCCGTCCACCAGAAAGTGGGTTTGTGTATTCATGATCCTGAGTCATGCTGTGTGTTCTAATTGTTTAATGGACATTTAATACTTGTCAACAAAACCAGACATATAAATAAACACAACACATACCTCAGAAGTCCAACTCGAGGCAGTAAGGGTGTCCAAAAGCAGTAAACAAGCCTGGAAAAGTACTGTTGTTCTGTCTTCTTCCTGAACTGCCAGAAACTCAACCCTCCTTGGGACCTGTAACCTACATATTTTGATGGAAATCAAAATGGAGATGTTTGGTGGGTGTATGGATGGAGCCCTTAAAAGAACTCCTCAGTCCCTCTCCCCAAACCCCATCCTTTAACTGCACTCCTCTAGAGAATTTTGATGTTTCTTTTTTTCAGAAAGAAGAACATTGATCCAAGCAGTGGATCTAAATTATGCTTAGCACTGTGCCTAGAGCACAGTAAGCACTTAATAAATGCTTATTTCCTTCCCCTATTCCCTACCTCCTTCCCCCAAAGATATCTCAGTTCATTGAGCTTGTTGGGCCAGAAGATTACTGAAATAAGGGAATCCACCAAAAACTGAACTTTAAAGATAAACTCAATTATTTCTATGTGACTTTCTGTTTCTTTCAAGTGCAAATAAAATAGATAGACCTGGTTTCAAATCCTTTCTCTGACAAGTGTAACCAGTGTGACCTTGGGCAAGGCACTTGGGCCTCAGTTTCCTTGTCTGTAAAATGAGAGAGCTCTGAGGTCCCTTCCAATTCTACGTCTATGACAGGATGGTTCCCAAGTTCCTTCTCAGCTCTGACCTATATAACCCTGTGACAAAAATAGACTGTGGTCACGTCTTTCCTTATTTAATCAACAAGTAACTCCTCATGTGGCACCTTAGGTGGGGCAAGATACAAAAGGGGAAAAAAATGAAACAGTTCCTGCCCTCAACTGATTTACGTTTTATCTATGGAGTTATTTCTAAATTTTCTTGCCTGAATGTTTTCCTGGAGCAAAGGGTCAAGGTTCAATGATAACTTTTTTCTTTTTTTTTCCTTTTGAACTCAACAAATTCCAAATAAAACGAGCATTTCCAAACACAAAGTAGAACAGAGAAGGAGGATTACACTTGAAATTGTGACTCTACTATGAACACCTTTTAAGTATATAATAAATTCAATGTGTAACTTTCAGGGCTATCCTACTTATCTGTGTTTCCCTCATGCCTTTCTTCTGTACTCTTCTGTTTGTTGTAAAAATGATTCTATGGCCCTTTTTTCTTTTTCTTTCTTTTTTGGCAACCCCAGTATTATTCCTCCTCTGACTCTCACCTCTCCAACCCCAATAGAAAAGAAAAAAGAAAACAATTTCCTTGTAACAAGGATGCATATTCAAGCAAAACAAATTGATCTCTGAAAATGGTCTCATTCTGTACCTTGACTCCATAACCTCTGCAAGAGTAAGATGATTGAGTAAATTGATAAAGTCACCCCACCCCATTAAAGTGACAAGATGCTTAATTAGCCACAGATTTTAGAATATGTGTGGAAAACCCTTCCAACTAGAGTGAATTGGAAAGATGCTACACAGGAATAATTTTCCAAGACACCAAAGAAACTTAGTCATTTATCTATAAATTATCAAGCTAGTTGGAATTTTAGGCAGTCCGAAAACTGAAACAACTATGACTTTCCAACTTAACTCCCTAATTTTCCAACTATTCTCACTTGGAGGAAAAAGCAAGCTCTCTCTTCTGTCTTTGTCTTAGGTCTCTTTCCCCTATCCTGCTTTGAGTAGGAGAAGGAACCTACAAGTTCTGAAGGGTCTGAAGGATTTGGGACTTCCCATCCGATAAGCATCCAAGGATTGTCTCCATGGGATAGCAGAAGCTGGAATCAGTGTCTGCATGGTGAGACAAAGACAAACTAGATATACATTTGCCATGCTCATGCCCTGACTCCTCAGGGCTACCACTCAAATTCTAAAAGTGAGCTGTACCTTTTCTCTGGGATTCAAAATTTATCTGCCACTCAAGTTATGTGGGCTGCATCTTTCTGTCAGGAGGTAATGGCATGCTTGACCATCACCCCTCTGGAGTTGTGGTAGGCATTGATCAGAGTTCTTAAGTCTGAAATTTCAGGGTTTTTTTTGTCTCTTTGATGTTGTTATTATTGAATAAATTGTTTTCTGGTTCTGCTCACTTCATTCTCAATCAGTTCACATTGTACAAGATTTCTCTTAAGATTCAATAATACTCCATTACATTCAAACACTGTTCAGACATTCCCTGATGGATGGACATCCCCTTGGTTTCCAGTTCTTTGCCACTACCAAAAAAAAAAGCTGCTATTAACATTTATCAAATGCACATTCTCTTTTATTTACAAAATGAGTGAGCCATGTTTATTTTTCAAATTTACTTATTTTATTTTGCAAACATTTATTGCTTCTCCTTCCTACTTCCTCCCCCTCCATTGAATTACAAAAAAAATTAATTAATAAAATCTTCATAATAAATGTGTATTGGCCACAAAGCCCAAAAATGTCTCATTCTGCATTTTAAATCCATGAGCTCCCGGGCAGGAAGTGAGAGGCATGATTCATCTTCATTTCTCTCAACTTTTTTTTTTATCGTTGTATTGGTTAGAGTTTTAAAGTCTCCTAAAGCTGTTTGATTTCACAATGTTATTATCATTGTATAGTCTCTTCATTCTGCACATTTCATTCTGCAGCACTAAGTGAGAATATTTCTTCCTCAGAAATGGTCCATTTCATTCTTTCTTAGGGAACAGAAATATCCAACTACCTTCATAGATCGCAGTCTGTTTAACCATTCTTCAATAAGAGGGCATTCCTTTAGTTTCCATTCTGGGAAATGTCAATTCCTTCCCTCAATGGATTATTTCCATTGAAGTCCAATTTGTACTTAATTGTTTACATTTTGTCTCCACTTCAGATTGTTAGCTTTTTGGGAACAAAGATGGTTTTTTTTTGTTTCACTTTGTAGAGCAGGCTGATGGTGTAGTGGATAGAGTGTTGGCCCTGGAGTCGGGAAGGATCTGAGTTCGAATGTTGACTCAGATATTTACTGGTTTTGTAATCCTGACTTCCCCAACTGTAAAGTGTAGATAATAATAGCACAGATCTCTAGAATTGTGGTGAGGCTCAAACTAGAAAAAATCTTTATTAAGTGCTTAGCACAGTACCTGGTACATAAGAGGTTTTTAATAAATGCTTATATAAATTAATAAATGCTTATGTAAATTACATAAATATTTTTGTTCATATGAGTCTTTTCCTCTTTCTTCACAAATTCACAAATTTTAGAATTTTTTTTTAGGTTTTGATTATCTCCAGGAGGAAGACCAAAAGGACAGTTTGGGGGCACCCCTGGCTTGAGTTTCAAAGTCAGCAGATAAGCAAGCTCTTTGTTAAGGAAGTGGAGGCAATAGGAACCATTCACCAGTGATTCATGTACCACTTTTCAAACTGCAAAAAAAAAAAAAAAGATGAATCATTAAAGAAATCGCCCAGATTCTGAGTCGTCTTCCTGGGATTCAACCAGAATAGATTCTAAAGTCTCTCTGCTGCTCATTAACATACTTACTCATTCATTTAAAATAACCTCTTAGTGCTATCATAATAAGGACGGGTTTTGTTGTGTGTGGGGTTTTTTTTTCTTCCAAAATCTTGTTCTTGGAAATCTTTGTTTAAAAGCCAGATGGGGCTCCAAGTCACTGCAAGATGAATCATCCCAAAACCTGATGTTCACTGTAGCTGGACCAATTATGCTAAAAATCTATGCCTGGAGAAATAGGAATATAAACAGGGAGGTTTAACTAGGAGCCAAGTGTGCAGTCCAAATCCCCTCCTTTAGCAGAACGTGTGTGTGTGTGTGTGTGTGTGTGTGTGCATGCACCCAGGTCCTACTCCAGAAAATAATGAGTCACCAACTTGAAAAGAACCCATTGGGTTTGAGTAGTAATTTGATCCAGGAAACATTGACCCTGACATTCAGCCCTATAGATATTGAAGAGAATGTAACACTCAAAAGAAGACAGCTGCCATTGGTGGTTTGTGGTTTCAAACTGCCTAGGGTGGTTTGGAAAACGTGGAATAGAATTTTCTCCAGGTCAAGGACACCGTAATATTGTTCTGTTCCAGGGTGTAAAGCTGATGGGAGACCCAATCTTACTTCCAAGAAACGAGAAACAGCAAATTGTAGAAGATTCAGTTATTGACTTCATTCCTGAATCCACTCCCTCTCTACTTCTCAGCAACAGCCACTTCTTTGTAGAGACCCTCCCCATGCTCTTTCCAGATGCCTTTTGTGTATTGTCTTCTTCCCAATAGAACACAAACTCTTTGAGGGAAAGAACTGTTTCATTTGCTTTTAATTGTAACACAGCATTTACCACAGGATATGGCACATAAAGTATTTATTAAGCCTTTAGTATCTATCACTCTATCTATCTATCACTCTATCTATCTATCTATCATCTATCTATCTATCATCTATCTATCACTCTATCTATCTATCATCTATCTATCTATCTATCTATCTATCTATCTATCTGTCTGTCTGTCTGTCTTCTTCAGTCATTATTGATATATGCCTGTGGTCAGGCAAGACTGTTAGTGGGACAGAGGTAAATTTTATTTTATTTTTATTGGACTTATGACTTTCATTGTTGTGTAGGCGCTTTGTATGTGTCTCTCTAACTTAGAGGCCAGAGGAATTTCTTTGGTAAGTCCACCGGACCTGGTGACCTATACGACCACCTGTTACACAGCCATTGTGGTTAGCTTGGATTCAGCTTTGGGAAAGCCCAGTTTCTCAATGAGGGAATTAGGCTCCCCATTCTTATATTCATTGACTCATCACTCCCACCCCAGCTACTCTGTGGACAATCCTATTCTTGGCTCTAATCTTGCATTTCCCCAAAAAGGCAGAAAGTGAAAGATGTGACCAATACCCAATATGGATCAGGTGTAGGACAGGCTATTTATTCCTACATGGCAACTAATGATAAACACAAGAGAAAAACAGTATACATTAACAGAATGATTTAAGCTAGATTTGGTATCTTGGTAGTCATAGTACAATCAGTTGGGAGGCTAATTAACATTGAAGCCTCTTTGGGACATAAAGTAGTTTTTACAGCACTGCCAATCACTGGTCTCTATTGTCATTGAACCATCAAATAGCCCAGCTTGACCCCTTTTTGATGACTCCTCTCCAACTATCCCACTCTCATCACTGCTTAGAGCAATCTCTTCCCAGTGCTGTTGTGCTGATCTGCATTGCTACTGATCTGATGCTTACAAAGTTGACAAAAAAAGAGGAAACACACTGGAGAGGCAAAGGTAACTAGAGACCAGGTACAGACCCAGCTTGCTGAATCCATGGTGACACTTGTCGAAATCACGTTTGGTGGAGAAGGACCATCATATGTTGCCACCTAGAGGACTTTGTCCAAGACAGGTCATTATCTGGGAGCCTCCATTTTCACCAGGTGTGGCAGCCCTTATCATGGGTTCTTCCCATTCAGCAACCAGTTAGGAGACTCTTAAATGGATGATTCATATGTAGTCAGAAGGAGGTTTTAAAAGTTCCTGGGGCTGTGTGTAGAAGGAAGGCCTGATCACATATCTATAAATATGTTTTGTAATATGCATTTATATGTACAGGTTGTCCTCCCCTTTCCCCATTAGAGTGTAAATAGGATTATTTTTGCGTTTCATCTTTGTATCCTCGGTGGGAGCATACAGTAAGCACTTAATAAATGCTTATTAATTGATGTGAGAAAATACTGAATATCAGTAAAGATCATAGATATAGAATGAGCTTCTAATCCAACTAATACAATCTCTCTTGCTTTACACATGAGATAACTGAGACCCAGGAAGTAATTGCCCAAAGTCACACAGGATTTGGACCCTGATCCTCTTATTCTACAGTCAATCCTCTCTTTCTTCCCTGTACCTCATTGCTGACAAATTCTAGGTCATTTATAATCTTAAAGATCTCCCTGGGATGCTGAGATAAGTGACTTACCCAGGGTCACATAGTTAGTATATGTCAAAGGCAGAACTTGAACGCAGATCTGCCTGATTCTAAGGCTGTTTCTCCATCCACTCTTTTATTTCACATTTACCGAATCATAGTTTTGAGAGTTGGTTGCTGTTGTTCAGTTATGTGTTCAACTCTTCATGGAGGATTTGGATGTCATTCTAAATACAATAGGGAGCCAATGAAAATTTTCTGTTGGGGAAGGAGGGAGTTGACATTGCCATTCCACATTTTGATAGCTGTGTGGATGGATCAAGGGGAAAAGAAATCGGAGGGAGAGAAATCAATTAGGAGGCCATTGTAATATATAGAAAACCTATCTAGACCATGTAAATATTAAGAATGTTATAATCTCTCCTAAGGACGGCTTGGCTTTTTATACCTTTGCTGCTGCCCAGTCCATATCAGGCTGGAGAATGGAAGCAATCCCTGAAAGAATTTGCTTTATGGTCCAAAGCCCAGGAAAGCTCCAAATCTGCCTTCAGGGTGTTGGTAGGAAACACCAGTTTACTTAAACTTAAGGGTAAGTCAATCTGAATCGTCTCTTAAAGCTTAATGGGAAGAATTATTTTGATTACCTGCTATATAATGATTAAGAATATTTGCAAACCATAAATTCTTTGGAAGAAAAACCAAGTCAATAGAGTAGGAAGACTTGAGGAGCCTATATTCCAGTGCTAAATTGGTGAGCCATACCCAGAAGCAATAATAACTAACATTTTTTTTGCACTTTACAAAATTCACCTGGGGTAGGAGCAGAGGTTACACAAGTCCTGGGCTGTGGGAGTTGTGAGGGGGAGGCTGGGGAAGAGGCGCTCTCCTCTGGTGCAGGTACTGAGGGGTGGAGAAAGAAGGGCCATCTGGTCGCTTCCTGTTCCAACAAGACTAGTGGCCTTGGCTAACCAGGTTCTTAGGCTCTGTTGTTTCTCTGCTGCAAATGGAACTCAAAGACCCTCTAAATTTCAGCCCCCTGGTAAAAGGGACCAGTAGCTCTCTCCACCCTGGTAAGAACTCTGCACATATATGTGTCCTAAAAGCACAGGGATTCAAGTTACAAAGTCTTCAGCTGCATCTAGCTATGGTATTGCCCTGTTCAATAAACTTCAGTTTATTGCTTCCATAGGGGCAAAGACAAATTCTTCTATTTAGCAGCTAAAGCCCTCCATGGCCTAGCCCCAAATTCCACTTGCATTGGCTATCCCATTGGCCTACAGTGCACTCTCTCCTCTGGTCTTTGCATGCACTTTCAACACCTTCTACCAAAGCCTTTCATCATCCCCCAACTGCTGATGCCCCTTCTCTCAAATGACCCTCCAGCAGCTTTGTATTTATTTTTTCTTATTCTCCATATGGAATGAGATGTGAATTTATTGTTTCCTCTGTTAGAATGGCAGCTCCTTGTGACTAGCATTGTGTCCTTCATGGTATCCAGGGTGGGGATAGAGTGTTAAGTCTGGAATCAGGATGACCTGAGTTCAAATCTAACCTTGGACATTTCCTAACTGTGTGACCCTGGGCAAGTCACTTAATATCTCTTTGTCTAAATTTCTTCAACTGAAAAATGGGAATAATAACAGCATCTACTTCCAAGGGTTGTGGTGAGGATCAAATGACATAATGTTGTAAAGTGCTTAGTATGATGTCTGGCATACAATAGGTGATTAATCAATGCATGTTTCCTACTTTCAGTGCCTGGCACGTGGTAGCACTTAATAAATAATGCCTGCTGATTGGTTGATTGGTTATAAATTCTGTTGTGAAGTCCTCTAGAAGACAAGGATTATATATTTTTCTTTCTTAGTTTATCCTTACATAGTAGGCCTTCTGTTAACATCTGCCATTAGGATGACAGAGGATTGGCAGACTGGCGGACATCCCAGTGTTTCCCTCTTAACTTCTACCCACTTTCTTGTGAAAAATATTACTCACCCTGCCCAAAGAACAGGGAGCCAGCTCTTAACGACCTCCAGCCTGGTGCTCTCAGCCATTCCCTGCAGGGCTAAAATAGGCTGTTACTCCCATTTCTACTTGTTTGACCTTCTTTCTCCAGCTGGAATTCTGATTCTCCTTAAGACTAAGAAAACAAAATTTTAACCACTTTTTTTTTTAAATCTAGGGTTAAAGTTCAGTGTCTCAACCATACCACCTCCAGACACTTTGCCCTTTTCCTTACCTGGGCTGCTGATGTGGAGGAATCTCTAAAGCCTCCTTTAGAAATTAATTCACAAATGTCAATGAATGCTAATTTGGGTCTGTGGGTTTGAGGAGGTGGAGGGATAGATGCTGGGATTCTGCAGCCTGTGCTTTTGTGTTGTTCTCAAAAGGCCTTTCAATCCAGTCTTAGTCTGAGCTGCCTTTGGTCAAGGCCTGGAAAGTGAAGGGGATGAGCTGAGGGTGGAGTTAATGAGGGTAGAGGTGAGTCACTGAGTCCAGCAAGGTGGTTGTAATTGTAAGCTATCTGCAAAGAAGCACGTATGTATGTGACCTTTATCCACCTCTACACAGATGTCCATCTTCATGCTGACACACACATGTACCAAGGTAGAGTGGGACATGACAACAAGTAGACATCTGGCCAGATTCTGGAATATCAGATGGTACTGAGGAACATGGGCATTGGCAGACTGCCCCATCATGGGCACTGGTTCGCCATTTTGAATGGGCCAGTAGGCTCAGCACGTGATGCCAGCCCTCCCAGTATCCAAGTTGTGAGGTAGGGTTGTTAATGAGTGACCAGGTCACAGATAAAGGCTGCCCAGTTCACCCTTCGGACCTTCCCTCTTCCTATCAATGATACTGTCATTCTTCTAGTCAGCAAGGTTCAAAACCTTGGGTCAAGTTGGGCTCACCAACTATCACTTTCCCTTCCCCTCAGATTCAATCAGTTCTCTTGACCTTTAACAGAAATATGGAAATTGGACTTTCTCCACCTCATACCCAAGTCACAGGATAATAACTCAGGACCAAAAGGGATATCAGAGATAAGGAAACTGAGACCAGAGTCACAGAGATAGTAAGTGGCAGAGGTAGCATTTGAACCCAGATCCTCTGACTTCACATCCAGTGTTCTTTCCACTTCCTTCTTGGTCCATTCTAATCTGATAAGTATTTGCTAAGTGTTTGCTGTATGCCAAGCACTGTACTACATTCTGAGGGTTCAGAGACAATATGAAAATAGTCCCTGCCATCACCGAGCTTGACTTAGATGGAACTCAGTTCAACTCAATTCAGCAACCACAGGACTTGGGTTCAGATTTCACCACTCTCACCCCTTCCCCAACACTTAATTCCCATGTGAGCCTGGGCAAATCATTTTAGGTCCCTGGGCCTTGTTTTTTTCTCATCTATAAAATAAGAGGGGTCAGTGTGTGTGTGTGTGTGTGTGTGTGTGTGTGTGTACGTGTTAGGGGTAGATTAATTGGCCCCTGAGGTGTCTTCTAGTTGTGATTCTATCATCCCGAGCTTTGGTTTTTTGTTTTTGTTTTGTTTTTCATCTTTAAAATGAGAATGAGGAGGTGGTTCCTCCCATTCATTCTAACTCTTCTTCACATCATGACTAATGTGAAAATATGTTTAATGTGAATGTATAAGTAGAATCTATATCAGATTGCATGCTGTCTTAGGGAAGGGGGATGAAAGGGAGTGGGAGAAAATTTAAAACTCAGAATCTTATGGAAATGAATGTTGAAAACTAAAAATAAATTAATTATATAGAAAAGAGATCCTGAGTTAAAAAAAAAAGTAATGTCTGATGATTATTCAATAAATTAATGAATGACTCCTTTAAATAAAATAAAATGCGAGTGAGGAGAGTAAGGGACAGTTAGATGGCCCATAGATAGAGCACTATACCTGAAGTCAGGGAGACCCATGTCCTTGAGTTCAAACCCAGTCTCTGACATTTACTAGCTGTGTGACCCTGGGCAAGTCACTTCATCCTGTTTGCCTCAGTTTCCTTATCTGTAGAATGAGCTGGGGAAGGAAATGACAAACCTCTCCAGAATTTTTTTCAAGAAAACCCCAAATGGGGTCACAGAGAGTTGGACATCGCTGAAAGACCAAATAACAAAATTTAAAAGATATGCTCATGTGAGAAAATCCAGGCACCAGAAGCAGACGAGCATGGCGTGAAGCAGAAACAGAATGACGTTATCATTGGCATGGACAAGGGCATCTGAAGGGTTGTAATAAGGAAGACAGACTAGACTTATGGCTGGGGAAAACTGGAGGGGAGGGAGGGAAGACTCCGAGAAGCAGATCTAGGTTTGGTGTCAGGAAAAACTTCAAGAGTCAAAGTTGTCCAGGAGTGTAATGGATTGCTTTGGAGGCTCAGTTAGCAAACACACATTCATTAAGCCCTTACTGTGTACCAGGCAATGTGCTAAGCACTTTACAGGTATTTCTCTCATTTAATTCTCAACCCTGGTAGGAGGTCATTATTATTCCCATTTTATAGATGTTAGGTGACTTGCCCAGGGTCACACAGGGGGTAAGTGTCTTATACAAAGAAAAGCTAAAAAAAACCAAAACCAAACACCCAAAAACAAAGCCCTCAGTGTCTCTGCTCTCAAAGAGCTTACATCCTAATGGGAGAGACAGCATGTCAATAAATTAGGTACATACAAGATTTAGACAGACTAGGAAGAAGGTACTATGAGAGAGGATGTCTCTAGCAGCTGGGGCAACAGGAAAAGTCTCCTGCAGGAGATAGCCTTTGATCTGAGTATTGAAAGACTCCAAGAAACTAAGGGGGCAAAGGTGAGGAGGAAGAGCGTCCAGGCATCGGGGACAACCAGGAAAAGATGCACAGTTGGAAGATGGAGTGATGGAGAGGTAACGGGTTCCCCTTTCATTCTTCAAGCAAAAATCACATGGATGTGACACAGAGGACGCGTGGTTGGACTCAGGTGGCCCCCTTCTCTCATCTGAACATTATCCAACTCAGAATTCCAACTCTGTGATTCCTATTGGGGTATAACAAAGGTGAGATTTTTGCTTCAGACAGTAGTTGAACTACACGACCTCCAAGGTCCATTAGGATTCTTTATGATACCCCTGAGGAATTTTTAAACATCTAGACTTCAATTTCCTGTTGTATACACCAACAGCTGTGTATTTGGTAGATGCCTTCCATTCCCGCTGACCTAACTCGCGTATTTCTTTAAGAGAGCCATAGCAATGATACCTCTCGACCACCCCTTTATGCAGCTGAAGTCACATATCCTTTCCCTAGCTACTCATTTCTTCTCCAAGACCACAGCTGTATCCTCCCAAACACCCACAGTCTTCCCACCCATGGCCACTTGAGGTTTTGATGTTCTGTATTCCGAGTAAAAATTGACGATAAAACCAATGCCATAACTTCATTTCCTTTTTATTTGAATTTTTAAATTAAACAAAAATCTATTTTCTCGTCCTCCCATCTCTTCCCACTCCTTGAAAATGAAAAATCAAGGACTTGTAACAAATATGCATAAAGCCTAACAAATTCACTCCTTGGCTGTGCCCAAAACTATACTCTCATTTCTCGCCCCAAGTCCATCTGCTTTCTGTCAGGAGGTGGAGAGCATGTTTCATCACGGGTTCTTTGAAACTGAGGATGATCCTCACATTGATCAGAGTTCTTAAATCTTTCAAAATTGCTTACCTTTTCAGTGTTGTTATGGTAAAACTTGTTCTCCTATTGTGTCCGCTGAATTTTGTATGATTTCACACAAATCTTCCAAATTTCCCTAAAACCAACCCCTTCATTATTTTTTACCATCAATCAATCAATAAACATTTATTAATCCTCTAGTATGTACCTATTGTGTCTTAAGCACAATAATATTCCATTATATTAATTTCAGCTATACCCCTACTGACAGACAACCCCTTAGTTTCCAGTTCTTTACTACCATAAAAAGAATTGCTATTAAATATTTTTGTGCTTGTGGGCCCTTTTCCTATTCCTTTGATCTCTTTGGGATATGTGCCTTGTACCATCAGCACTAAGTTAAAAGTATGCACAGCTTAGTAATTTGGGGAGCATAGTTCCAAATTCCTTTCCAGAATGGCTGTACCAAGCTACAGCTCCACCGACAGTGCATTAGTGTGCCTGCTTTCCCACAGCCCCTCCAACATTTTCCTTTGTCAATCTGATGGGTGTAAGACCGATTGCTAGAGTTGCCTTAATTTTCATTTCTCTAATTATTAGATTTAGAGTATTTTTATTAGATTTAAATGATTAGATTTAGATTTAGAGTATTTTTCCATATGGCTATTGACAGCTTAGATTTCTTCCTTAGAAAACTGCATGTCCCTAACCTTTGACCATTTATCAATTGAGGAATAGTTCTTAATCTTGTAACATAACTATTTCAAAGAAGTTCAGGCTACTCATAGACATGAAGTTATTAACTGACATGCTAACCCCATGTGTCTGCTAGAATCATCCTCTTCAACCAGGCTCAGGAAGACTGAAGCTAAGACCATGTTACCTGCAAAGTCAGCACTGAAACCAAAGTGCTCTCATTTCCAACAGGTGAAAATGGAGTTTATGGGATCTTGGGTTTGGAGCCATGAGGGATCTTAAGGGTCATCTAGGTCTATCCCCAACTCTTACAGATGAGGAAATGAGGCCCAGGGATGTCCAAAAACTTGCCTGCATTAATGTAGTATAATAGAAAGACTTAGGCTTGGAATCTGAAGTGTAGGAGTTCAAATACCAGTTTTCCTTCTATGTAAAGCCACTGTGAGTGACCTCTCAGGTTCCTTCCAGCCCTGAGTCTGTGATTCTATCAGCTTTGTCTCAACTAACTAGATAATTTTTTTGGTTTTTTACTCAAGCTATGTCAGGGTCCAGTTATAAATTCTACCTGTTGTGAATAAGCTTTTCCTTGTACCAAGGAATTTCCATTTATTAGGTGTGTGACCCTGGGCAAGCCACTTCACTCTGTCTGCCTCAGTTTCTCCCTCTGTAAGATGAGGATAATAATAGCATACATTCTTTGATCTAGTGACATGGTGTCCTGGCTGTTCCACAAGCAAGACACCCCATCTCTCCCTATCCCTGGAATGTTCTCCTTTCCTATTTCTTCCTACAAAGCCTGTGCAAAGACAGAGAGGCAATCTATGGAATAATGTATACAGGGAACAGTTAGTAGGCCTGGTGGGCTGGAATGAAAAGTGGGAAGGGGTGTACCACGTAATAATAAGCCTAGATAGACAGGCCAATTCTCTTTAACTGTGGCTTTAGTTATTCTGTTAGTCAAAAGTAGCAGGGAGGGCATCCAACTCCCTTCCTGCCAACTGAGTCATAGAAGTACAGATTTAGAGCTGGGAAGGAAGTTAGAGATTGTGTCTAGTCCAGCCCTCTTATTTCACAGAAGAGGAAACAGAGGCTCTGGGGATTAAATGCCTGGCCCAGGTCACACAGTTTAATAACTGTCCAAAGGGAGACTTGAACCCAAGCGTTCCTGATTCCTGAATCGGGCGCTCTCTCTTTTGCCAAGCTGAGTCATATGGCTACATTCTCAAACTGTACCCTCCATATTTTAATCAACCAACAGATATTTATGGAACACCTACTACGCGTAGGGGTGTGAGACCTCGGGCTGGGGGGAACCAACATTACTCTTTAGCCTAGAAAATGAGTGAGGCTCAGGTGGCCGGATATAATAGGAACAATGACACACCTCCCGGGATGCTCTTGCCCAATCCGCAATGGGAAGCCAGGGTGAATGCACACTTTGTTGCATGGTACTGCTGCCCACTGCAGAGATAAATGCTGTGATCAACCATGATCAATCACTCCTGAACCACCCTCCCAACAGAACAGCTGTTTGAGGGCTGGCCAGGATCTGCATTCATTTTCAGCTCAAGACGCTCATTTCCGGGGAGCGCTTCCAAGAAATCTGGTGCTTGGAGGGGGATGAGGGAAGATGTTTTTGGAAGACTAAGACGAACTACATGGTGTGACTCCTCTGAGACAGACGCCAAGCTGCTAAAGTAATTTTGCTGTTTAGTAAGCCACAACGGCAGTCCAGGAGATATTTTGAGATTTACTGTACTCTAATTCACTCAAAATAAGATTCTACAGGCTAATAACATGTTTCTTTCAAGTTGTCCCTTTCAAGAGGGAGTTTTTCTTTTAGACATTTAACATTTCAAAATATTCATTAAGCCAAGAAAATGGGACTAAGAAGGAAAATGCCCACTCAAAATTCAGAATGCTGCACTTTGCCTCAGTTTACCCATAGATGAAAAAAAATCAGAGACCCTTTGCAAAGGCCAAGTAGTTCAGTCCTCTTATTTTATAAGTGAAGAAAAAGAGGCTAGGAGGAGGTGGGAGACTTGTCCAGTATCATACAGGTAGCAAGTGTTAGAGGCAGGATGTGTTGACTGTGTAGTGTGTCCCTAACATGGAGCCTGCATTGACATGGGGATGGAGGAAAATAGAATTCGACACCTCAGTGAAAGCTACCATGAACCTGGGTTCTGGAGCAAATGTTCCCTGTCACAAAGTTGGAAACGGCCTTGGTCTCCTTAAGGGTTCCATGTTGTTCTCTCCTGTTACCCCCTCATTACCAAAACACCCCACACCCAAGTGACCCACACCTATGACAAATGACCATCCTGTCAATGGCATCAGTCTTCACTGCAGGGTCCTTCCTCAGAGAGAATTTCTTTTTAAGGACAAATGAGAAAAATGACCCTGATTTTTTTCCCCTGGAAAATTCCAGAGTAATACAGACCATATATGTATTATAGGTGTGTGTGTGTGTATACATACATATGTGTGTGTATGTATATATATATATATGTATAATGTGTATGTATACTTTTTTAAAAATTTGTTTTAATATCTTTTATTTTAATGGGAATCATAATAATTAATTCTTGACCTGCAGAATCAGAAAATTTGTTTCATTTCCTAGCTTAGGAGGCAGAGGGGGTACAGTGGAAAGAGCCCTGGTTCTCTTCTAGCAAGATTCAAATCCCACCTCTGACAATATCCGTCTAATCTTGGAGAAGTCACGGAACCTACCTCAGTTTCCTGATCTGTAAAATGAGTGGGTTGGACAAGGTAGCCTCTGAGATCAGTGGTGGACCTGAGCTTAGCAAACACTTAGTAAATGCCTTTGATTGACTTGTAAAAATGGCAGTGCTGGACTAAATGAGCTCTAAGGTTCCTTCCAGCGTCAGACTCATGATCCATAGACAAATCACTTTCTCTGGGCCTTAGTTTACCCATCTGTAAGATGGGGGTTAGTTATACTCACACTACCTACCAACAGCGTCATTGTGAGGGAAGTACTTTGTCAAGTAAGTGTACATATACACATCACATGTAATATATTATATAGCACATCATATATAATATGATAATATGTAATAATATATGCTATATCATATATCATATGCACTATATATTATATGTGTATGTGTATATTTGTTTAGTGATTTTTAGTCATACCTGTGACCCCATTTGGGGTTTTCTTGGCAAAGATACTGGACATACTTCTCCAGCTCATTTTACAGGTGAGGAAACTCAGGCAAACAGGGTGAAATGACTTGCCTAAGATCACATAGCTAGTAAGGGTCTGAGATCAGATTTGAACTCAGGAAGATGAATCTTCCTGATTCCAGGCTTGTTGCTGTATCCATTGTGTAGCTTAGCTGCCTATGTGTGTGTATTATGTATACACAGACACACACACATATATATGTATATATATATATATATATATATATATATATGTATGTATGTATGTATACACACACTGCATATTTTATAGATAATAACTATATTATTATATAATATTATATTATTATATAATATTATTATATATCATGTAATATATAAATATATAATATATTATATATAATACAGTTTACATACACATTGTGTGCAACCATACAATATACAACTATAAACTGTATATTTGTGTGTAAATAACATGCAGTGTATATAATTATGCATAAATATAATGTATGGCATATTATATAATATATAGCATGTTATATAATATATATCAAATATTTTTATAGGTGTATATATGTTTTTATAAATATTGGAGACTAGAGACTCATGCCACATCTCTAATTCCAGTCCTGTCCCTAAGAGTGAAGATATCTGTTATCAGACAGTTGATTAGAAAAGGGAGGAGGAGATATTGTTAGGGAGGCCAGGGCTGGTGTAAGTTGGTACAGCTCCCTTATTTAATTCTATTTAATTGCTAAATAAACTGATCTAATGAGTCAGTCCCTCCAATAAAATGATGTAACATGCCATAAATCTGAACTGGTAACCTTTGGTTTTCCACTGCAATGTGCATACTATAACCCCCATATTGACCATGGAGCTTGGGAAACCATGGAGAGTAATGAAATACACACATGTTCCTTGGAGACTGGCAATCAGGGGATGATGAAGGCAATGAGTTCCTCCTGGTCTCAAGATTTACAGATCAGGAAATGTCCTGTGAGATAATTCAGAAAGCTTATGCTTCCCTGTATAGAACAGGAAACACCAAAGGCCCCACTCTGCCCTAGAAGGATAGACACTCAGGGCAAACTCTACAGCCCAGACCTCCTGGGAACTGAAGACAGACTCCAACTCAGAAGTTGGAGAATCCATCTGCTTTTCTACTTAGTTGGGCCCTGGATGTTTGAGGGAATTGGGATTTATGGAAAAACTTCAATTTGTAACAGAGTTGGTCTCTAATGTCAGTGGGGGTACTGGATGTTGAGCAAGGAACACTGGCATTGACTGAGACCTGGTAGGGACCATATAGTTCAACCTGTATCTGGAAAAAAAAATCCCTCTTCAACAAACCCAACAAGTGATCCTCCAATTTTTACTAGAATGCCTTCGGTTAAGGGGAGAACCTACTACCTCCCAGGGCTTCCTATTCTCCTATTACTGGACTCTACACAGATTTTTTTTCCCCCACATTAGTCAAGTATAGTTTACATAGGAGGTGGCAGGTTGTATAGTATATCTCCTGTTGTATACAGTTCTCTCTGTAACAAAGCCCAGCCTCGTAAAGTTCCTGAATGGCCAAGGCTAGAATGAAAACAGAGTCCTTGGATATGAAACTAATTTTGTTGGACACACATAATCCTGGTAATTCTCCATGTAAACAGAAATGAAGGCCATTTCCCCAAACCTTTTTTCAAAAATGGCCCATCTCTACCAAAGACACTTTCATGAACGTGACATAAATGAGTGGAAATTAAAGGTGATCCCAGTAAACCATAAGCTCCTTCAGGGCAGACTGGTCTGTTTTTGTATACTCAGTCTCCATCACCTGACGCACAGTAGGCACTTGATAAATGTTTACCCCAGCAACTTACAAATCCTAACTAGTACTAATCTCTTCTTCCTGGGGCGTAGGTGGGGCGGGAATGGGAGCCAGAAAGACATGAACTATTGGGTGACAGCTTAAAGCCGCCTCCACAGTATTCTATCCACTCAGAAGACTTGGCAAGGGTTGTTCTGAAAATGAATGCAGTCGCATGGATTTTGGAATGGTCCTCCTACCAACACAGTATTATTACTATTACTATTATTATTATTATTATTTTGCTTTTTTTTGGAGGGCAATTGGGGTTAAGTGACTTGCCCAAGGTCAAACAGCTGGTTTTTGTATTAAGTGTCTGAGGCCAGATTTGAACTCAGGTCTTCCTGACTTGAGGGCCAGTACTCTATTCACTGAGCCACCTAGCCGCCCCCCAACACAGTATTATTAATTTATGATTTGCATGACTTGTTTCTGCAATACATATCCCTTCTGATACTTAGGGACCAGAGAACTGTGGAGAGACTGATTCAAGAAATGTCTTTTAAGCACCTACTTTGTGCTAGGTGCAAGGGATACAAACAAAGGACACCCCGCCTTCCAAGAGCTTACACTCTACTGGGGTGAAAGAGTATGTTCACTGATCAGTAAATACCAAACACACATGCAAAGCAAACATAAGCCGGGGCAGGTAGGGGGAGCACTAACCATGGGGAAGGAGGAATCGCCTAAAATGCATCTTCAAGGGATTGAAGAGGAGATGAAGTCTGGATCGCTAGGTGGCCCAGTGGATAGAGTTCTGGGTCTGGAGTCAGGAAGGTTCATCTTCCTGAGTTCAAATCTGGCTGTGTGACCCTGGGCAAGTCACTTCATCCTGTTTGCCTCAGTTTCCTCACCTGTAAAATGAGCTGGAGAAGACGATTGCAAACCCCTCCAGGATCTCTGCCAAGAAAATCCTTTGGGGTCACAACTGAAAAATACTGAAGAACAACAAAGCAGGCCAGGTATGGAGGACAGACTGTAAGGGCTCCGATGTGGGAGATGGGGATTTTGTATAAGTGAATTGTAAGCAGATCATTTGGGACGGAACAGAATAGATGAGAGAAAGTGATATGAATGAGTCTGGAAGACTGGTTGGAGGAACAGGTTGTGAAGGACTTTAGATACCAAACAAAGAAGTTTGTACTTTACCTTAGAGAAAATAGTGAGCCACGGAGGTTTCTTAAGTTAATTAATTCTGGGATAAGCCTATGATCATGCAGCTTAAACAGATATACAGCTCTCACAAAAAATAAAAACTCATTCAGAAACTCTGAGGCATGAATTTGGTGTATCTCTTCAGCCCCTTGCTCAAAGCCCCCACACTTTCTGGGACCCTCCCATGGTAAGGAGACAGTGTAGTATAGTAAAGAGAATGCTGACTTTGGAGTTAAAAGATCCCAGATGGGGATAGCTAGGTAGCACCAGTCCTGGAGTCAGGAGGACCTGAGTTCAAATCCAGCCTCAGACACTTAACATTTACTAGCCTTGTGACCTTGGGCAAGTCAGTTAATCCCAATTACCCTGCCCTCCCCCCTCCAAAAAAGCAAAAAAAAAAAAGGTCCCAGATACACTTCTGGGTTCTAGGTTATTATCTGGGGCATTTACTTCTTCTCTCATAGCCTCGGTTTTCTCCTCTGTAAAAACAAGAGTTGGAATAGATAGTTTCAGGGGACCTTTCCAGCCCTACATCTATGATTCAGCGATCCTTCAAGGAGGTCAGCCTGCCTCTTAGGTCCTCCCAGCTCTAAATCTGATCCCACATCCCATTGTCCCCTTCATATTCAATTAATTCATTGACAAATGTTAGGCAAGCTGGCCTGGGAGCATTGGTGCCTCAGCAGCCAAGCTGGGCTGCCTGATCAAACTACCTGATCAGCATGGAATGCAAATTACAATGGAAATTAGCACGCCATCTGCAATACCGTGTAGGCAAAGGACTCCCACCGAGGCTCCAGGAAAGCTAATTAGCTGGCTCTCCTGAGCCGCCCCGGAGCCTAGCTGCAGACCTCCTCCTCATCCTGCCAGGACCACCTTGCCAAGTCACAGTCTGAGAGGCAGGCGAGCTTGGAAGGGTACAGGGACCCAATGCAACCATGATCCCTTCTTGAATACCCCAGAGGAAAAAAAAACCCAGCCCAACAAACCAACTCTTCTGCCTCCATTTCCCCTCTGAAATAATGTTAGTTTTATTTGTGAGGAACCACGAGGAAGAGATACTGCCTGCCACCTGTACGTGTACACACACACACACATACATACACACACACACACACACATGGATTTGGGAACAAATAGAGACACATTTATGTGTACATTACAGAGACAAATAAATAGATTGGCCTTGGAAGTGAGCATTCACCCACATTCCTACAGTGATCCAGCTGGGGGTAACTGTGTTACCTGCCTGGCCCCCTCTGCCCACCCCTGACCTCCTGCTACAACAACAGGTACAACTACCCTGCCTTGGATTCCAGTGCTCAGGACACAGCAGTCATAGAATCACCCAAACTCAGCCCTTGAAGGAACTTAGGCAGCCATTTAGGCCAGTCCTGATGGGAAAAGATTCCCTCTCCATACTCAGCCCTGCAAGTGGTCATCGAGGTAGTACAGAGGATAGAGGGCTGGCCCTCAAGTCAGAAGGACCCAAGTTCAAATGTGGCATCAAACACCAGTTGGGTGACCCTAGGCAAGTCACTTTACCCTGCTTGCCTCAGTTTCCTCATCTGTGAAATGAGTTGGAGAAGGCAATGGCAAACCACTCTACTATATCTGCCAAGAAAACCCCAAATGGGGTCACAGGGAGTTGGACACAAGTGAAACAACGCAACAATAATGGATTTACTTGAAGATCTCTGGTGAGCATGGGGATAGAGACTGGGAGAGGGGCTGGGGGCTGGGGGGTAGGGAGGAAATGACCTGCCAGCCCCTTCCCTAGATTTGTTGTCGTTCAGTCAAGTCCAACTGTTGGTCAACTCCATGTGGGATTTTCTGGGCAAAGATACTGGAGTGCTGTTTGCCATTTCCATTTCCAGCTCATTTGTACATACGAGGAAACTGAGGCAAACAGAGTGAAGTGACTTGCACAGGACCACACAGCTAGTAAGTGTCTGAGGCCAGATTTGAACTCAGGAAGATGAGCCTTCTTCACTCCAGGCCCAGGACTCTGTCCTCTGCATCACCTCCTTTAATGTGCTTCAGTCATAGCTTGTTAGGCTTGTAAATAATTTTTGACTTCTTTGTTTTCCTTTTCTTGCCTTCCTTTTTTACAGACTGCTCTTAGAGAAATCTTTTCCTTCCAAATCAGACAATGGGCTCATGCGGATAAGAGCTAAAATGGACATCTATAAATCTATTAATTTTTGATTAAATAAACACCTTGCTAGGCACTTGGGCTACAGGCAACTAGGTGGAGCTAACAATAAAAGGGTTATACAAGTGCTAGTAACTATCATTGTTATTATAGTTATTTTATTATTATATTACCCACTGCATAACACACACACACACACACACACACACACACACACACACACACACACACCAGCACCCCAGAAAAATCTCCGAGACTGCAAATTGCAGAGAAAGTGCTGATATCCCTTGTCAGAGGAAATTCCTCACTGGAAGCTCCTTGTAACAAAGAGATCATAGGTCTGGCTGGTTTTTTTTTAATTTTTAATTTTTATGATAGCATTTTATTTTTTTTCCAATTATGTGTTAAGACAATTTTTAACATTCATTTTTGCAAGATTTCGAGTTCCAAATTTTTCTCTCTCCCTCCTTTTCCTTCCTTCTTTCAAAAATGGTAAGTAATTTGACATAGGTTATATATGTGGAATCATTTAAAACATATTTCCATATTAGTCACAGTTGTGAAAGAAGAAACATACCAAAAGGGGAAAAAACCCACAAAAAAATTAAGTGAAAATAATATGCTTCAATCCACATTCAGAGTCTACCAGTTCTTTCTTTAGATGTGCATAGCATTTTCCATCATGAGTCCTTTGTAATTGTCTTAGATCATCGTATTTCTGAGAAGAGCTGAGTCATTCATAGTTGATCCTGATTCAGTGTCATTGTTACTATGTACACTGTTTCCTGGTTCTGCTCATTTCACTTTGTATCAGTTCATATAAGTCTTCCCAGGTTTTTCTGAAATCTGACTGCTCATCATTCTTATTGCATAATAGTATTCCATTACATTCTTACATTACAACTTGTTCCGCCATTCTCCAATTGATGGGCAGGCTGTTAAATTTTCAATATTTTGCCAGGTCTGGTTTTAAAAAAAAAAATCAGAAAAGCACTTTCTTTATTTTTTTAAAATTGTCTTATACTTCCAGAATAAAAGAAGATCTGTCCTCTTTCTTTGTGACCTATTTGGTCTTTAGAGAAGCGAGCACTTCCCTAGATAAGAAAAAGCCTATCTGACCATTAGACCTGTAAGTCACTATATGCCAGTGACAATGATGTCCATCATTAGGCAGCCAGGTAGCACATTGCATAGAGTGTGCTGGGTTCAAATCTTGCCTCAATCACTAATTGCATGGACAACTTCACTCCCATCTGCCTCATGTTTCTTATCTGTAAAATGGGATAATAATGGTACCTACCTCCCAGTATTGTTTGGAAAAAAATGTTTTTGCTAACTTTAAAGCATTATCAAAATGTTCACTATTAGCTCTTGGAGAAAAGCTTCTCCCTTACTGTAGGAGCCATTATTGGAGACATTAAGAAGGATCACAGGATCAGAGCCAGTAGGAAATTCAGAGATTATTAAATCTAATCTTCTCATTATATGGATGGGGAAACTGAAATGCAAAAAGGTTAAACAACCAGGCATGGGGTTAGTTAAGATCTGAGACAAGATTTGAACCCAAGTTTTCCTGACTCCAAGTTTGGGGTTCTATCCACTATACTACCTGGCCTTTTCAGGTATGAATTAGACCAGATGAACTCTGAGCTCCTTCCCTACATTAAAATATTATCATTTTGCCAAGTCTACTCCGTTTCAAGTATTTTGAAATGGCTAAGTGATTCACGGGGCAGCTAGATGGTTCAGTGGATAGGGCACTAGGACTGGAGTCAGGAAGACCTAGGTTCAAATTCAGTCTTAGTCACTTACTAGCTTACTGGGCAAGTCACTTAACCTGGTTTGCCTCAGTTTCCTCATCTGTCCAACGAGTTGGAGAAGGAATGACAAACCACTCTAGTCTTTTTGCCAAGAAAACCCCAAATGGGGTCACAAAGAGTTGGACATGACTGAAACAACTGAACAGCAACCTCTTTCCACACTACCCCCTGACCCATATTCTTTTCTTGGAGGCAACTGGTGGTGTAGTGAATGGCACTCTGAGCCTGGAGTCAGAAAGACCTGAGTTCAAATCCAGTCTCAGATACTCTTAGCTATGTGACCCTAGGCCAGTCACTCAACTTCAACTGTACAATGAGGATAATAATAGCACCTGCCTCCCAGGGTTGTTTTGAGGATCAAATGAGATCGTATTTATTTTAAAGGAATAAAATAAAGCACTTCCCACAGTGCCCGGCACACAGTAGGTGTCATATAAATGTTTATTCCCTTCCCTTCTCTCTACGGAACATCCCAGTTAAATCCTCATAGATAGGGACCCAAAGCCCTTTGCCATCCTAAATGACCTCTAGACTAGCAATGTCATCCCTATGTAAATACACATTTATACAAAACGTGCAAATAGGATGCACCTGAGGACACTGCTGCTAAGGATTTCTGCTGACAGACACGTGTGACTGTCCTTCATTCATACAACTGAAGGCACCATTCGAAGACTCCCATCGCTGCTTATTTCTTGACCTCATCATCACAGGGATCACTCATTCCGAGCTATTCCATGTCTAACAACTGCATCCCAGTCTCTCCAAAAGGATCATGGGACTATTGATTTAGAGCTGGAACAAAAGGCATCTAGTATAAAGTGCTCATTTTACAGGGAAGAAAACGGAGGTCCAGCATGGCAACTCTCCGATGGTTACCACCTAAAAGCAACAGAGCCAGGATTTGAACCTGGGGCCTCTGACTCCAAAGCCAGAACTCTCTCCATTGATCATTCTGCCTCTCCAATGTTCGTCAGTGTTTCAATACATCCGAGACCTCATCAGCATGGGCACTTCCTCCAAAGATCCAGAAAGCAGCCCAACCACACCTGCTCATCCTGCTTGCAACTCTTGCCCCGTAATGCCCACTAGCTCAGCAGAGGGAGCCGGGCACCTTTCTGGTCTTTATTTTGTTATCTGAGGGCACGGCAAGGATACCAATGGGAGCACACAGTCTGCCTACTGGCTGCCTCTCACTCCCAACTCTAGATTCTTCCATCTTCTCCACTCCCCCCCATACCCGTCTCAGCACCATCCTTCTCATTTTCGTTTTTTAGTTGTTTTTTTTTGTTGTTGTTGTTTCTTTAAGGGGGCACAGGATACTGTTATTATTGGTGCAGGGAATTCCTTGGAAGGAACTTCCTTCCACCAAGAAATGAATACCTTCAAGTGACAATAGCAGAGCTACATCCTTATTATTTCCCTAGAAAATTATAATGTCAGCTCTTTGGGGGCAGGAGCTACTTTTGCTTTTTCTTACTATTTCCAACACAGCAGAGTGCCTGGCACATAGTTAAGTACTTAATAAATGCCTATTGATAGACCAATTGGTTAATATCAGTCTGGGACTGCTGGGATAGAGAATGAAGGGAATGTTGGTAGGAAAAACTCCCTAACAATTAGACATGTCCTAACTTCTGTGCAAGTTTTATAGTCTCAGTAAGGAAGGAAACAAGCATTTATTAAATGCCTACTGTGTGCCAGGTGCTCTGTTAAGTACTTTACAATTACTATCTCATTTGATCCTCACAGCAACTTTCTGGGAGGTAGCTGCTATTGCCCCCATTTTACAGTTGAGGAAACAGACAATAGAAGTTAAGTGATGTGCCCATGGTCACAGAACCAGTATGTTTTGAAAGCAGAATAGGAATCCAGGTTTTCCTGACTCCAAATTGGCTTTCTATGTATCACTCCACAATGTCACTACATTGACAACTTATACAAATCAAAATGGATAATGTGTTTTAAAAAAATAGCTTTTTAAATAGGAAAGCCCTATGTAAAATTCAGCTGTAATAAGAATGATTTTATTCATCCTGACTTACCATAGGGCCTCCTTACCATCCTTCATGATGATCATCAAAAACACATACCATGCTTCTGATTTTGATAGAACTCACAATCCTTCATTGTCAATACTCCTACGAGGTTAAGCCACATCCTCCTCTTTGGAAAGATGGGAATAAGTATCACAAAAACTCTCTTATTCTTAGAGTATTTCATGTATACGTTTATTCACTAAACACTTATTCAGGCCTTTTCTCTTTTTTTTGTATCCTTAATGCCTATCGCTGTGTCTGGAACGTAATAGGTGTTTAATAAATGTTTGTGGATTGACTGATTAAATACTCATTATGTTCAAGGTCCACCACAGAAATCCTATTCCGGTGCTTCTTCATGGCATGGAGGTGAAACTGGATTTGTTTATTCATTGAGTTTTTAAGCAAATAATTTATTTTACTGATTGTATTTTGTTTTTACCTCACCTAGATTTCCTCCTACATCCTTCCTTCTTCCATCTCAAAAAGTTATCCCTTAAAACAAAGAATTTTTTTAAGAGGAAGAAAGGAAAAAAAATCAGCAGACCTGATCAACACGTTGATCAGATCTGATGTTCTACGTAATATTCCACAGACATACCTCCTCTACTCCTACAAGGAAGCAAGGAGAGATGTCTCCTCAGACTTCTTCTTTGGGACCAACCTTGGTTGTTATAAATTCACGGCATCTGGTCTTGATTGTTTTATCATTGTTCTTTCCATTTACATTGTTTTCCTGACTTGCTTATTTTGTGTTGCATCAGTTCACGTAAATCTTCTCATACTTCTCTGTATCCACCACGTTCATCATTTATTACAGCACAGGAGTATTTCATTACACGACTATATCTCATTTTGTTGAGTTATCCCTCAACTGATGAGCATCTACTTTGTTTCCAGTTTTTTGCTACCAGAATGCTACTACCATAAATATTTTGGTGTATACAGAACCTTTCTTTTTGTAAATGAGTGCCTTCAGACATTTACTTGGTAACGGAATCTCCAGGTCAAAGAGTATGGATTTTCTAGTCACTTCATTTGCATAATTCCAAATTGCTTTCCGTAGTGGTTGGACCAATTAATAGCAACCAAAAGTGCGTTAGGGTGCCTGTCTTTCCTCCAACACTGATTATTCCCCTCTTTTTGTTATCTTTGCCATTCTGGATATAAGGTCAAACCTCAGAATTGTTTTGACTTTCATTTCTCTTATTATTAGTGATTTGCAGTATTCTTTCATATAGTTGTTAATCATTTGCCATTCTTCCTCTGAGAATTGTTTGTTCATAACATGTGACTACTTTTTTTATTCTTTTTTTTTCAATGACTTGTTTATTTACTTTTAGTTTACAAGATTCAGTTCCACAATCGCTTGAGTTCCAGATTTTCTCCCCTCCCTTCCCCACCCCCCCATTGTGGCGTACAATCACGTATAGGATCTGTAAATGCTTTCACATTGTACAATAGTCTGGTTGTATAGAAGGGTTGTAACCAATGAGTGAACAATGGGAAAAAAGAAACAAAACCTAACATGGAAAAGAACGATAGCATGTATTGCTTCAGTCTCCATTTAAACTCTGTTCTTTCTAGATCTTTCTCTGAATGTAGACATCTCCTTCCATCCTGAGACTTGTAGAATTATCTTATAACTGTGTGTTGCTGAGAAGAGTCCAGTTCATCAAGGTTGGTCATCACACATACAATGTGTCTGTCATTGTGTACAAATTTTTCCTGGTTCTGCTCTTCTCACTCAGCATCAATTTGTATAACCTCTCCAGGTAATTATGAGTGACTACTTTTCTACTGGGCAATATCTTTGGTTCTACACACTTTTATTCCTTGTCTATATATCTTGGATATTATAAAACCCTTATCAGAGATATTTGATGCATTTTTTTCTTGCATGAATTCTTAAAGGCTCTGTTCTGGGAGCATATGCTCTGCACAGGTTTCAAGTACAGTCCTAAAAACAGTCTGTGCATCTGTTGTTTGAGGAGCCACCTAGTTAAGGAGGGAGGGACTAAGTCTAGGCCTTGAGATCATGGAGTCCAACTCCCCTCATTTGGCATGGAAGGAAACAAAGAGGGAAGGTGACTTAACCTGGGCCACACAGCAAATAAATTTCAGAGGCAAGATTTGAACTCAGGTCTTCCTGACACTCCAAGTCCAGCACTCTCTCTGTATTTCAGTTTTTGTTGCTTTTATTATTGTTGTTAACTATGGATAAAAGGATGGTCATTTGATGATAAATAAGAAAAACACAAAATGGCCCTCAATCCTGTGCAACTTCTTCTTCAAAGATGGTCAAAGGTGGGCTGTGGGCAGAGCCTACTCTAAATCAGTTTTTAGGCCACCTTTAAAGAGAGAGGCAGTGTGCCATAATAGGTGGAGAGTTGACCTCAGATTCTCTGACAGAAATTGACTGTTTGGCCATGGACAAGTCACTTAATTTCAGAGTTCTCCTAGTTTAGATTGCAGAATTGACTTTAAAAAAAACTTCCTAAATCAATTAAATCATAGGTTTGGATTTTTTTTAAAGACCATTAATTTAGTTGTCAATATTCCAAATATGAGAATTAGGTCCAGGGTCCAATGATCTGAAAGACTCCTGAAGGAACTAAATAAAACTAATGTGAATCTTCTCATTTCAAGGGAAAGCAAAAGACATAAGAAAATTGAAGATCAATTCAACATGTATCAATCCATTAAGCATTCATTATGTGCCAGGTATAGTGATGTCTTAGGAATACAAAGAAAGCAAAAAACAGCTCCTATCCTTGAAGAGCTTATATTCTAATGGGGGAGACAACTTGCATAAATCAGTCTATGAAATAAATACAGAATAGATAAGGAGAAGGTACAAGCGACTATGCTAGTTGCTTGTGACAGAAAGATAAACATGGAACAGTCCCTGCCCTCAAGGAGGTTATATTCTTCTATTGTTCTATAAAAAATGATGAGCCGGCAGATTTCAAAAAAACCTGAAAAGACTTGTATGAACTGATGCTGAATGAAGTGAGCAGAACCAGGAGAGCATTATCAACATTGAGTGATGACTGACTTTGATACACTTAGCCTTTCTCAGCAACGCAAGGATCTAGGACAATTCCAAAAGACTCATGATGGAAAATGCTATACACATCCTGAGAAAAAACTGTGGAGTCTGAATGCATATCAAAGCACACCGTTTTCTCTTTTTTGTTGTTGTTGTTTTGGTTGTTTTTTCTTTCTTGTGGTTTTTCTCTTTTGTTCTGATTCTTCTTTCACATCATGACTAATATGGAAATATGTTTAATGTGACTGTACATGTATAGCCTATATCGGATTGCTTACCATCTTAAGGAAGGGGGAGAGGAGGGAGAAAAAAAAACGTGAAACCCAAAATCTTATAAAAGTGAATGTTGAAAAGTATCTTTACATGTAATTGGAAAAAATAAAATACTATTAAGTGGGGGAGGGGAGGGAGCTATAACATGTGCCCAGATAATGTCTGGCATTTACCTAGCACTTCGAGGGTTATAGACATTCTCTCTTCCGATCCTCTCAACAACCCTGTAAAGTAGGCAAAAGGTGATAGACATTACTGTCTTCATTTTACAGATGAGGACACCGACGGTGACCGGGGTGATGTGATTTGCCGGGGGTCACACAGCTGGGAAATGTCCAAGGTGGGATTCCAACCCAAGTCTTTCCTAATGTCAGATCCAGAATGTTTTCCTTTGTACCACACTGTAATTACAAGGTAATTCTGAGGAAGGAGAGAGTAGTAACAGCTGGTGAGGGGGTGGTGTCAGATTCCTCAGATGAGGAAATTTTACAGGTGAGAAAGCATAGCTCACAGGTTCCCTCCTTGGAGAAACAAATAGAGGAGTAGACAGAGTTGGTTTCATCACACACCCAAGGGCAACATGAACTGTCATCTGATGGGATGCCTGATCACCTTGTCTTGCAGTATATATTATCATAGAATCAAAGGTCTGACACCAGAAGGGACTTCAGGGGCTACTCATAGTGAACAGGAGCAAAGAGACCACCATGAAGACAGCTATCTATGGCTTATACACCAACATCTGGGGCAAGTGAATAGGCCAGAATGCTGGGCTTAGAGCCAGGAAGGCTTGGGGTCAAATCCTGCTCAACTCAGAGAGCAGATTGAGACATATGTTTTTCTGGTCATGTCCAACATGGACATTTGTTCTGCTGGACTAAACATATTGTAACAGGAGTTTTGTTTTTTTTATTTTTTCTTACTCAATAAAGGGTGAGGGGGGCAGGGGGAGGTGAAAGGGAAAGGACAGGTTTTTTGTTGATTGAAAAAAGTTAATTAAAAAACTTGGGCAAGTCACTTAACCCCAATTGCTCTCCAAAAAACAAAAACAAAAACAAAAAAACCAAAACCCAAAAACAAACCAAAAAAACCCATAAAAAAAATAAAATTCTATAGAGTTAATAAAAGAATCCTGCCTCAGACACTTACCAGGTATATAAATCACTTAACTTCTTTCTGCTTCTGTCTCCTCATCTGTAAAATGAAGGGATTCATGAATTGGACTCAATATCCTATAAAGTCCTTTCCACCTCAAAAGCTGGTTTGGTGCAGAGGGTGATAGAGGGAGAGAAAGTCTACAAAGAACTTGATACGACCCTCTAAACTAAGTTGATATCCCATTCACACTTAGTAACTTCATTGCAAGATGGGAAGATATATATTGGAAAATATGGTTTATGAGAAAGAAAAAGAAATTTACATGATGATTCTGTTGTATATTTGAAAGGAATAGGAAGTGGTACATAGTAGATTTGCAGTTTCATGTGCAAACATTGTGTTTTATTTTATATAAATTATATTATATATATATTAATAATATAAATATGGTATTTTATTGTAGTATGTTATGGAAATGCTTGATTTATTTCATATATTAAAACTTTTTAAAAAGAAAATATGGCTTAGGATTTTAAAGGGAAATACAGCACAAATACGTAAATTACTCAGAAACCTCTTGACTGTATATTGTGAATTCTTTTTTCAAGAAGGGAGATGGAAGCCACTGAACATGATAAGCACTGAACAATGTCAGAATTTTTAAAAAAAGGAAAGAAAAGGACAGCAGGAAGAAAAGAAACCAACTACATTATAATAGACAGGAAATGACTAGTTACTGATGTGGGAGTCATTTCCAAATGAGCTGTGTGTGTGTGTGTGTGTGTGTGTGTGTGTATATGTGTGTGTGTAGCCAGACGATTGACTAGTTAAAATGAAGGTCAAAAATCAGATCAAATCAGAAGCCAGAAATAAGATAAGGAGATATCGAATGTGACTATGAAAGCTCCAATTCAAAGTATTTAAATAAACTACTGACTTTGAAAAAATGGAAAGTGGAAAGAGAGAAAGACTGATTTTCTGATTGTCAAGATCTCCTGCAAAGTTTAACCAGCAGGAAACAATCGCCACACCGAGAAGGACAAGGAAGCCCAGAAACCACCTCAGCCAACAAATGTTTGCTCTCCACATAGCAGGCTCTTTAGCAAGATGAGCTTAGCATCTAAGCTCCCTTGAAAAACTGGAGGATAGAATATTATAAACAATATTACCTCATAAAACAGTGCCAATACATAGAGGGCAAGACAAGGTTATGAAACACTCATTATCAGACCCAACTAAGAACATTTTCAGATAAAATTGGAAGGAGGATAATAAAAAGATGATCAATGAGACAGATTTGTCAGTATTTCTATAGCAATCTATCCTTATCTTCAGTGATAGTGGAAACATTATATTTAAATTTTAATATATCAGAAACCAATATGCAAAGAGAACATAAGGTAAGGAACGTAGGAAAAGAGAGCAAATTGGGCTAAGTACACAGAGAATAAATCTGTGCTGGAAGTCATACAATTTTGAAAACACTAAAAGACTGATTTTTAAAAGGAATCTCAAAGCAAAAGGTACCAATGATTCCAACCCCTTCCCCCCCCCCATCTATGGCATTATTGTTTCTAAAAAATGTTTTTGAAAGGTTATCACTAACTTCCAACCTGCTTGACTGATTTCTTCTCACTATAAAATCTTTATGAGATCAAACAGATGAGATAATGATTATAAAGTGCTTAACTAGTAAGTGCTATATAAATATTAGCTTTTAGGTATAAAAACAATCTATACGCATATCAAAGATATGTGTTAAACATAGAAGCAGACAAGCTTTGGCACATAATTTTCTACACCAGACGATATTTTCAGTCACAGGAATAGAGTACAGGTTTCCATTGTGTTTCTCATTTGTTGATTAATTTTTTTTAATTTGACTTCTCATTTGTTTCATTGGAGAGGCAGAAGACTATGGGCATAGAATAGTGCATTATCAAATGTAATCAGTGTTGGTTTTGCCGGGACTTTTTTCTCTTTTTCCAGCGGTTCTCAATCTGTGGGTTATGTTCAATTCAAATACATCCTGCACATCAGATATTTACATTAGGATTCATAACAGTAGCAAAATTACAGTTATGAAGTAGCAACGAAAATAATTTTATGGTTGGGGGTCACCACAACATGAGGAACTGTATTAAAGGGTGGCAGCATTAGGAAGGTTGAGAACTACTGCATCCTTGTTAAGGGGAAAATTTATTTCAAAATGAAGACGACACAAGGCATTACTAAAACAAAACAAAATTTGGCTCCAAAGAATAAAATGCAGGCTCAAAGGCTTTCCTCCAGCAAGTTGGCTCTGGTACATGTGTTAAGAGCATACAAGATTACTCAAGAGATGCAAGCACAGAGATAATGTTATTCAATGATGCACTGATTAGCAATCAATCAAGTATTAATTAAGTACCTTTTACGTGTCAGGTACTCTACTAGGTCCTAGGAATACAAGCTCAAAGAATGGAGCAATCCGTACTTGTAAAGAATATCAAATGAAACAAAAAACTGGGAGACAGGTGCCGATCCAAGGGCTTTGCCTCCACCGGAGTCCGAGTCAGAATGACAGAGGGATTCTTTCACTCTTTCATGGGTGGTAAGGTTAGTTAGCTGTCCCTTTTTTTCAGATGACATTGTATTGATTGCAATAAGCAAACCTTTCCTTCCCTATCCCCCAGCTGCTAGAATCTTTCCCTCTAAGATTTCCTTCCATCTACTCTGTATACATCTTATATGCACCTAGTTATTTACATGTTGCCTATGCCATTAGGGTGTAAGCTCCTTGAGGGCAGGGGATACACACACACGTGTGCATGTATGTATGCATTGTGTATGTATATGCATGCACACACATATGCATGTATGTAGATGTATATAGGCATGTGTGTGCACACGCATATGCACTTATGTGCATGAGTGCCTATGTATACGTGTGTACCTGTTTATATGCATACACGTGTATGCGTGTACAGATATATATGCACTATATGCTTACATATATAAACACACACAAATACATATACCTTCTTTGGTATCCCTAGCACTTAGCAGAATGCCTGCCTAGAACACAATAAGAGCTTAATAAATACTTGTTTGCTAACTGATTGATTATAGGGCCACCTCAAAGAGCTGCAAAGACACTCAAAAGTGGGGCAGCACAGTGTACACTGACTGCAGTAGATAGAATGCTGGATTTGGAGTTAGGAAGACCTGAGTTCAAATTTTACCTCAGATACTTTATTAACTGTGCAATCCCAGGCAAGTCAACTTATTCTCTCAGCCTCAGTTTCCCCAACTGTAAGAGGGAGAGGTTGGATTCAGTGACTTCTAAGGTCTCTTCCTTCTCTAAATCTATGACCCTATGAACCATCTACCCAGAAAATATAAACAGATGAAGAGTAATACCTGTTGTCCAGACTACAGCACATAATTGGTCCGTTGAGCTAATCCCCCTGGAGGTGTAGCTTTGGTGGAGCCTACAGAAAGATCATGTATAGGCTGGTCCCTGAACTGGAGAGGAGGAAGAAAGGGAGGGGGATCATAGTCAGGAAACTGTTCAGGGTATCCAATTATCCCAAACTGCTCCCTGCCCTCAAAACCCAACCTCTAAATTCTCTCAGTGATGCCACATGTCAGTGAATCATGGAAAACCATCATCTCTGAATAATCAAAATTGTAGGTGACTCAAAGGGAAACAGATAGAAACATGGTGGGTGTAAGGCGGCCGCAGGAAATTATCAGCAAGAATTTGCCTGATCCCCAGCTGTTACTTCTCTGCCTCTCCTGAAACGACTTTGTATTTATTCTTTTATTTTAAAATAAACTGTCATTGATGGGTTTTGTTATAATACAGTTCTTTCTGCATTGTTTCCCCTGACCCTATATCCTCTACCCTAAGAGATGGAGTTCCGTCTCTTAGCCCTAAGACAGCCATCTCTTAGAGGACATAGGGACTGAATCTACTTTCCTCACTGACAGAAGGAACTTCCAGGCAGGGGAACGTCCTTCCACCAATGTAGGTCATCATCTTCTTCTTAAAGAGTAGCCCAGAGCAGTCATGTCAAAATCAACTAGAAACCCAGGTCACTAATCTGTACATTAGGATTCCTGCAGGCTATATATTGACTTAGTTTTCAAATGCAAGTTTTTGTGTATTTTCATTTATTTTGCTAAATATTTCCCAATTGCATTTGAACTGAGGTCTTCCTGACTGGCATTCAATTCACTGTGCCACCTCACATCAAAAAGTCTGATTTCAAATATCAAAAAAGTCTGATATTATAACTCATGCTTGTATATAGTCTGTATTTTTTATGTACCTGTTGTTCCTTCCTCCCCCACTGCAGAACGTGAGCTTCTTGAGGGTAGGATCATTTTTGTTGTTTTCCTGCTATCTATTCGTAGTGTCTAGCAGAGGGAGATAGACAGACAGAAACAAAGACAGGGAGCATTTATTAAGCACTTGAAGGAGAAGTTGGTACAGTAATCTGAGACATCTCATGGAGAGAGCCAGGCTATGGAGGCCTGGCCCTCAGAGAGACACTTACAAGAGGTCAGGGATTTGGGGCAGAGTCCAGCTTACTGGTGGAGAAGATGTGGAGGTCCAAGTAGGGGCAGCATGGCTGGGAAGTCTGTGCCCCACACTAGAAGACACGCAAAAAAACTCTCTCCCCCCAAACCCAAAACAAGCATTTATTATGTGCCAGGAACTTTGACGAGTGCCAGGGTTACGGAGACAACAATGAAATAGCCCTTACTCTCAATGAGTTTCTATTCTCCCAGAGAAGATACCACATTCATATATTATTATATACAGAAAAAATATAAAGAAAATCAATTCAAGGAGGAGGTCAAAGGAATCAAGAAAGGCTTCATGCCTGTGTTTGGGCTTCATCTTAACTGCAAGAAGGGGCAGACTGGGGTGGTATTGGGCCAGGCCACCTAGGAACTTATTGGTCATGTGTCTAGCATGGAGAATGATATCTGTTCTCCCTGTGCTACTGTTAAGATTAATGGTATCTAGGCTACCAAATTGCAAGCACTGTCCTCACCCTCTAAATTTTGGCTTCCTGGGACAAAGTCCCAAGCAAACTGCACTAGTTATAACCCTGATGTGACCAGAACTGTCTTCTAGGAAAATATTCCATAGAAAGTTGTATATTATGGTTTGCAAAGTATAGTTTGGAGGTGAGGAGCCCAGGTGTTCCCTGGGTGATGAGGAGACTGAAAAACTAGCAATGTAGCAAAGTAAAGCAAAGCAAAGAAAGGGGTGGATGCACTATGGAGAGAGGGAGAGAGAGAGAGAGAGAGAGAGAGAGAGAGAGAGAGAGAGAGAGAGAGAGAGAGAGAGAGCCTGGCAAGAGAGACAGTGTGATGAGATGGATAGATCACTGGATTGATTGGGATTCCAAGCACAGGGGTTCCAACTCCAGTTCTGCTACTTGCTATCCTGAGTGACCACTCTGGGCTTGTCTTTATGGGGAGGGGGTTGGATTAAATTGCCTTTACACAAAGACTAGATGATTTCTAAGGGCTCCTTTAATTTGAAATCTATGAGCTTTGAAAGGCTTGAAAACTCAGCTCCAAGCAATGAGGAGCCATGAGTTGTGAGGGAAGAAGTTGGGTGGGCTGGAGCTCTACCCACTGCACCACCCAGCTGCTCTTCAGACAGGTGTCCTTACCACACTTCGGTAAGAGAGGGGACAGATTCCAACTGCAAATGAGACATATATTTTTGGACACTTCAAATGTGGGGTTTTGTTGGGCTTAACTACACATATTTGTTATGGAGATTTTCTTTTTCTTTTTTTTAATTGTTCCATTTTTTAATTGTTCAATTAGAAGTTGGAGGCAATGAAAAGGAGAAAGAATAAATGCTTATGTAAGTAATTAGTTAAATAATTTTAAAAGAAAGTTTTATCTCCTCTATGGAACCTTCCCTACTACTCTGACACCAAATAATCTTTTCCTTCTGAATAGTAGTTACAGTTGTGTGTAGTATTCCCTAAGGCTTGTAGGTGGTGCAGTGGAAAGAGTGTTAGACCTGAAGTCAGGAAGACCTGAGTTCAAATCAAACCTAGCTGTGTGACCCTGGAAAAGTCACTTCAGTCTGTTTGCCTCAGTTTCCTCATCTGGAAGAGGAAATGGCAAACCACTCCAGTATCTTTGCCAAGAAAACCCAAAAGAGGGGTGCTATGACTGAAAACAGCCAAATGAGTATTCTCTTATTAAATGTTAATACTATAACTCCAACTAGATGAAAAGCCCTTCAGAGTAGGACCTGTATCTTTTATTGTTCTAGAATCTCCCATGACATATTAACAGTCAATCAACAAACATTTGAGTGCTTACTATGGGCAGAAGCAATGTTCTGATGCTCTGTCACTTATTACCTAAAGTGACCTCAGGCAAGTCACATGGACAAGTCTGGGTCTCGGCTCTACTAAAATGAAGATACAATAATAAAAAGGTGTGCAAGGGCTTTACATATGTTATTTCATTTATTCTTCACCACAACTCTGCAAGGAAGGCGCTAATATTATCCCCAATTTACAGATGTAGAAATTGAGGCTGAAAAAGAATAGTTGAGTTGCCCAAGGGACTACTAAGTGTCTGAGTCAGGTCTTCCTGACTCCGAGTTCAGCTGCCTCAAGTACTATTATTCTATAAATATTATTATATCCATTTTATAGATGATGAAACAGAGTCTGAAAGAGGTTCCCAACCCCTACCCCCGTTAGGTAACTTGCCCTGGGTTACATATGGCTAGGAAGTGTCGGAGGTAGGATTTGCACTCAGATCGCCTTCTCTATCCCCTCCTACATTTAGCCGATTTTAACGAAGATAAGAAAAGTCACCTCCCCCGGTTTGTTGGCAGATACGGGGAGTTTCGGGTGTGGAACACACATTGCCAGTAACATCAGGGCTTTTTTTTTTTTAATACATCGGTTAGTTTTGCTGAACGATTCATTTTTTTGTTGTTCTTTTCCTTCTAAGGGATGTTGCTCTGGGAGGAGGGAAGGAGACACGGAGAAGTGTAGGTGATGTGTAAACAGAAGATATCAAAACCATCTTATTTTGAAGGAAAAAAAAGGAGAGGAATTTCTTTAAGCCTGATTTGCAGCGCTCCCCTCCCTTCCCCCAGGAAGGCAGATCGAGGCTCATTTTCCTCCTGCCTACTGCTGTCTGCAGCTCCAGATGCGGCGGTGTCCAGCTGATGGGCAGTGACATCTGGCCAGCTGTTACAGGAGGTGGTTCGTTGTATCCTGCCTATGAGTCACCCATGAGCCAAGCTATGCAGTTGGGGAGCAGCGTTGTAGGCGCTGAGATCCGGTGTTTGCCATTAGACCGTGGGAGCAAAGACTAACAAAAATGAATAGAAAACAGCTGGGGAAATGAATTCCCCCCTGACCAGCTCAGAAGGGGCTACAGTCAAGGCACTTCCCTTCCTGGAAAGATGGGAGGCCCATGAAGAAAGGAGGCTTTTCTTACCTCCAAATTCTTGTCTTCTCCTTTTCTCTTAACCCTTCGCTAACTCATCTCCAACAAAATTCTGATTTTGAAAATTATTTAGAATAAAATGATTTTAAAATTATTTTTTTAAATGGATCTGTCAAAAAATTTTATAAGGTTTAAACGAATTCCTTCCCCCCCCTCCCTTTATATAGGCCAGATTTAGCTGATGAGACCCAGGAAATATACAGACCATAGCTCTAGAGATGGAAGGAACCTCATAGTGAGGTTAAAGCAACAAGTATTATACACCCATGCAGTACCAAGCATTGAAGAAGGGAAAAAACAGTCCCTGTCTTCTGGGACTCATGGGGCCATCTAAGCCAATCCTTTCTTTTTACAGGTGGGGAAACTGAGGCCCACAGAGGTTGAATGATTCATCTAAGGTCACACAAATCTTACATTTTAGAGTGGGAAGGGACCTCAGAGGCCGTCTAGTCCACCCCCCTCCTTTTATAAATAAGGAACCGGAAGCCGGCAGGTACTTCTGAGAAGGGACTTGCATGATGTTAGCCAGTGTCAGAGGGGAGATTTGAACCCTGAGCCTCTGACTGCCGAGCCTGGGCTCTTCATCAATATTAACTTGTAAATTCCTGGGTATATCGTGTATATGCCCCCATATTCTTCACGCTGTAGTAAAGCGGTTCCATTCTCTTAAAAATTATTAACTTGTAAAATGAAAACGATTTCCTTATTTGCCATGTCAGTTCCAGAATCTCATATAACTATGTCACATGTGCGATGAGAATGAAATCATTGTTAATGCAGTGGATAGAGCTCCAGCCCTGGGGGCAGGAGGATCTCAGTTCAAATCCCACCTCAGACACTTACTAGTTGTATGACCCTAGGCAAGACACTTCACCCTGATTGCCTCTGAAGAGAGACAGAGGCAGAGAGAATGAAATCATTAGCCTCTCTCCCACGATTGATTGGAGCTGGAATTCTATAAATCAGGAAGATTGCCACCTAATACTTTCTGGGAGAGAGTATGGGACAGAGGAAAGAGATTTGGCCTAAGAGTCAAAAGGCCTGGGTTCAAATCCTGACAAAGTCATGTCACTTCGCCCATCTGTGCCTCAGTTTCCCCATCTGTAAAATTAGGAAGTTGTACTAGATACCCTCTGAGGGCCTTCCTAGCTCTAAAGCTTTGGTTAAATAAGAGAATCAGGAACCCGCAGTTCTTATTTGCATCTGATACAAACCTGGATTGATTTAGGAGCAAACAATCCTCCTAGCAAATGTCTCCTGGAAGCTATTGGTCAGCACACTTTGGGAACAGGGAAATCACTGTCTTGTTTTTGCAGAGGTATTTTCTATGTCTTGGCTATAAAAGAGTAGATCGCTGGTTTACTGAAATAGCCCTTAAACCCTCAAACTCTCTCTGTCTCTGTCTCTGTCTCTCTGTCTCTGTCTCTCCTCCTCCTCTCTCCTCTTTATCTCTCTTTCTCTCTCTCTCTGTCTCTGTCCGTCTTTCTGTCTCTTCTCTCTGTCTCTCTGTCTCTCTGTCTCCCTCTCTCCCTTCTCCCACCCCAACACACGGCCTTTCATTTTAATTCCAACCACACAAGACCTAAGTCCAGAGGAGCTGGAAGGAGTCCTCAGCTGCCAACTAGTTCAACCCTTTCACTTTACAGAAAAGGACACTGAGAACCAGCGAGGTAAAGTGGTTTATCAGATCTTAGATTCAGAGCTGGGAGGGCCCTCAGATGCCTTCTGCTCCAACAGCCTCATTTTTCAGATTTTTGAAGAAACTGCAGCCCAGGGAGTGACTTCCCCAAGCAGACCGTGAGCGGCTGAGGGCTGAGACTGTCTTATTCTCTCGTTTTTTTCTTTTTTTGTATCCCCAGCACTTATTACAATGCCTGGCACATAGTAGGTGCTTAGTCAATGCTATTGACTGACTCTGACTTGACCAAGAACCCTGCTGGGTAATGAGAGAGTTTCTCAGTGTCAAAGGTGAGCCTTGAATCCCTAGTGTTCCTGGCACTGAGGCCACTCTCACATTGCTATTTGAAAAGCTCTTTGGTAGAATCAGCATTCAGAGCCCACTGCCCTGGGAGGAAGTTACTGCAAAAAATTAATGTGCATAGTTTACAGATAAGGAAACTGAGTCTGAGAGAAGTGGGATGATTTGTACATATTCATGAGGATCATGGACTCAAACCAGGCTCTTTTGGCTCTGAGGTCCAGTGGTCCTTCCTCTCACCAACCTATCTCCCAAAGGTAAGCAAAAGATTTAAGAGCCATTACAAAGCAACAGATGGTGCCAAGAACTAAAGTGCCCAAGAGGCAGCATGGGAGCCTCCTGAAAGGTCTTGAAGTTTACCATCATACAAAGCCTGCCCACCCTTGGCAAGCTCCTCTTCTCCCAGTTCTGCCCCTGACTCCAGGGACTTTGGGTGCTCCGTGAAGACATGGCCACCATGGCTTGGCTTCCTCCTCACCCTGGAAGATGCCTGCAACTGGTGGCCTCCTTCTCCTATTAGTGAATTTTCCTCAGTACCTCCCTTTGAGGAAGTGCTCAGGTCGGCCATGCCTCACTGCTCCCTCCTCCCACCCCCCACCCCCATCCTGCTCCTGACAGTCTGTGAGTAGGACAACCCTAGCTGGGCAACACAGTTCCTTCCCTCCCTTCTTTCCTTCCTTCCTTCTTTCCTTCCTTCTTTCCCTCCTTCCTTCCATTCTTCCTTCCTTCCTTCCTTCCTTCCTTCCTTCCTTCCATCCTTCCTTCTTTCCTTCCTTCTTCCTTCTTTCCTCTCTTCCTCTCTTTCTGGTTGCATAGGGAAAATCATACCCTTATCTACAGGTGCCCTGCCCAAAGGAATATAAATTTTGATTGCTGAAACCTCCCAAGATATCTTGGGGTTTGCTAGGTAGATTTTTTTTTAAGAACCATGCCTTAAACCCAAACCACTCTGGTTCTCTTTGTTTGGCTAACAATAGGTCCTAGCCCAAGTCGTAATCATTGTTTGGGCTCAGAGTGAGTATAAATAGCAATTTCTGTTTTGACTAGCAACCCTGAGGGTCTTCCCCTCCCAGATTGACTATCTTTTTTTGAGTAGGCAAAAGAGGCCATTCTTTGCCTCATTCTTGCTTAACCTTAATCACTGAATGGACATTGTCTCAGACAAACTGAGACTCAGGAAAGACCTTGGTTTAAAAAAGGTCAAGGTCTCCCACTGCATCCAGGGCCATCTCCAATCGTCCTGATCTATATCTGGCCACTGGATCCAGATGACTTCGGAGGACACAGTGAGGCTGGTGACTCTGCTCAGCCCTGCCTCACTTAAATCCAATTCATTTGCTTGTCATGCCATCACCTTCCTGAAGTCATGGTTCTCTTCCAGAACAACAGCTCTGCTCCTGACTCTGACCAAGCCCAGGAAGGTTCTTCCTCCCCACTCCCTTTTTAGCGGGTTCTGTCCCCATTAGAATGTAAGCTCCTTGAGGGCAGGAACTGACTTTCTTTTTACTTGTTTTTGTATTCCAGAAGTTTTCACAGTGTCTGGCACACAACGGATGCTCATTAACTTGTTTTAACCACTCAAAGCAACTTGAGGAGACTCTAAGTCCCAGAATAAGTCCTGGTCTGCATTGGTAGTGGGAGCATAGACATGGATGAGGGCTCACCTTACTGTTTCAGGAAAAGTTGAAATTCTCTCCCAAATTAATTACAAAGGACCTATGAAGGAAGACGCCATCTACATCCACAGAAAAAACTGGTAAATAGAAGTATGTATAGAATAATTTTACCTATGTATATATATACATTTATACAGATACGCACACACATATATACATATATTTACATACACATATTTGTGTCTAATGGTAGCTATCTGGGAGAGGAAGGAAAAAAAGAAAAAAGTTACACGATAATTTCTAATATATTTAAAAGAAATAGCAAATTATACAAAATAGATTTGCAGTTTCATGAGCAATCACCTTTTTTCCCCTATTCTATTATTTTACGGAAATGCTTGTTTTATTTCTTAAGTTCAGAGTAAAATTTTGGTATTCTGCGTTTCATTTTACTGTATATTTAAAGTTAAGTTGGGTCATTTACTTTAAAAATTGAGTTTAGCTCAATATTAGCTTCTTTATTTTGTTGACTAAAAGTAGGTGGCTAAGTGTTACAAGGTTGAACTTAGAGTCAGTGAGTCAGTCAACAAGCATCTGTGAAGGCCTATTATGTGCCAGGCTATTGGTGCCTCAAACTAAAAGGACTCTTAGAGATCATCCAGTCATAAGGTGATAGCTCTAGAGATAGAGAGAAACCAAGGCTAACTCGCTCATTTTACAGATGAGGAAACTGAGGAAAGACTTGCCCAAGGTAATAAAAGTATTAAGTGACAAATTCACAATTTGAATCCAGGTTTTCTCCCTCTACAATCCATGCTCTTTTCGCTGTTCCTGCTTCTTACCCCCTTTTTTATATGCATGGAAACCATGTCCCCCAAGAGAAATGACTTACCCAAAGTCATGCTGCCAGAGTTAGAATTTGAACTCTGACCCTCTAACAGGGCTATCCTAAACACTTATGCAGTTTCTAGCACTGAACAGGCTCTTAATAAATATATGTTTGTTTGTTTGTTAATTTTTTGCTTTTTGGAGGGACAAAGGCAGGGCAATTGGGGTTAAGTGACTTGCCCAAAGTCACAGGGCTAGTAAGGGTTAAGGGCTAGTAAGGGTTAAGTGTCTGAGGCCGGATTTGAACTCAGGTCCTCCTGACTCCAAGGCCGGTGCTCTACTCACTGCCCCACCTAGCCGCTCCAATAAATGTTTGTTGATCAATTAATTGTTTACTTATGATTAGTCATAGAAGACTTCCTGGAGACAAGTTTTGAGGAAGATTTTTTTCTAAAATAAATTTCTACTGATATCTTTTGCTTAAACATCAGCTGCATTTATTCCTCTACTTTCCTCCTTCCAGACAGCCATCCCTTAAAATGGAGAATTAAAAAGAGAAGGGGAAAAAAAGGCAGCAAAAGAAACTAAAATATAAAAAAAAAAATTATGTTGTGGCATGCAGCGTTCCCCATCCATAGGCCCCCACCTCTACAAAGAAGGGTCTCCAGGTCTCTGCTTAAGTCTCTTCTTCTGGGCTGAAGATGCTGGTTTTGAACGTTGCATCTTTGTTGTTTCCATCTCATTGTTGTAGTCAGGGATTATATCCTTTTCCTGGTTCTGCTGACCTCACTTTGCATGAGTTCCTGTTTCTCTGTATTTGTCATATTGGTCATTTCTTACAGCCCAGTGATCTTCCATTAATAATAATAGCTAACATTTATTAAGCACCTACTACGTACTAGGCACTGTACTCATCACTTTACAATTATTATCTCATTCGATTCTTATAACAGCCCTGGCAAGTAGGTGCTATTATGATCCTCAGGAAAGTGAGGTAAACAGAGGTTGGGTAACTTGCTCAGGGTCACACAGTACTTATATGAGGCTGGATTTGAACTCAGATCTTTCTCATTCCAGGCCCACCCTCTGTCCACTCTGCCCCCTTTCACCTCATTACATTCATGTACCACAATTTACTTAGACATTTCCCCACTTGATGGACACAGAGTGCTGCTCTGAGTTCTTTTCATATATGGAGCCTGTCCTGTAAGCTTTGACCTGCATGAAGTATATACCCCAGCCTAGCTGGGAAGTGCTTTATTTTAACAGCTCCACCCAACAATACACTTGGATGGGCCTGTCTTTCCACCACGGGGCCAACACTGACCATCTCTTGGTATCTTTGAACTGGGTAGTTGGTGAAATTTCAGGGTTATTTTGACGCTTTTTCTCTTATTATTAGGGACATTCTTTTTTGTATCAAAGGTCATTTGCTGAAGCCTCTTGATCCCTTCTCAGAATAATGTTTTTTAATATATGTTTTTTAATACGTAGGATTCATAAGGACATCAATTACACTGAAATAAAGTTATCAAAATATTTTAAAAACATTCTTTCACAAGGTTATTAATACCTTTCAATTCTTTTGAGAACTGTTCATATCCTCTGGCCCACTTATCTATTCAGGCATGGCTTGGGTCATCTACGTTTCTCTTGGTAGTCTATATATCTTGGATATTATCAAGTCATTATTGGAAATATTTGATATGAGAATTTTCCCCCAATTGACCACTTCCCTTCTTATCCTAATTGCATTAATTTTGTTCATGAAAAAGCTTTATAATTTCATGTTATTGAAATAATCTATTTCATAGTTTCTAAGTATTTCTATCCCTTGTTTGGCTACTAATTGACCCTTTAACCTTAACTGCAAAAGGCATGTGATCTCCTGCCTGGGACATAGCAAGTATTATATACGTTAGCAATTTTTTTCCTATGGTCCAACTTTTAAATTTTAAATTTAATTTAATTTTTATATTCAGTTCCAAGTTCTCTCCGTCCCTCCACCCCAACACAACCCATTGAGAAGGTAAGAAATATGAGTATGATTTTTAATATTCAGGTCAGAATACCCATTTTGAACTTATGCTGCATGTCAAAAAATGTTGGCCTAAACAGGGGTCCTTTAAAAAAATTTTTTTAAACATTCATTTTTACAAATTTTCAGTTCTAAGCTCTTTTCCCTCCAAGTCTTCCCAAGCAATATGATATTCATTATACATATGAAGTCATGTAAGACGTATTTCACATTGGCAATGTGAAGAAAACTATAAAAATTAAGAAAGTAAAAAAAAAAATATGCTTCAGTCTACTCAGAGGGTTCAACAGTTCTCTCTCTGGAGGTAGATAGCATTTTTCATCTTGAGTTCTCTACAGCTGTTGTAGATCATTGTATTGATCAGAATAGCTAAGTCTTTCATAGTTGGTTATTATTACAATATTATTGTTACAGCATTCAATATTCTCCAGGTTCTGCTCACTTCACTTTGCATCAATTCATGTATGTCTTCCTAGATTTTTCTGAAATCATCCTGCTCATCATTTCTTATAGCACAATAGGATTCCATCACAACCATGTAATACAATTTGTTTAGCCATTCCCCAATTGATTGGCATTCACCAATTTCTAATTCTTTGCCACCACAAAAAAAGCTATTATAAATATTTTTATACATGTGGGTCCTTTTCCTTTTTCTTTAATCTCTGTTGGTAAAGACCTACTAGGTATAGACGTAGTAGCAGTATTATAAAGCAGGGTTTCTTAATTTGATATCTTGGTTTTTAACTGGTGAACTTGGTTTTTAATTTTTTAATTTTTTTTTTTTGCAGGGGGGGAAGACTTGGAGTTAAGTGACTTGCCCAAGGTCACATGGCTAGTAAGTGTTAAGTGTCTGATGCCAAATTTGAACTCAGGTCCTCCCGACTCCAGGGCACTCCAGTGCTCTATTCACTGTGTCATTATTCTGAGAAGGGGTCAAGAGGCTTCATCAGATAACCAAAAGTGTCTTTGATACAAAGGAGCCAAATTCTAGTCGTGAGTCTATCAGGTCTGATCAAATGTCAGAGATACCTATGAGATAACATTTTCTGATATCTGGTTCATATCATTCGTTACCCATACTTTATGCATTAATATGGAGAAATCTCAGGCAACTGGATTTATTCCTCTTGGCCTTCTTGATTTTTGTCTCTCATGAAGGAGTGGTTCTCTCTTCTTCCGATCTTTCTTCTCTCTGACTTATTAGATAACATAAATAATTTTTTTCCTTTCCCTTTTCTGTTTAAAACCCTGAATATGCTTTTACCAGAGTTTGGTGAACTCCATATCTTACTGAGAACAAAATATTCCCATAGTATAAACCGTGACCTAGAGACCCAGGGTCCATCCTGAGACATCACCTTCTAATCCAGCTATTTGTTTCTCACATTAGTCTTTCTGTTCTGAATTCCCTGTCCTAAATTAGCTCTGCAGATGAAAATACCATCTGGGCTCCCACGGTCCTCAGTCTTTAACCAGAGACTTCATCATCCTTAGCAAGGCTAAGTTTCTTCTGGTGGTATCATTTGTACCCACATGAATCACCCAAAGTAGACACTAATGACTTCAGGTTTGATGATTCCCAGGAAGCCCTCTGTTGCGTCTCAGGTGGGCTTTTTCTTGGCATCATGGGAAGGCCTGGGCTTAGCTCTTACCTCTGACACGTAGCCGTGTGACCCTGGACAAGTCACTTACACTCAGTGCTCTAAGTGCAATTCTCAAAGACTATTAAGTTGTAGAGAAGATGCCAGCCCCAGTTGGAAGAGGGAGTTCCTTCATCTGGTGGCTCCTATTACCAATGAAATCACAAGCCTACTCACTCATCCACGTCTCTGTGAAGGATAAATGAGGTGTCACTGTGCTATAAATTTCTCTAGATGAGTCACAAATCCTCATCAAATTTTAATGCCTGTTTTTAATTTCTTGAAAATAACATTTTCTGAGTTTGACTTAAGAAACACAGTTCCTTCTTTATAAACACTTCCCTGATAATTATGCTGTAAAACATTAATTAATGAACCTGAGTTGTTATTGAATCAAGATGTAGGAATTCTGTAATGCCCAGCAAGGAATAGCTAAGTTGTTGAATTTTCTCTGAAAGGGTAGTACTTTCCTTTGCTTTGGGGCAACACATTTTCACTAAGCATTTTAGTTTTCACTAAGACGTTTTCACTAAATAGACGGATGAGCAAAAAGAGCCAGATGGAATTTTACCTTATTTAAAATGCATGCAATACAGGGTAGCTAGGTGGCTCAGTGAATAGAGCACCAGCCCCCGAGTCAGGAAGACCAGAGTTCAAATTCAGCCTCAGACACAGTACTAGCCGTGTGACCTTGGGCAAGTCACTTAACCCCAATTGTCCTGCCTTCCCCGCTCCAAAAAAAATAAAAAAGGAAAAATAAATTGCATGGAGTGGATAGTTATACCCTAGCCTAGAGTAAATATGTCAGAACAGAACAGCAAGCCTGCATGAGTAAACACAGTATATTTTCATGGGGCAGTGGCAGAAAGCGTTGAACTTGGGATCAAATACTGATTTTTCCCACCAAACCCCTATGTAACATTAGGTAAGTCACAGCCTCCCAGGGGGTTTACCCATCTATAAAAGGAGGTGGGAGCAAGAGACTGAGTAAGTCATCTCTGAGCACTACCAGTACTCTTTCCCATGATCCTGTTTTTAAAAATCATACCTTTCTTTGAGCAGGAGATACCAAATTAATCATTGTTTATGAAAGCATTTGAAACAGATTTAATTTTATCTCTAATTTTTCCCCCCCAGACTTTCATGATTTAAGGCATCCAACAACATGGTCATATTTACAGGAAGAATCGAGATAAGGATTGTACTCGGTCACGGGAATGGATTAGTCAAAGAAATGTGCTCTGGTGTAATGATTAGGGCTACGAACTTGAAGTCAAGAAGACCCGAGTTTGGATGCTGCTGCCTCTGACACTTATTAACTGTGTGACCCCCCTGGGCAAGTCACTTAGCCTCTGTTTGCCTCAGTTATCTCATCTGTAAAATGGAGATAATAATAGCACCAACCTCCCAGGTTGTAGGCAGGATCAAATGAGATAATAGTAGTAAAGTACTTTGCAAACCTTAAAGTGCAATAGAAAAGCTAACTATTATTAGCACTATTTTGTAAATGGCTATTTGCTGCTGTTCACTGGTGTCTGACTCTTCACGACCCCATTTGGGGTTTTCTTTGCAAAAACCCCGGACTGGTTTGCCATTTCCTTCTCCAGCTCATTTTACAGATGAGGAAACTGAGGCAAACAGCTTAAGTGACTTGCCCAGGGTGATAGAGCTGCTGTAGGAAGCCAGCTTTGAATTCAGGTCTTCCTGATTGCAGGCATAGTACTCTGTCCAATGAGCCACCTAGTTGCCCCTGCAAACAGATAAGGAACTCCCTAAAACAGAATGGTAAAAAAGACTTTTTCCTTACAGATAGGGAAGGTTTATTTAGCAAGCCATCAATGGGTGTGTGTGGGTGTGTGTGGGTGTGTGTGGGTGTGTGTGGGTGTGTGAAGAAATAAAGAAATAAATTCAAACCAATTGAACTAATGGGTTGACCTGAATACCTGTCGAATCCAGTGGAATGACAATAATGGGATCCCCAAATCAAATTTTAAAATTCCAAATGCCAGCCACGTGCCATATGCCCTCCAAGACCATTGGTCCCTTCTACTCTTTGGGTATCTCCTCCATAGTCAGCTCTTTCCATGCTGTCTCCCGCACTGGAATGTAAGCTCCCCAAGGCCTTGGCTCCCCCATCTCTTTGCACAGTGCCTAGAACATGGTGCTTAATGAATGTTTGGTGATCGACCCATCCTAGCTCCCTCACTTTACAGATGAGGAAACTAGGGCCCTGCTAACAAGGGGCAGGGTCACCTTCAAGCCCAAATACTCTGACTCCAGATCCATAAAGTTGCCCCCTGTATTAAGTTTTCTTTAGGCTCTGATTCATTGCCTTCTTTACTACTGCATTTATGGTGTTACGCTTCTCCCCATAGGATTAATTCACAAAGTCTACTTATAAGCACCATAGTGCACAGAGCGCTGGGCCTTGAGTCAGGAAGACTCCTCTTTCTGAGTTCAAATCCAGCCTCTGACACGTCCTAGCTGCGTGACCCTGGGCAAGTCACTTAACCCTATTTGCCTCAGTTTCCCTATTTGTAAGGAAATGACAAATGATTTCAGTATTTCTGCCAAGAAAGTCCCAAATGGGGTCATGAAGAGTCAGTTACAACTGGAAAACAACTCAAAGATGGCACACTGAATAAAGCATTGATCCTGGAGAGAGGAAGACCAGAGTTCAAATTCTGCTTCAGGCACTTACTAGCTGTGTAAGTCACTTAGCCACTATCTCAATTTCTTCATCTTTAAAAATGGAGATAATAACAGGGTTACTATCTGCCTCCCAGGGTTATTTTGAGGATAAAATGAGATAATATTTGTAAATACTTTTCAAACCTTAACACACTGTATAAACGCTAGCTATTATTATATTTCTTTTTTTTCCTTTTTTTTTGGAGGGTAGGGCAATTGGGGGTAAGTGACTTGCCCAAGGTCACGCGCCTAGTAAGTGTTAAGTGTCTGAGGCTGGATTTGAACTCAAGTCCACCTGACCCCAGGGCCAGTGCTCTATTCATTGCGCCCCCTAGCCACCCCTATTATTATATTTCTTGACCAGCCCTGTGATGTCATATGTGTAGGGAATAATTTCCTCTAATGGGGAAGATGGACCCATTTTCAGGAACATATAGTCTTAGAGAGCTGCATAGGGCACTGAAAACCTGTGATGTATCTAAAGTTAGGCAGTCGGTGTATATCACAATGGTCCTTGCATCTAGGACTTCCTAACTTGGAGGTTGCCTAGCTTGCCAATAATCCCCGGGGCTATCTCAATGTGCATGAATGAATGCACACGAATGAATGAATGAATGAATGCACGAATGAATGATTAAACACTTACTATGTGCCAAGCACAATGCTAAGTGCTGGGGATATAAACATATGCCAGACAGTTGGGGGCCCTCAGGAAGTTTACATTCTAACAGGTGAAGATGAAACAAAAAAGAACTAGAAGAGAGATGAGGCCCAGATTCCAGGCAAGATGAGAAAAAGGCTGACTATCAGGGCCATATATCTTTCCCTTAATGTTCCTCTATCTCATTAAACCTGTAATTATTATATTCCTTGAGAACCCCTCATCTCTCATCTCTAAGCCTTTGCACAGGCTGTGCCTCATGCCTAGCATGTCTTTCCTACTTTGGTCTCTTGGTTTCCTCTGGCATTCTTCAAGAGCAAACGCAAGTCCTACCTTATTCAGATCTACCCCAGTCTCTCCGTCCCATTTCCTACTTCTCAATTCCTTTCTCACATTACCTTCCATTTATATCTCTTATGTACTCAATTCCATCTTGTCTCCCCCATTAAAATTTCCAAGAGCAAGTCCCATTTTTCCTCTTTCTTTGCCCCCCCCCCCTTAATAGAGTAGCCGGCATGCAGTAGGAGCTTAATAAATGCTTGTGGACTGACTCTCCCTACCACCTTCCCTTTTACCAGGTTTAGGTGTGAAATATCACCACAAAGGAGTGTGAGGAAGACAAATAGCAGTAGAAAGCTAGGGCAGGGTAGGATTTGAAGCCAGAACTTTCCCCTTGAGGACCCGGATTCTAACGGCTGCCACACTAATGCAAAAGACTTAAAGAACTAAGAGTAAATGGAAAGAGGAAGAGCCTGGGGCTTGGTGTTCCCTGCCCCAGCCTGGGGCACTTGCATGCTGGTTGTTAAGTATCCTCTTCCGGAATGCCTCCTACTTCGGTCCTGTGACTTCAACACTTCCCTGGGGTCAACCCCGAGGCTTTGTGGGAAGGGAGAGACAAGAAGCAGCAGAAAAGTGGAGCCCATTCTCTGTCCTTTTTCATCTAGAGGGCACCCCCTGCCAGAAAGACCGTGAAGCACCATACTTCTTTGCCCACCAAAGCAATTGTAGGAAATTCATTCCAAGGTACCAGACAGCTGAGGGGGCGAGATGAACCCCTGAGACCCCCCAACGACCCTAAAACTGGCATTAGCATCATTCTTTAAGGTTTGCGAAGTGCACCACAGCCACGACCTCCTTGGAGCCTCAATGCCCAGTGGATTTGGTGCAGTAGACACCATTCTCCTCCATTTTGCAGAAACGGAAACTGAGGCACACAGAGATTTTTTTTTTTTTAGGTAGCCCACCCAGGGCTACAAGGCTAGAGAATGTCTGAGGTTGGAGTCACACAGCACGCCCTGTTGGCTCCTCTCAGATGAAATGAGGAAAAAAATAAATAAAGGTCTAAAAGATTCAAAAAGGCAGTTAATACTGAGGGTCATTTCACTTTTTTAAATGCCTTTCCTATTTTCCCTTCTCTGATTAATCACTGAAGGGGTGTTGCCTCAGACAAACTGAGACTTAGCTCAAAAAGGCCAAAGTCTCCCACTACATGGGGTGCCATTGCTAGTCACCCTGACCTATGTCCTGCCACTGGACTCCAGTGACCTTGGAGGAGAGAGACAGTGAGACTAGTGACCTTGCACGGCCCTGCCTCACTTAAATCCAATTTACTGGCAAATCAAGACACCACCCTCCTGATGTCATTGGTCCTCTTGGAGAAAGAAGGATGAATGACAACATTCCTTCCATCTATGCTGTATCTAACTTTTCTGTGTTGTCTGCCCCATCAGACTGTGAGTTTCTTTGTTTTTTGCTATTTGGAGGGGGAAGGACAGGGCATTTGGGGTTAAGTGACTTGTCCAAGGTCACATGGCTAGTAAGTGTTAAGTGTCTGAGGCCAAATTTGAACTCAGGTCCTCCTGACTCCAGGGCTGGTGCTCTAATCCCTGCACCACCTAGCCACCCCTAGACTGTGAGTTTCTTGAGGGTAGGAAGTGGTTTGTCTTTCTTTGTATCCTCAGCTCTCCTCACTGTGTTCAGAACCTAGTAATTGTTTAATATATGCTGGCTGACTAACACATAGTAATGGCCCCGTGTGGAATGGTGTAGACTGATTGCCCATTATTCTTACTCACAGACTCTACCCCCCAAGGCAAACTGGCCTTCTTGTGCTGTTTTCCATGAGTGACTTATGTCCTGCCTCCATGCCTTTGGCCACCTGTCTCTCCCAGCCTCATCCCACGTCCCAACTTCACCATTCCTCTTCAGCTCTGCCTCTTGGGAGTCCCTAGCTCCCGTCAAGGCCCACCTCAAACACCACCTCCTTCCCACACCTGGCTTTTCTGGATCCTCCCACTCCCTCTTCCTCACCTCCCAACCCAAAATATTTTAGTTTCCCTTTGTATAGATTTTATATGAATTTATCTGTGTACGTTTTGCCGTACAATTGTTAAGGTTAAGCACTCTCATTTTTGACAGTCAACTAATGTTTATAAACACCTACTATGTGTCAAAGGCACTCTGCTAAACACCAAAGAAATGCTTCAGGTAGTCCCTTTCCTCAAGGAGCTCTCAGTCTAAAGTTTTGTCCCAGCCCACTTGCAGAGACGGGCCATTGTGTATTGGGAGGGGAGCTTCCTCACCTGGGAGTTCCCTGTTCCAGTGAGATCATACATGTCCGGGCCCAATCCCCTATCCCTATCCCCAAGGCCTAGCCCAGTAACTGGCACATAATAGGCGCTTGAATGAATGAATACTAAGCATTTATTAAGCACCAGGCATTGTATTCATGGAACTGAATAATGAAACAAATTTCCCATCACCACCCTTCTGATTCCCATTCCTGAGGCTCCTCTGGGTGCCCATGGTGCCAGGCCCTTCACTTTTCATGCCTGTAATTAGAAATAATCTCCTTAGGAAAACAGGAATCCTGTTGTCTTGGCCGCACAGGGTGAAGTCTGTTCTAAGGGCCTGAACCTCACTTTCCAGCATTAAACAGAGTCGAGGGTTCAGGCCACCCCAGGCCTGTCTGTGGGAAAGAGCAGGCTGATCTGAAGCCTTTTTTTTTCTCTCTTGGGAACAAAGGAGCAGCCATCCCCCAGGTCCAGCCCAACCTGAAAGACCAGATTTGCTAATTAGAACTCCGGCGGGAGGTCCCAGCAACCCTCCCTCCTCTCCTTACTTTAACCTCTTCCTTCCCTCCAGTCTCCAGGGCTGCTAACCCGCAGTGCACTGTGGAAGATGGCCTGCGGCCAGCAGGAACAAACAAAATGACAAAAACCTAAACTCTTTCTCCCCCCCCCCCACCCCCTTTGGCATTCCCGGCGCTGACCTGTCTCCAGCTAGGAGCGGGTGAGGCTCTCCTTCCTGCAGATGAATCAAAGTCACTGCAAAGAGACAGTGCCAAGTCTCAGGATTCACTGCCACTTGAAATCCCCTGAGTCTGTGCGCCTTTTGCTCGATGAACAGGGCTACTTAAGCAGAAGGCCAGGCGGTTCCTTTTTTTTCATTTTTCTCATTATGAAGACAAACATTAATATTTTCCCATGTAAAGAACTGAAAAAGAGGATTGTATTCCTTTTATTATTATTTATTATTTGGTTATCATATATCTTGTATCATATTATTATTTTATACTGTCTTATGTATATTAGATTACACTTGGTTTTTCCCCATCTCATATGGTACTTTCAACATTGCCCTGCTAATCTCTGTCCCCTTCAAAAGTTTATTGTTTTCTTTCTTTGAAAAGGAAATGATTAACTTAAAAAAAAATAAAAAACTTTATTGATGTCTGTTGTTCCTTCTATTTTATTCAGTGTGTTTTGAAACAAAATTTTGATTTTTTTTTTCTGGCATTGCCCTTGTTATCTGCTCCCAGTAACCCTCCTTCCTCCTCCCCCCCCCAACCCAAAGGAACCCTTTTGTAACATCAATTATAATCAAGCAAGACAAATCCATATATTGCCTATGTCTGAAAGTCTCTCTCTTATTCTGCACCCTTGGAGTATCAGCTCTCTTCCAAGGGGTGAGAAGCATGATTTTTCATCTATCTACAGGACCCATGACTGGTCATTTATTGATCATAGGAAACAAACATCCAGCAAGAGCAACCCACTACCCCTAGGGGTATCCCATCACACCTTGCAACAGCTCTTCCTGGTAGATTGACAGATGGATGGATGGATCAATGACAGATAGGTTAGATAAGACTAGATTAGATTGTGAGTTCCTTGAGGGCAGGGACTGTCTTTTGCCTGTAGATTCCCAATGCTTAACTCAGCGCCTGACACTTAGTTGTGGTTTGTCCTTCATTCTCAAAGAGAACCAGGACATCAGGAAAGTGATGCCATGACATGCAAGTGAATTGGATTTAAGTGAGGCAGGGCTGTGCAAGGTCACCAGCCTCACTTTCTCCTCCAGATCCCCTGGATCCAGGGGCAAGATATAGATGAGGACAACTAGAGATGGCCATGGATGAAGGAGTTCCAAAGAAGGGAATGGAGATGTTGGCCTTTTCAAGCTAAGCTCTGTAACAGGTCAATGCCAATTCGGTGATTAAGGCTAGGTAAGAACTGAGGCAGAGAATGGCCTTTTCTACCAAATCAGAAACACAAAATAAAACAAAAACACACAATCTGGAAAGGGAAGACCTTGGAGGTTTCTGGCCAAAACAGAAACAACTGCTATTTACATTCACTCTGAGCCATTCGGGGCCCAAACAATGACCAAGTGGGACTTGACCTAGATTACCTACTGGCTGACTAGACAGAGCACCGAAAGCACTGAATGTGTGCCAGATGCAAACACCAGCACAAGTAAGCAAGGCTGCCCTCCAAGAGCTTATATGGTGTTTTTTTGTTTGTTTTTTGGTTTTGCTTTTTGGAGGGCAGTTGGGGTTAAATGACTTGCCCAAGGTCACACAGCTATTAAGTGTCTGAGGCCAAATTTGAACTCAGGTCCTCCTGACTCCAGGGCCAGTGCTCCATTCACTGCACCACCTCGCTGCCCCAAGAGCTTATATTGTAATGGGAGAAGACAACCTCCTCCCCATAAAGAGGGGGACTCCAAGGGGGACTTAGCCATTGCAGCATGGCTCAGTGATGACCAGAAGGCAAGATGAAGGCTGGCATCCTGGCCAGTCAGAGTGCAGAGGAGTCCCAGGGGCAGATACAAGGTTTTGATGGAGCAGAAGTGGAGGTGAAAGCCAGAGAAAAGAAAGCATGGGGCTAACATTGTTGCTTGTTCAACTCACTGTTCCTAGCTGAGTTTTCCTGGCCCAGACCTCATCACCATGGCCAGACTTGAACTCAGATCCTCCTCACCCCAAGCCCAGCACTCTAGCCATTGGGATATCTCCCTGTTTAATTCTCCTCATTCATTTTACCCATGACAGCTCTTTCAATGCTTGAACACAGGTATCCCACCCTCCCCATTCCCCACATTCTTCTCTTAGGAAGAATACCCACAGTTCTTCCAGCGGATCTTCCTATGACACGGGCTCAAAGCTTTCCAGCCTTTCACCACTCTGCTCACTCTCCCCATTAGACTTTTTCCATCTTAGTCAATAATCAATAAACATTCATCAAGCCCCTACTATGTTCCGGGCGCTGTGCTTAGCATTCAGGATATAAATACGGGGGAAAAGGCAGTCCCTGCCCTCACAGAGCTTCCAATCTAATGGGGAAACCAACACACAAAAGGAAGCTGAATGAGGGGGATGAAGGTGGTTGGCAGGGGGCATGGTAGGGTCCAGTCCAAGGAGAGCGGCTGGTGGGGGGAAGGACCCTTATCAGCCAGCTTACCATTGGTGGGTTTTTGGTTTTTTGACTAGATAAAGAGGCCGTTCTTTGCCTCATTTCTTGTTAAGGCTTAATCACTGAATAGGCATTGCCTCAGTCAAACTTAGACTTGTAAAAGACTTAGCTTGAAAAGACCAACTTTCCCATCGCATCCAGGGCCATCTCCAGCCATCCCAATCTGTATCTGGCCACTGGACCCAGATGACTTCTGGAGGAGAAAGTGAGGCTGGTGACTTTGCTCAGCCCTCCTCACTTAAATCCAATTCATTTGCATGTCATGACATCACCTCCCTGATTACATGAGCCTCCTCGAGAAGGAAGGACAAACAACAACTGTCCTTGGTGCTCAGAACTATATACGATACTCCAGATGGAGTCTGACCAGGGCAGAGGACAGAAGGCTGGTTCTCGCTTCCTTGTTCCTGAAAGCTAAGCCTTGCTGGAGGCATCTCAAGATCTCAGTGGGGCTTTTTGGCTGTCGTATGACATCGGTAACTCATATTGAGCTCACATGCTTTAGAAACCCCAGATTTTCTTCAGATAACTGCTATCTAACCATGACTCCAACGTCTTGTAGTCGTGATAAAGATTTTTTTGAACCCAAATGTAAGACTTTATATGTATTCTTCTGGAATCTCCTCTCCTTTACATTCATCCCAATGCTCCATCCTGCCAAGGTCTTTTTGGGTAAGAACCCTGTCTGCTAGTATGTTTGCTATCCCTCCTAGCTTTATGCCATCTGCAAATTTGGTGAGCAAGCCATCCAAGCCTTTAAACAGGTGACTGGAAAAAAAATGTTCAACAGCCTCAAGACCAAGTAGAAATCCCTGGGACATTCCACTGAAGACCCCTGACCCATTGATACTGAACCATTAACAACTTCTGTTAGAGCAGGGGTAGGGAACCTAGGGCCTGAAGGTCACACGTGGCCTTCAAATGTGCACAGAACACAATTTGGATTCGGTCAAAAGGCTGCACTTAAGGGCATAGAAGGCTACGTGTGGCCTTCAGGCCGCAGGTTCCCCAATCCTGGGTCAGAGTCAGACTATTTAAACATTTCCAAATCCATCAATTGTTACATTATCCAGTCCACACTCTCATCAACCCCTCCTTTCCTACCCTTGGCTGGGTAATCTCAAATTTATGCTGTTTATAGTTTAGACAAAATTGTTTGGACATTGTCTGTCCTGTTAGACTTTGATATCCTTGAGAGCAGGAACCATATTTTTTTCCTTTCCTCATATCCCCAGAACTTAGTGCAGAGTCTGGCATACAGTAGGCATTTAACTTAGTCACTGACTGTTGAGATCCAGGGTCACTGTACCCATGGCATCCCCAGTCTATCAGTTAACTATTAAAGAAGAAATAGGGTGAGTCAGTTCTGACCTGCCCTTTAAGTCACGCGGGCTCTCTGTGCTCGCGGCTTCCTTTCCTGATGTCCGTCCATCACCAATTACAGAATTTTTCCGGGAATAGAAGTTAAGCTCACTGGCCTGTAGTTTGCTGTTTACTTTCTGTTTTTGAAAATCAGGAACTTGCCTTTTCTCATTCTCTACACAATCTCACTTTTAAAAATAACATTTACTTAAATATTTTCATTGCTAATTTTGGCTTTTACATCACCTTCATTTCCACATAAATCCCTCTCCCCCTTCCCTACCCAGTTGACAAAGGACAAAAAAGGAATAAGAAAAGAATCAGTTCCTCAAAACCAACCAGCCTTGGGTGAAGCCATAAACAATATTGCATGCCCATCATCCCGTCCCTCTCCAAAGAAGGGAAAGAGACAACTTTCTTCAGCTCTTCTTCTTCAGCCTTGTCAAATATTACTAATGGTGGCTCAGCTATGACATCTCCTACTTCTTTCAGTAGCTGAGGATGAATTTCATTGGGACCAGCCTCTCAGGCAGCAAGATGGTGCCATGGATAGAAGGCTCCTGGACCAGGAGTCAGGAAGTGTTCAAATCCAGCCTCAGACACTTACTAGTTGTGTGACCCTAAGCAAGACACCACCTCTTCCTCAGTTTTCTCAACTGTAAAATGGGAATGATAGCAGTATCTGCCTCCCAGAGTTGTTGTTATTATTGGCAACCAGGGTTAAGTGACTTGCCCTGAGTCACACAGCTAGTAATTGTATGAGGCTAGATTTGAACTCAAGCCCTCCTGACTCCAGAGCCAGTGCTCTATCCACTGAACCACCAGGCTGCCCCTCAGGGTTGTTGTAAGGACTCAGTGAGATAATATTTCTACGATGCTTAGAAGGGAGTTTGGAACACAGTAGGTGCTTAATAAATGCTTATTCCCTTCCCTATTCCCATGTGAGTTGAATTCATCAAGGGCAGCTTGGGTCTCTCCTATGATCTCCTTTCTCACCTTGGACAGCAGCTCTTTGTCAGTCTTTACTGGTCCATGGTTTCTCCTTGGCAGAGAAAAGCGAAAGAAAACAACAAGCAGGCTGGGTATGAGGATAGAGCCATTAAAGTTATCTGACTCAGCTGGCAAAAAGCACCGACCTTGCAGCTGTCCGTTATTAGCTTCATGAAATTAAAAATTAATAAATCCTCTTTTGGCATCAAATGTTGTTGTAGGAGTTCAAGGAATTTGGAGGAGAAAATGGTCTGGATTGAGATGCTTTAGTTCAAATCCCTTATTTCACAGACGGAGAACCTAAGGCTCAGAGAAGCTGTGACATCCCAAAAGTCACACAGCTAGAAATCAGTTACAGGACTGGGATACAGGTCTACCACGGGGCAGCCCACTGTTCTTGTGGCTCTATCCTACTGATTCTAAATCCATGCAAAATATCTACGTTATTCAGAGTAAGGAGTGACCAGATGGATTGTGTCCCATGACATAAGGGTACGGTCAGGAGAACCCCAAGTCACAAATCCTGTACTTTATCAGTTTCTGGAACTAACAAATTAACTTCAGATGATGCACTTAACCTCTTCAAGCCTGAGATTCTCTAGAAGCAACTTGAACAATTGGTAACCGAGACTTTGTACCTTTGGGGCAAAGTTCCCAGGCTCTCACGCTAAAATATGACAAATCATGGATATAAGCTTCTTTCCTGTCATGATTCTTTATTTTCTTTTTCTTAAAGTTCTCGACTTCTAGAGTAAATTCCCCAGAGGTGACTAGGTGGCTCAGTGAATAGAGCACCAGCCCTGGAGACAGGAGGACCTAACTACAAATCTGCCTCAGACACTTAATACTTACTAGCCATGTGACCTTGGGCAAGTCACTTAACCCCAACTGCCCTACTTTCCTCCCTCCAAAAAGCAAAAAATAAAAATAAAAATAGAGTAAATTCCACAATAAGGAACTGGCAACTTTTCCCAAAAAGTTATTTTAGAATGATGGTTAAATAGTAGTGATTGGTTGGATAGTGAATGCTAATAACCACTTCACCAGATGCACAACTAAGGTGGGGTGACTGGGGCTTTGGACTAGGTTGTTGAGATTTAGAAGATACCAACCAATGGTCTGGGAGTATATCCCCTAGGAGGCTCCTCATGAGCTCCCCTTTCTCTCTGTCCTTAATACTGCCCTCCTCCCTTACCCCAAGTGAGAAAGTTCCCAGTTACAACCCTGCATTTCCTCAAATGAATGCAGGCTTTTGTCTAACAGAACATTTTAGTTCTAACTTAATAACATGGCTGTGCTAGCCAGGAGGTTTTTTCATCCTTAATTACCTGCTAACCATCCTTTTACTTCAACAGATGTTTATTAAGTGTGTATTGTCTATAGAGCCCTTCAATAAAGACCTACCTCCTTCAATGGCTCATCCCAGTACAGAGGCAGCTCTGGAGCTCTCAAAGTCAATGCCAACAGAAGACTTAGATCCCAACTCCCTTAAAGACAGGAACTAGGTCATTGGGTTTGTCATTTCTGTGTCCCTGGCTCCTAGCACAGAACATTTTCCATGTGGGTGTTTAATAATGGTCAATGAACTGAAGGGAAGCTTTGGCATATGTGAGCTGCTAGGGCTTTATAGAATACTAGAAAGGCAGCTGAGTGTCATAGTAGAGTAAACTTGGCATCAGAAAGACCAGAGTTCAAATTCTGCTTCAGACACTTAACTAGCTATTAGACCCTGGGCAGTTTGCTTGACTTCTCTTGCCCTCAGTTTGGGGAATAATAATAGCCCCTACCTCACAGAATCAAAAGGGATCACATTGGTAAAGCACTTGGCAAACTTTAAAGTGTTAATTTCATATGATTTTATATATATAATACATATTAACAATTATTCTTTTTTTTGTTTTGTTTTGTTTTTGTTCTCAAGGAGTTTACATTTTAATAGAGACAACAACATACACATAAATAAAGATACAAAGTAGACAGAAGATCACCATGGAGGAGAAACCATTAGCCATACATTTCCAATGATAGAGATTGGGGGGGGTAAAAAAATTTCTTGGAAAAAAACCCAAACTCTTTTAAACTAGAAAGTTATGGATTTTAGAATTTCAGAGTTGGAAGGGACCTCAGAGGCCATATACTTCCAATGGACAGCAGAATAAAAGTCCCTTATCCAGTGTACCTGGTGAATTCAGCCTTTGCTTGAAAACATTCAATAAGGAGCAACTCAAGGCTTCCCGAAGTAGTGGTACTTGTAGATAGTGGTACTTGTAGACATTCTCTCATTTGGCCAGGAATTGAGGTAAAGCTCACTGGACTCTGCACTTTATTTTTTTTTTTGAAGGTGAAATTTTTTTTTATTATTAAAATTTTTTTTTGAGTTACATATTTTCTCCCCGTCTTTCCCCCGCCCACCACCCCAAAACAGCCATCCCAGTGTTTCCCCCCTCCCCCAGTCTATTCTCTCCTATGTCACCTTTTGGTAGGGCCGGATGGATCTCCCAACTGCAGTGCCTGTGTATCTCAAGTTCCAGTTGGATGTAGTCAATAATAATAATAATAATTGCGCATATA
>CM053582.1:92465137-92501839 GCA_028627135.1 Pseudochirops cupreus
TTTTGTTTCCTCTTGCCCATTTTTCATTCCATTGGTTACAACCCTTCTGTACAACCAGACTAATGTCCAGTGTGAAAGTATTTGCAGATCCTATACTTGATTGCAAGCTGCCATGGGGAATGGGGAGAGAGAGGGAGGGGAGAAAATTTGAAACTCAAGGGATTGTGGAACTGAATCTTGTAAACTAAAAGTAAATAAATCAATTTTTTAAAAAAGAAATAAGACAAAGAATGGGCAGCTAGAGTGGAGAGTGCATCAGCCCTGGAGTCAGGAGGACCCAAGTTCAAATATGACCTTAGATACTTACTAGCTGTGTGACCCTGGGCAAGTCACTTCACTTAGTTTCCTCATCTGTAAAATGAGCTGGAGAATGAAAGAGCAAATCACTCCAGTATCTTTGCCAAGAAAATCCCAAAATGGGGTCACAGAGAGTCAGACATGACCGAAATAACTCAATAGCAAAGACAAAGAATAGCTTCAGTGACTGGTCTTGTCCAGGATTGAAATATGAAAAGCAAATCCACCTCCAAACCCCAAAGGGCTCTGCCTTTTTGCAGGCAGGAGTGTAGGAAGCTCCCTCTCCTTTTGTGCAGCCTACAACATGTAGAATTCCTGCCAATCTGATCTCTGCATTCCCCACTCCCGCCTGATTCCCCAGGCTCCTTTCCCTGGTCACAAAGCTTCTCTTCCCAATTAATGGGATCCGTTGCCTCCATTCTTGTAGCCCTCGAGTAAAGAATCTAATTTCACTTAAAAAAGACAACGGCTGCTAACCAGGTGGCTTCTGAATGGACAAGCTGGATGCATTGAGCAGAGCTGAAAAAAACAAGTTAAATGGAGTTAAAAAAAAATTCTCTTTAAGAAAGAGAACAACACCGTCTGTGTCGGTGCTATCGGAGGAATTTCACTCAGCAGGAGCAACTGTTTTCCTCAGAGAAAGGAATTATGGAGCCCTTGAGAGGAGTTTCCAAGAAACAGAAAGAGTCCCCATTCAAGGAGAGTAAATAATGAGGTGTCTGTCTGTTGGCCACTGAAAGGCCAAGGCCCACATGAATCTGGAAGCCGAGAAGGGGATGAATGTGCTGTCTGAGGCGGGCTTGATGAAGGACCTGACCAAAAGGCCCTCACCCAGCAAGGACAACAGAGCAGGAAGGGATGTAAGATTTGTGGGAGCAGAGCGTCACCCAAAGCCACTCTCCCGGGGGCCGAGCCAAGTGCAAATGGGAACGGAGTTCCCTCTGCATCTCAACTCCATTCAACATGTTGAAAGCACTAGCCAAAGGAAGAAGAAAGCTTTGTCGCTTCTGTCCTATTTCAAGGGAGAAAAAATAGTGCAAAACTCTACATGAGGAATGATAATAATGACAGCGGACACATGTAGCAATCTAAGTCTTGTCAAGTATTTTACCTGCATTATTTTGTGTGAGGTAGGTGTTATTGTTATTTCCAAATTTAAAGAAATATACATAAATATAACACGATATATTTCTTCATCTTTTAAATATATATGTATATTCATATAATATGAATTGTACATTATATGAGTATATGTGTATACATACACAAATATATACATAAATGAGTATATATACTTTATACACACACCCAAATATGCATATATGTGCATGTATATATTTATGTTAATATATACAATGCTCATATACACATACACTCATATATATACACAGTCATGTATGTATATATGTGTATGATTATACATACTCATATGTATATATACACACTCATTTTCATATATATATATATATATATATATATGTATTATATAGATGAAGTGGGCATGGGTTTCAATGTACTGATTTGCCTGATGGTAGACCAGATTTAGCGCTGAAAAGGTGGGACAACTGCACATGGGTACACACACATACAGAAGCTTGTCTCCTTGCTTGATTTCTCTCTGGGTTCAAAGGCAGTCTAACAGGTATGCTTTGGAATATATTTGAAATTACCAAAGAATGCAAAACACATTTTCTTTCTCTAATTATTTGGAACCCCCATTTTCCCCACAGGGCTTTCCCTCAATTTAACCAATTTTAACTTAAAAGATCTGGCAAGTCTTTAATCAGTCAATCATTAAGCATTTATTAAATGCCTACTGTGTGCCAGGACTGTGCTGGGGATACAAAATAAGGCAAAAAGAAGTAGCCTGCCCTTAAGGATTTCACAGTCTAATGAGAGCAACAGCAGACAGATATGTACAAATACACAGGACAAATGTTGTTGTTGGGTCCACCTCTTCATGATCCCATGGACCATAAAATGCCAATACTGTGCATGGAGTTTTCTTGGCAAAGATACTGGAGTGTTTTGCCATTTCTTTTTCCAGTGGATTAAAGCAAAGAGAGGTTAAGTGACTTGCCCACAGTCACATAGCTAGTAAGTATGCGAGGCCAGATTTGAACTCAGATCTGAACTTCCTGATTCCAGGCCCAGCCTCCCATCCATGAGCCACCAGCTTCCTCCAGAACAAGTAGGAAATAATGAAAAGATGTAAGGTACTGGAATGAAGAGGGTGTGGGAAAGGCTTCCTGTGGGAGATGGGATTTTAGTGGGGACTTGAAGGAAGTCAAAAAAGCAGGAGGCTGAGGTGAGGAAGGAAAGCATTCCCAACATGAGAGACCGTCAGAGAAAATGCTCAAAACTGAGAGATGGAGGGTCTTCTTCCTACACCAAAAAAGGGGCCAGTGACACTGAAACAAACAATACTTGGGGAAGGGGGAAGGAATAAGAAGGCTGGAAAGGTGAAGGAGGTATAGGTTATGTATGAGGGACTTGGAAGCTAATCAGAGCACTTTGCATTTGATTCTAGAAGTGATGGGGAATCACTGAAGCTTACTGAGTAGGGGACCTGTGCTTTAGGAAAATCTCTTTGGTTGTTGAAAGGGGGATGGACAGTAGTAAGGAGACACTTGGTGCAGACAGACCCACCAGCAACTATTGCAATAATCCAGGCATGAGATGGAGATGAGGTTCTGTGCCAGGGTGGTGGCAAGTGTCAGAGAGAAGGGGGCATATTGGAGAGATGGTGCAAAGGTGAAATTGACAACAGCTTGGATGGGGGTGGGGTGTGAGAGATGGTGAGGGTCCAGGATGACTCCTATGTTGGGAGCCTGAGGCACTGGGAGGATGGTGTTGAACTCAATTGTAACTGGGAAGTTTGGAGTGAGGGAAAGATGATGAGTTCTCTTTTAAACATGCTTAGTTTAAGATGTCTACTGGACATCAGTTCAGAATTTTGAAAGGCAGTTGGAGATGAAAAAGTGGAGGTCAGTGGAGAGGTTGGGGCAGTATAGGAGAACTGAAAATTATCAGCATAGAGATGGTAATTAAATCCAAGGGCGCTGATGAGATCACCAAGTGATGTAGTGCAGAGGGAGAACGGAAGAGGGAACAGGAAAGAGCCTTGTGAGACACCTAAGTTTGGTAGGTGTGGCCTGGATGAAGACCCAGAAAAAGAGACTAAGAAGAATAGGCAGGAGAGAGGGTTGTCCCAAAAATCTAGAGAGAAGAGAGTAACCAAGAAAATAGGGTGATCAGCAAAGTCAAAGGCTACAGAAGTTAAGAAGAATGAAGAGAGAAAAAGCCATTGGATTTGGCAATTAAAGGGTCATTGGTAACTTTGGAGAGAACAGTTAGAAGTTGAATTGTAAGGGGTTAAGAAGAGACTGAGAGAAAAAGAAGTGAAGGCGCTTGTTGTATGTGACCTTCTCAAGGAGTTTTGGCCATGAAAGGCAGAAGAGATATAAGATAATAGTTAGCAGATATAGAAGGGTCAGGTGAGGATTTTGGGGGGATAGGGAGACTTGGGCATGTTTGTAGGCAGTAGAGAAGGAGAAGTAGAGAGGAAAAGATGAAAGGTAAGTGAGAGAGAGGGGATAACAGACATGCCAGTCTGTTGGAGGAGGCAGGATAGAACAGGTCATTCGTATGAATAGAGGAGTTTGCCTTGGTAATAAGTAAGGTCACCTCTTCAGGTGAGATAGGGGTGGAGGAGGTAGTGGCAAAAACCATCTGAGTGATTGAAGATGAAGAGAGGAGAAGATGGATCTCATGGCCTCAATTTTTCTGTAAAATATGAGGCAAGATTCTCAGCTGAGAAAGTTGGGGGATATTGTTCATCCTTCTTACCTGAAGAGGAGCAACGATATCTCCATGTCAGAGTCAAAATATAGTGTGTTCAACTGTGGCTGATCAGTCTAAGACACAGTTGGATATTTCTACCACAGGTTAGGCACATAGATACATCTTTAGATTTGCACATCTCATGTTTCTTTTTATGCTATCATAATCTGCTTTGCTCAGAGAACACAGTGTCTTCTTTGATGCAAGCATGCTATGATGGGCATTCCTGTGCCAATGTCTCCCATGTCTGAAGAACAATACTAAAATTCTTCAGAGAAACCTTGAGAATGTTCTTGTACCATTTCTTCTGACCTCCATGTGAGTGCTTTCCTTAGTGGTGGGAGGGAGGCATTGGAGTTTTGAAGACAGATGAAAAGGTTTGGAGGAGCCAATGTAGAGAGTGAGAGAGTGAGTTGATAACGGAGGTATAAAAAGATTGCCTACCAGCAATGAGGGCCCAGTTGAGGTTGTGCAACATAAATTTGTCATAGACTCAGTCAGTATGGTTGCATGATTTTTTCCACCACTGTTCTGCAGCACATGTGTAGGAGTAAAGGTAGCAAACCATTGGAGTGATCCAAGTCTGAGGTTTGGCAAAATGCAATTGACAGTATGATAAGGAGGCTAAGAACTCAAAAGAAGAAGACAATGCAGAGTTGAATTGTTTCACCAAGGGGTCAAGATAGGGGAAAAGGGTGATAGTCTGGGAGGGAATTGAGAGTTGAGGAACTGAGGATCACAATATGACCCAAGAGGAAGATTTGGTTAGGGAAGGTAGAGGTAGATCAGATAAACTGTAATTCTTGAACATGGAAATGGTGCCTTTGTAGGTGATGGTTAAGATCAAGGATATGACCATCTTTGTGTGTGGCTGAGATGGGGTGGAGGAATAGATTATGGAAAATCAGTAGGTTGGGGAACTGTAAGGTTAGGTGCACAAAGGAGAGTCCGTATGTATGTTGAAGTCTCCTACTTGAGGGCAAGGGTTGGGAAGGAGAGATAAATTGTAAGTCATGTGCCAAATTCATTAAGGAAGGAAGGGAAATGAATTGGGATTCTCCTAGACAATGGCCACTGGGATTTTGATTGAGTTGTAGACGCAGATTGAGTGGACCTCAAAGGAGAAAAGGTTACTGAATAACAGAGGTAAGGAGAGAACCTGGAAGTGGCCAAGGGGAGTGAGAGGGAGTGCAACTCAATGGAATTCCAGCTCCAAGTCATTGGTAACGTCTTGCAATGTGGCTTCACCCCACACCATTGTCCTGAAGCTACTGTCTGCAATGTTACCAATAATCTCTTAATTGCTAAATCCAATGACTTTTTCTCCGTTTTCATTGACTGCTGCAACTTCTCACATTGTTAACTATTCCCTCTTCCTAGAACCAGGAGTGAGGAACCTGCAGCCTCGAGGCCACATGTGGCCCTCTAGGTCCTCAAGTGTGCTTAGGGCTGTACTTGAGGACCTAGAGGGTCACTTGTGGCCATGAGGCTGTAGATTCCCCACCCCTGTCAGACACTCTTTCCTCCCTTGACTTCTGTGTTTCTCTGCTTACCTGTGACATTTTCTCTGGCTCTTTATGGGAATCCTCCTTCTCCCATTGGCTAAGGGTAATCATTTGCCTAGGCTCTATGCTGACTATCTTCTATCTTCTCTCAGTGATCATCACAATAGGTTCAATTACCATTTCTAAAGAGATGTTTTACAAATCTACCTTTCTAGTCCTAATCTAAACTAGCTTTGTCCCTGCCGTATGGAGATACCTACTGTCTCAGTGTATTGAGTGTGGGTCTGCAGTCAGGAAGACCAGAGTTCAAATCTTGCCTCTAGTACTTAGCTGTGTGACTCTGGGCAAGTCACAGGTTTCTCATCAGTAAAATGGAAAGATAATAGCACTTACTTCCTAAAGTTGTTATGAGTCTTGAATAAGATAATATTTGTAAATCACTTAGCAAAGTGCTTGGCTCATGGTTGGTGCTACAGAAACCTTTATTTCCTTCCTATTCTCTTTTCAGAACTGAAATCTCACAGTACTGCTGCCCATGTCCACTGGATATCCAACAAACTAAACATGTCCAAAACAGAACTGACTGTATTTCCCTCCAAACCTGTCCTTCCGAACTTCTCTGTTGACATTGATGATTCACCATCCTTCCAGTCACCCAGGTTCCCAACCTCAGAGCAATTCTTGACTCTTCCTTCTTCTCAATCCTCTTATAGGAATTGTACTAAGACTTTTGGGACACTCTGTAATCAATCAGTTGCTGATTCTCCCTCCACAGCATGTCTAACATTGCCACTCACACTCTCCTCAACTTTGTGTGGGCTGTCATCAGCTCTTATTCTGACAATTGCAATTATCTCTTAATTAAGCTGTCTGTACCCTGTCTCTCCCCTTGACAAGCCTTCCCACAACTGTCAGATTAATATTCCTAAAACACAAGTCTGACCATGTCACCCCCTTACTCAAAAATGTTTCATGGAATAGTTTATCTGTCAGATTTATGGAGAATGGAGGAGTTTATGACCAAACGAGATAGAGAACATTATAAAGTGCAAAATGAATAATTTTGATTACATTAAATTGAAAAGTTTTTGTACAAACAAAGCCAATGCAACCAAGATTAGGAGGGAAGCAGAAAACTGGGAAATAATTCTTACAACTAGTGTCTCGGATAAAGGAGTCATTTCTAAAATATGTAGAGAACTGAGTCAAATTTACAAGAATACAAGTCATTCCCCAGTTGATAAATGGTCAAAGGATATGAACATGCAGTTTTCAGAGGAAGAAATTAAAACTATCTATAATCATATGAAAAAATGTTCTAAATCACTATTGATTAAAGAGATACAAATCAATACAACTCTGAGGTACTGCATCAGTACATACACCTATCAGATTGGCTAACATGAAAAAACAGGAAATTGATAAATGCTGAAGAAGATGTGGGAAAGTGGGAACACTGATTCATTGTTGGTGGAGCTGTGAGCTGATCCAACCATTCTGGAGAGCAATTTGGAACTATCCTCAAAGGGCTATAAAAATGTGCATACCCTTTCACCAAGCAATACCGCTTCTAGGGCTATATCCCAAAGAGATCATAAAAATGGGAAAAGGACCCATGTGTATAAACATATTTATAGTAGCTCTTTTTGTGGTGGCCAAGAACTGGAAATTGAAGGGATGCCCATCAACTGGGGAATGACTGAACAAGTTGTGGTATTTGAATGTGATGGAATACTATTTGGCTATAAGAAATGATGAGCTGGCAGATTTCAGAAAAAACCTGGAAAGATTTATATGAACTGATGCTGAGTGAAGTGAGCAGAACCAGGAGAACACTGTACACAGTAACAGCTACAATTTGCAATGACTGGTTTTAACAAACTTAGCCGTTCTCATCAATGCAAGGACCTAAAACAATCCAGAGAAAGAACTATGGAGTCTGAATCCAGAGTGAAGTGGACTATTTTCTTTTTTTGTTTTGTTTTGTTATGTTATGTTATGTTATGTTTTTTCTTTCTCATGGTTTCTCCAATTCGTTATAATTCTTCTATACAACATAACTAATTTGAAAATATGTTTAATAGGAAGGTATGTGTAGAGTCTATATCAGATTACATGCTGTATTGAGGAGGGAGAGGGGAAGAAGGGGGGAAAGTTTAAAACTTATAGAAGTGAGTGTTGAAAATGAAAAATAAATAAATGTTAAAAATGTTTCATGGCATCTAGGATAAATATAAGCTCTCATCCTACATTTAGAGCTCTATATAATCTGATGCTTACCAATCTTTCCAGATCTACTTCATGTAGATGTTTCTAGTTGTTTTTCAGTCATGTTCAACTCTTTGTAGCCCCATCTGGGGTTTTCTTGGCAAAAATACCGATGGTTTGTCATTTCCTTCTCCAGCTCATTTTACAGATGAGTAAACGGAGGCAAACAGGATTAAATCTAACTCTTCATGACTCCATTTGGGGTTTTCTTGGCAAAGATGCTAAAGTGGTTTGCCATTTCCTTCTTCAGCTCATTTTACAGATGAGAATCTGAGGCAAACAGGGCGAAGTGACTTACCCAGGGTCACCAGCTAGTATGTGTCTGAGGCCAGATTTGTACTTAGGTTTTCCTGACTCCAGACCCAGGTTCTATCCACTGTGCAACCCTAACTTCTCTTACAGATCCTCACAGAGGTCACCCTGTACAAATGGTTGAACTGTTTTATTTTGTCCCCTTTGGGGACAAAAGGACTCCATGCTCAAATTCATCAATTACCTTTTAGTATATTTAGGGTTTTTCCTAACACATGTGTCATTCCCTGAAGTCTCCTAGATCAGAGAGGCTACAGAAGACATGGAGCCAGGGAGAAGAGAAAGCTCAGATGGGGACACGGATGTTGCCTTCAAATAGCTGAAGGACTGTCAAGAGAGATTCACCTCGCTCTGCTTGGCTCTCAAAGTGAAGAACAAGAAATATAGGACAAGTTAGACAGAGGCAGATTTGGGTCTGGTATATGTGAAAATCTTCCTACACAATAGAGTTCCATAATAATAGGAAGGGCTGCCTCAGGGGATAGAGGGCTCCCCTTCCCTGGAGGGTATGGAGTGAAGGCTGAATGAAGTAAGAGAGGGAATTCTTGATTAGATCTGAGTCAGACTAGTTGGCCTCTGAGGCTGAGATTCTTCTGCTTTGGAATCATAGAAAATGGAGAAAAATAATGCATGGAGAATCTGGAGGGCTATAAAGGCAGTGACCACTAGGTGACGCCATAGTGCATAGAGCGCCAGGCCTGGAGTCAGAAGGACTCATCTTCCTGAGTTCAAATGTAGCTTCAGACACTAATTAGCAAAGTGATCCTGTACAAGTCACTTAACCCTGTTTGCTTCAGTTTCCTCATTTGTAAATGGCAAACCACTCTAGTATCTTTGCCAAGAAGAATTAGACACAACTGAAAAATGATTCAACAAATATAAGAATGGAAATACAATAGGAATGGGAAATACCATAGGTGGTATAGTACATTAAGCATTAAATTTGGGAGACCTGAGTTCAAATGTGGTCTTTCTAGCTGTGTGACCTTGGACGAATCACTTAATATCTATCTGCTTCAGTTTCCTCATCTATAAAATGGAAGTCATAATCGACGTGTGTGTGTGTGTGTGTGTGTGTGTGTGTATAAAACCAAGAAAGGTTTCCTTTTCTTGCAATAGCCTTGTTAATTGTACAAAATCGTATTCTATTTTGCTATCCCAGGTTGGTTATGAGCATCAAATGAGATAATATTTGTAAGGCACTTTGGAAACCTTAAAGAGCTATAAAAATGCCAGCTATTGTTATATCATTATTATTTCCATAGCTCAAAATATTCTAATAGGAGGAGATAGCAAATCCCATTTAGTACTTAGATTATTTGATTAATTAGAAAGTTTATCTGAGATATGTCTAAAGTCAAAGAGGAAACTGACCTTGGAGATAAAGAATCTTGTGGGCATGCATATTGAGTGTGTGGAGTCCTGGAAAAAGAATAAAAATATAATTAAAAGCTTCAAACTCACCAACTTTTTTTAATAGACTGAGTAAATTCTAAGCATGAAAGGGGCTAGTGTCAACAGAAATTGCCAAACTAATATGTCCCTAGAGCGCCACCTTGTGAGCAATTGTAAAATCACAGGAGAGCCCGTTGACCTCTCATTTCATCCTGGCCAGCATTTCTTGATAGAAATGTATTCCTTTTTTCTCTTCTGGGGAGGAGGAGGGAAGGGGCAGGGGACTCGGGGAGGTCAGTCACAATCAGAGCTGTAAATGCTATTTTTTTAATGCCCAAGACAAATTCATTGAAACGTAATCAGGGATTCTGAGGGCAAGCAATATGGAAAGTGCCTTCCAGTACGCTTTCTAAGACAAATTGAGTTGGAAGGGGAGACAGAAATGTTGGAATACAACAAAGCCAAAGTGAGGAAGCTAATCTATGGCACAGTACAGCATCTGGGAGGAAGAAATGTGTACTATCAGCTGGCAGCTTCCAATTTTAATTTATTGTTGCTAGCAAGGTGCAAAACACAGTTAGCATACTGCTGAAGGAATGTAGATACAGTCAGTGCCTTCTACATAGTGGTAGCAAGGTACCAGGCACATAGTAGGTGCTTAATAAATATTTATTGGTTGAGTGATTGATTGATGCCCTGGGGAAAAGTACATGTCACCTTTTCCTAGTTACAGCTCTGATCACAATCAAATTTGGTGGAATTGAAATTGACTTTCATAACATCTCTAATTCATCCTTGCATCAATCATTCAGAAAGTGTTTAGTGCCTATGATTCGCTGGGCTTGAATATAATGAGTATTTGCTAACTGTTTATGGAACTTAGGTTTCCAAAAAGTTGTTTTCTTGGTTTTTTGTTTGTTTCTTTGTTTTTTGTTTTTTTGCACACTGCCATTTGGGTGTGATTCCAGACTTGTAGGGAGACTAGACTTGTAGGGAGACTAATGACCTTCTTTGTTCCTTCCTGAGATAGGGGAGTTAGTACAAGAGCTTGGAGATAAGAGACATTCTCCATTTCTTCTCTAATCCAGAGACACTTCAGTTCCAGAGTTTCTTCAGAGAGACTTGTGGAGAGAGAAGGAAGACTTTGGAAGGCAAAGGGTGGTTGAGGCAAGCCTGCAACATGTCCTTAGATTTCCATCTTGACTCCGTAGAGACTTTGGGAAATTTCCCCTTGGGTGAGATCAAAGTCTCTTTTTCCAAGCAAAAATGACAAATGTCTCTTCTCAACAAACTCTTGCATCCACTCTGATCCTCACAGAGGCAAATCATCATTCTCCTTGGCAATCCAAAGTCACACCCAAACAGAAGCATTTTTGAAATCCAAGCTACATTCAAGTGTGCAAGGAGTCTCTGAAGAAGACTCTCACAATCTCACAATGTCTGTGGACCAGAGAGCCTCACTGGAAAAACAGTTCTGACCATCCTGGCCCAGGAGGCAGTGTGGAGACATATAGTAAGGGGGCACCTCTCAGAGGCAAGAATTTTAAAAAGGAGGAAAGATATAGTGGAGAGGGAAAAATAACCATTCTCTGCACTATGGAAGCCACATCCTGCAGAGTTTGAGATATCAAGAATTTACCTTTGACTTTTAATCATGGAGGTAGCAGCCGTAAGCCAGATGTGAGTTTTCTCCCATGTCTAGCTTGGGACTCAATGTGGATGTGTCCTTTTGGATTGTGGGCAGATTTCATCCCATCCACGCCAAAAGCAGGCAGCCAATTCTAGCCCAGCAACCTGTAAGATAAACACCAGTTACAATCCTGAAGTAGAGGTAGGACACCTTTATATACCATATAAATAGATGGGTAAGTCTTACACTCTGTTGGCTCCAAGATAGTGCTGAGGAGTCATGGAAGAACTTAGTTTGGGTGATTGCCGTGAATATACATTTAACTATTTGTCTTGTTATTGTGTTAGTTAAAAATGAATTATTACTGATGTCAGTTGGCTTATAATTGTCAATTATATAATCAATCAGTAAACATTTATTTTGTCCCTACTATGTGCCAGGGCACTATGCCAAACCCTGGGGATACAAAAAGAGGCAAAAGACAGTTCCTTCAAGGAGCTTATTTTCTAATGAGGGAAACAACACGCAAACTAATATATACAAAGCAAGCTCTACATAGGATAAATGGGAAATAATTAACTGAAGGAAGGCACTGGAACTAAGAGGGGTCGAGGAAGGCTTCCAGTAAAAGAGAATTTTAATGGGAACTTAAAGGAAGCCAGGGTGGTCAGTAGATAGAGCAAAGGAGGGAGAGCATTCCAGACACGGAGAGATATTCAGAGAGAATGTCCAGAGCTGAGAGAGAGAGTGTGTGTGTTTTGTTTCTAAGAAGAGGCCAGGTATAGGCCAGGTCAGGAAGCAAGGTATAAGAACACTGTAAAGGTAAAAGGAGATGGAGACAATGAGGAACCACTGGAGTTTTTTGAATAAGGGAGTGAAATGACCTGACCTAAGCTTTAAGAAAAGCACTTTGACTGCTGAATGCACAATGGATTCCAGTGGGATGAGACCTGAAGCAGGCGGACCCACCAGTAGGCTATTCAGGACTCCAGCAGTGAGAAGACGAGGGCCTGCAGTGCTAGAGGAGAAAAGGAGGCATATCTGAGAGATGGGAGATAAAATCAATTTCCCTCCGTATCCCTTCTCTCGCCAAAAGCCTTCCCATATAACACATAATCCAATAAAAAAGAGGGAAAAAATCAGTACAATTGATCGATTCATCAGGAAAGTCTGAAAATATGTGCAATGCACCAAACTTGTTCTCCTCCTCCCTCTGTAAAGGGTAGGGGGCATCTTCTCATTTCTACTATTTGGGGTCATGCTCGCTCTTGGTGACTTCATAACATTCACTTTTGATTGTTTTGTGGCTGTTCTTTCCACTTGCATTGTTTAGTCATTGTTGCAGTGTAGATTGTTTTCTCGGCTCTGCTTACTTCACCAAGCATAGGTCCATGTGGATCTTTATATGCTTCTCTATATTCATCACACATCTTTTCTTATAGTGCAGTCATATTCCATTACATCCATGTACCACAATTTGTTCAGCCATTCTCCAATCTATGGGCATCTACTTTGTTTCCAATTCTTTGCTATCACAAAAAGTGCCAATGTAAAAGTTTTGGCATATATGGGAATTTTCCTCTAACCAATGGACTCTTTATCAATGGCCTGTCAATCATACTCCTTATGGAATATAAGCCTAGAACTGGCATCTCTAGGTCAAAAGTATAGACATTTTATCACTTTGCTTACATAAATCCAAATTGTTTTCCAAAATGGTTGTGCTGATTTACTCTACCCACAATGCCCTCAGGATACCTATATTCCCATAATCCCCTCCAACATTGATTATTCCCATCTTTTGTCAATTTCGCCAATTTTCAAGGTAAGAGGTAAAACCCCAGGGCTGTTTCTGTTGACATTTCTCTTATTATTAGTGATTTGGAACATTCTATCATAGGGAATAACTTACAATTCTTCTTTTGAGAATTGTTTGTTCAAAGCTTTTGACCACTTATATATCAAGGAATAGTTCTTGTGTGTATGTTAACATATACACATATATACATGCACAGACATATATATATAATAAGCTAATTATTTATCTTGGATACCAAACCCTTATAAGAGATATCTGATACAAAGATTTTTTTCCTCATTCAACTACTTCCCTTATTGCATACATTGATTTTGTTTGTGAAGAAACTTTTCAGTTTCCTGTAATCAAAGTTACCTATTTTATCTTTTGTAATTGTCTCTATCCCTTGCTTGGTTAAGAATACATTTCTTATCTGTTTCTCTTCCAAGGACTGTGCCTTCTTTGGATAGTTCCTCCATTAAATGAGTACTTGGTTTGGAGACATTAAAAATATTGTTCTTAAGTATAAATATACACATATGTATATATATATATATACACATATATATGTACACACACACACATATATATGTATACATACATATGTATGTATGTATAATGTATATATGTGTATATACATATATAGTATGTACATGTGTGTATGTATATATAGAGAGAGATTTATATGTAAAATTTTATATGTATCTAGATTGGTTTTTTCGTCATTTTCAGTCATGTCTAACCCTTCATGTTCCCATTTGGTGTATTCTTGGCAAAGATACTGGAATGGTTTGCCTTTTCCTTCTCCAGTTCATTTTACTGATAAGGAACTGAGGTAAACAGAGTGAAGTGACTTGCCCAGGGTCACACAGCCAGTAAGTATCTGAGGCCAGATCTGAACTCAGGAAGATGAGTCTTCCTGACTCTAGGCCCAGCACTCTATCCACTATGCCCATATATGTAGGTTTAACTATATCTGTCTAAAGTTAGATATAGATATATATTTTTGACATGGCCAGTATAGGACTTTGTTTTGCCTCACTATACATATTTGTTATAAGGGTTTTCTTTTTCTTTTGAAGAGAGAAAAAAAGAAACACTTGCTTATCTTTTTAAAAATTAAAATATAATGGATCAATGCTACAGTTGGATAATTGTGTCCAATAGTTCTGTCCCCAATGGTTCTCTGTTGTTGAATTCCTAAGGGTATTTAGGAGTTCATATTTGTAGTTAGGCAATATGTTATTCATTCATTTATAAATGATGGAGAACTTCTGGGTATAAATTCAGCCTCCTGATTGTGTCTTTGTAGGCATCTTATGCTGTTCAGTTATTTCAGTTATGTCTGAATCTTCTTGATCCCATCTGGATTTTACTTGGCAAAGATCCTGGAGTGGTTTGTCATTTGCATCTCCAGCTCATTTTACAGATGAGGAAACTGAGGCAAATAGGGTTAAGTGACTTGCCCAGGGTCACACAGTTAGTAAGTGTCTGAGGCCAGATTTGAAATCATAAAGAGGAGTCTTCCTGATTCCAAGGCCAGAGCTCTGTCCAGTATAAGCAGCTGGTAGATGTTCAATTTTGTACAAATAAACATCTATCAATAATTTCAGTTTTTTAAGGATAAGCTTTCTGTAATTTCTGATGACCATGACTTGATCTTGAATCACTATCTTAAACCCCTCTATTTCTATAAATAAATCCATGTGACTCAATGGACACTTCTTGGCCAAATATTTTTGGTCAAGTTCATGTGCAGGTCTCCAGGGGAAAGGAAAATAATTTTATCCCATTCTTAGATCTTAGCTGTTTCATAGGCTCAGTCAAGAGCTAGACCACTTTTGGCTGCACCTAACAAATCCAGCAGTATCTATCTGTAGTCTACCTTTACTATTGCTTTGTGAAGCCAGTTATAATTGTTCTAAAAACACTCCTGTAAATTTTTAACATTTATCATGTTCTCTCACAACATTGGGCAACTAGGTGACGCTGCAATAGGTAGACTGCTGGCCTGGAGTCAGGAAGACTCATCTTCCTGAATTCAAATCTGGCCTCAGACACTTACTAGCTGTGTGACCTTGGACAAGTCACTTAACCCCATTTGCTTCAGTTTCCTCATCTGTAACATGAGTCAAAGAAGGAAATAGCAAGCCAATCTAGTATCTTTGCCAAGAAAATCCCAAATGGGGATGTAAAGAGTCGGATACGACTGAAAAAATGACTCAACAACAAACTCAGAGCATCTATCAATATGTAACTTGATTTTTGATAAGGACGCTTTCTTCTGCCTTGGGGGTGATGAGCACTATGTTTTATCAACATTTTGTGTGTTCTTCTAAATCTGTCATCATCCATTTTATTATGCCAAAAGTATATATGAAGACTGGTATTACAAAAGTGTCGATTACTTTAAATGTGTTCTTCCCATTAAACTTTGACTTCTTTTAATACACTCAGTTCAGTTTTCTTGGTCTTTCCAAGAGAAGAGACCGTATTTGTTAATGTCACCTTCACCCAGTTGTTCCATTTGGCTTCCAGATTCAAATCAGCCTTCAGTCCCAATTCTTCTTGGTGCCATTAAGAAATTTATAGTCATTGAATCCAAATGATGTTTTCATATCCTTGGAGCAAGCTTCCATGAGACAAGATAATGGCTCTTCCCGTGGAGATGTGTAAGACACGTGAGACAGCTCTTCATCCATGTACTATCAAGTGGTTAATACAACGTTTTTGTACAACTCCCTCTTCAGCTTGAAAGCTATAATCAGTTCTGTTTAAGAGTAATGATAATGCAACATGACTAATGTGGAAATATGTTTTGCACGATTATACATGGAGAAGCTCTATCAAATTGCTTGCCTTCCAACGATAATGGGTTTGGTTCTAGGCAGAATCAGAATGGACCTAAACTGTCTCCTTGGAAGATGCTTTGGTTTATATTAATTGTTCTTGACATCATCACTAGCATCATCATAGCTAGTATTTATATGGTACCTACTATGTCACTGATCCTTACAACAACACTGAAGAACAGGTACCATTATTATCACCATTTTATAGTTGAAACTGAGGCAAATAGAGATTAAGTGACTTTCCTGAGGTCATACAGTCAGTAAGTGTCTGAAACTGAATTTGAACTCAGTTCTTCTTAACTGGTATCTAGCCACTTTATTGTACTGATATAGTACTTTAAATAAAGAACAGTTTTCCATGTGAACATCAACAATTTAAGCATTCTCACTATGCTCAGCTCTCATATATTTGCAGTGTGTGACTAAGACATGAGTGCAGGATTGAATCAAAAGCTTTGAGATAATGAACCAAGATAGTGTAAATGTTATGGTACTTTTTGGTGCCTTGTTAAATTATTACTGTCAGTAATAATCTAGTCCTTACTACCACCCAACTCTTCCCAACCCAGACTTTTTTAATACATCCTTTTTGTTTCTCAGTCAATATATAATTTTCTTCCATGGTTTGTGTGTATGTGTGTGTGTAGATATAGACATATAGATATAGATATATAATTTGAGTAATACAAACTGTATTTTCTATACAGCATACAAAATGTAATTGGCTTATTTTTGGAGGGGTCGCCTGTTGTATGGTATGGTAATCAATTGGGGTTTTTTTGTCCTTTGTTTTTGAAGAGGACCAATGGCATCACAGGGTGATATCTTGATTGGTAGGTAAGTTGGATTTAAGTGAGACAGAGTTGTACAAAGTCATTAACCTCACTCTCTCTTCCTGAGTCATCAAAGTCCAGTGGCAGGACAAAAATCAAGACCAGCAATGGCCTGGGATACAATGGATGATCTTGGTGTCTTAGATGCCTGACCAAACTCTGAGCCCTCCATAACAAATATGTGACAATTGATGCTAAGAAAGAAGAGATCAAAAAAGAAAGAACTGAAATAGAAGAAAATGTTTATAGCACTTTTTTTTAAGAAGAAAGAGTTGGAAATAAAGTAGAAGCCCATCAACCAGGTAATAGCCAGGACTGTGCTGGAGCCAGCTCATACCCTTACAAGATGTGATAGTTAAAATTTCAATGTGAATATTCACACCTCAGAAACTGACCATGGTACAAACCAGAGTTCGATTTATTGTTTTGTTGGTTGTTTAGACCAGAACTTCTTAAACTTTTTGCACTTGGGACCCTTTTATAGCAGCATTCGATGACACTGCATGGTCTGAGAGCATGCCAGTACAAAGTGCGCATGCTTTGTGTTCATAACCAAGGCCGTAGTGAAGGTGTGTGATGCAACACAGGCAAGTGCTGCCAGAAACAACTCGGATTCATTACGAGCTTGATTTTTATTTAATTTTTGGTCATTCCACGTTGCCAGATTTTTCACGACCCGATATGGGGTCACAACCAACAGTTTAAGAAGTGCTGGTAGACTTAAGAGAGTGATGAAGAAAACATTAATAATGCAGATTAGCCCAAACTCTGATAGAACTGAATGCCGTGAATGTAGTCATAGTGCTGCTAAAGTGAGACTACCATGTGAGAACGCTTGAATCTGGAGTACAGAATGTTAGAAAACATCCAGATTAAAGAAAAGAAAAAGGGCAAAGTTGTATCAGTTTTCTGTAGTTTGCAAACAGCCACAAGGGATGGAAGGTTGTTGCAGAAATAGAAATGGAGAATCTTTTAGCTGCTCGGTCTGAGGATTGCAGTAAGAAACACCTTCCTCTCAGCAGAGCAGCCATTCAGACACAAGCTTCAAGTTTATTTAAGGCAGTGAAAGAAAGCGGAAATGAAGTGGGCAGTAAAGAAACTTTTAATGCGTGTGTTGGCCAGACTGCTTGCTTTAAAAATCAAGTTCAATTACATAATGTTAAAATTACCAGAAAGGCCAGCCAGGACGTATGAGGACATACAAGGCAGCTTGGTGACAGTGGATAGATCACCAGACCTGAGCCAGGAAGCCTGATTTCAGACTCTTCCTCCTAGCTGGGTGACCCTGGGCAAGTCATTTAACCTCTGTTTGCCTCAGTTTCCTCAACTATAACATGGAGATAATAATAGCACCTACCTCCCAGGATTGTTGAGAGGTCAAATTAGATAATGTTTATAAAGTGCCAAGAACAGTACCTGGCATATAATATTTCTTATTTTTTAATTTAATATTTTATTTTCACAAATTACATGTAAAAACAATTTTTAACATTTGTTTTTTAAACACATAACAAGCATTATATAAATATTAATTATTAGGAGCGGCTAGGTGGCTCTGTGAATAGAGCACTGGCCCTGGAGTCAGGAGGACCTGAGTTCAAATCCAGCCTCAGACACTTAACACAAAAACCTAGCCGTGTGACCTTGGGCAAGTCACTTAAGCCCAATTGCCCTCCAAAAAGCAAACACACACACACACACACACACACACACACACACACACACAATATTAATGATTATTACGAGCTAGGGTATCTAGATGGTACAGCAGATAGAGCACCAGCCCTGAAGTCAGGAGGACCTGAGTCCAAATCCAGCCTCAGACACTTACTAGCTGGGTGACTCTGGGAAAGTCACTTAGCCTAGTTTGCCTCAGTTTCCTCATTCCTAGTTTGCCTCTATGAGTCAAAACACCACCCTGTGACGCCACTATTTCTCTTCAACAAATGACAAATAGTAACAATAATAATAAAACGAGCTGGAGAAGGAAATGGCAAACCACTCCACTGTCCTTGCCAAGAAAACCCCAAATCGGGGTCACAGAGGGTCAGATGTGATTGAAACAACTCAACATCAACAAATTAGGCTGCTAAACATTCTACTATTTTGTAGAAAAGAATCAAAAAGAATCACTGCTAGGTGGCGCAGTGAATAGAGCACCAGCCCTGGAGTCAAGAGGACCCGAGTTCAAATCTGCCCTCAGACACTTAACACTTACTAACCGTGTGACCTTGGGCAAGTCTCTTAACCCCAATTGCCCTGCTTTCTCCCTCCAAAAAGAAAAAAAAAGAAAGAAAAAGAAAATAATCAAAGAAGGCAGATACATCGATTAACAAACTTTAAATGTAGGTGAAACAGGCTTATTCTAGAAAAGGATGCTTTGTAGAACTTACATTTCTACGAAAGAAAAAATTCAACCTGGATGTCTAAGGATTGCATAACATTTTTATTGAGAGGTAATGCAAAAGGGGATTGAAAATTAAAACCACTGTTTGTTTATTGGTATCTAAATCCTTGGGCTGTTGCACCCATCGAGATGGCTTCCAGGTCCTTGAGGGTCAAATAAGAAAGCATGGGTGGCTAAAGCTGTTTCCAAAGACTGTTAAAAAATATTGTAAGGATAATAATATTGCATTTAAAGCATTGCAGATTTGAGAAAACAACTCCAGGCCATCCAACTCATTGTGTAAGAACATGAGCATGTAAATTCCCCAAGATGTGTGTGTATAAAGATTTTTAAAAAGAGAAGATACTGCAGGGGTGGAGAACCTGTGGCCCTGTAGGTCCTCAAGTGTGGCCCTTTCACTGAATCCAAACCTCATAGAACAAATCCCTGTAAGAAAAGGATTTGTTCTGTAAAACTTGGACTTAGTCAAAAGGCCACACCTGAGGACCTAGAAGGCCACATGTGGCCTTGAGGCCACAGGTTCCCCACCCCTTGGATCTATGCTGCTAAAATATTTTAAAGATGATAACAGTATTTGAATCATATCATCAATGTAAGCTTATCTTTAAATATAATATTCATTATATTTTTGTTTTAAGTTTTAATTTTATTTTAAAATATTTGTAATGTTTTCTTTACATCTATTTTAATAGCCACTCTATTATTTTGTAATAAATTAACCAGAAATGTATTTTTCATATCCTTTGCTATTTTGTTAAATTAATAAAGATAGATTATTTGAACAATTTTCATTGTGTATTTCCATTGGTGTGGAACAAATTGCCACATTCTACATATAACTATAACTTTGAGTGGTACCCATACTTCATGGAATTCATTATTTGCACTAAACAGGACTTAACTATAAAATTAAATTTAAAAAAAAAGAAACTGGAAAAAATGTTGCTAGTAATTCATGCACCAGCATGAAGCCTTTCAGACAATAATCATGGCTAATGCTGTCCCACCCTTCTACTTTCTGATTTGTAGAGAAGTTACCTGTTCAATCATCTTTTCCTCTGATATAACCATTCTGTGGCTCATTATATTAACAGTAAGTAAGCTTTCTAACTCTCATTTGATTCAATTGGCATCTTCATTGTGTTAGATTTCTCGTAGCCACATAAAGATCCTTCATCCCATTTGAACATGGTTTGATATTAACATTTCACAGGCTCTGGCCAGAGCAAAACCACTGTTGGTCAAACTCAGCAAATCCAGTAGCAACTCTGTGTTGGCAGCCTTTGTTATTTCTCTGGAAATTAATGTCTGTCTGTTTCAGAAATATTTCTGTAAGCATTTACGCACATAGTAAGCATTTAATAAATGCTTTTTCATTCATTAATTCCTCCATTCATTTTTTAACCTGTCATGTACTCTTGAAAATATCTACATCAGAGTTCTTTATCCTTGTAGTATGTCCTAGAACCTTGGGCAGGCTGGTAAAATCTCTGGACCTCTTCTCAGAAAAATATTTTTAAATGTATAAAATACATAGGATTACAAAAAGAACCAACTATGTTGAACTAGCTATAATTATTTATCTATCTTCATATATATGATCTGTATTTATCCATCTATCCACCTATCTATCCAACCATCCATCCATCCACTCACCCATCCATCCATCCACCCACCTATATATTCATCTATCTATTCAACCATCCATCCATACATCCACCCACCTATCCATCCATCCATCCATCCATCCATTCAATCTTCCATTCAGCTATCTATCTGATTTATATCTATCCATCTATCTACCAACTATCCAACCATTCTCCTCTCTCTCTCTCTCTCTCTCTCTTTCTCTGTCTCTGTCTCTGTCTCTGTCTCTCTGTCTCTGTCTCTGTCTCTCTGTCTCTGTCTCTGTCTCTCTGTCTCTCTCTTTCTGTTTGAAAAATCCAGTTCACAGACCCCAGGTTCAGAACTCTTGGCCTACACAACTGATCTTCATATTTATCTTGGAATCAGGAATATTAATCATACTAGTCACCTTAGGGTGATGAACCCTGTTTTTCATTGTTATTGTACAGGTTTTTGTTAGGATACAATTCCATATCTTTATGCTCCCAAAACCATATGTTATGACTGGTGTAGCTTAGGTGTTCATTGCTCTAAATGCCTTTTCCCCAGTGAGCTGTGATTTCCAGTTCCCAGTCTCTTGCCATGTACACAAATTAAAGCTTTCTCCTTAATAGCATCGGTATCATTATTGCTGTTGTTGCTGGGTTTTTGTGGCTGGCCCCAGTACAGCCAGGTTCAGCAGCAACCCTGTCTTGCAGTTGCCCCTTTAAGGAACCGGGCCCAGACCTGCTGATGCTTCTGCAGCAGCTCCCCTGGGCCGACAGGCAGGAGGACCGGAGCAGTGATGTCATTGGCAGCCTCCCCAGCCACAACGCAGGCTCCTTGAGCCGGAGAGATGATGATGCTGCAGGAGGGACAGCAGCCAGAGCCTGGGCCTAGGAAGCACAGCCTGGGATAAGCAAGTCAGGCAAGCAGCAGTTGAGAAGGGATGCTGCCCCCTTTCATCACAGGTACCACCATTTCCTACTGCACCGACCACCTTCCCCACCCCCACCCCAAGCTTCCGAGGATGCCAGAGGGAAGAAGGATGCTTCCTAGACAGGCCCCCAAGCAGGAAAAAGCTATTCCTCAAAGGGGGGACTGGAGGGTTGGCAGGGGGAGACCTTTGTTCTTCGTTGATTATTTCTAATCAATTTCATTGTCAGCAGAGAGATCTCCCAGCAGCCCTCTGTGAGCAGAAATCTTCAGCGAGGAGAGGCAAGGAGCCTTCTGGGGACAGCTATTTTTTACACCAGGAAATTAAAGTCTTGGGGGGATGGAAAGATAGAGGAAGGAGCTGGGAGAGTGTAGCTCTGCTCCATTGGAGGAGCAAGAGGGTTTCCCCCATTCTCTAGCCAGGTTAAGCTGGCTTTGAACCCTGCAACCTCAAGTTTACCCAGGGTCCTTTGATAGACAGTCAGACAGACTCCACCACTCCCCTCCTTTTGCCGGCATCTCAGAGCTAGGCTTAGCAAATGTGATCCAGTTTTGGTGATTCCTTGAATTAAGAATAGCAAAAGGTTGGATTTTGGCTGGTGAAAAAGAGGGTGTGTGTTGGGGTGGAGGTGTGTGCCCATCTGCAGTTTTTTTGAACATGCAGGTCCCGAAATGCAATTTAACTTATCCCCAGGTAGAAAGTATCTTTAAAATATTCGCTATTTCCATGGCTATCTTTGTCTTCTTGTTGACCTCATTACTCAGCATTTATTGGGGAGGGAGAGAAAAAAGGGTACAAAGCAATGCACTAGACAGAAGGAAAGATCGATGAACAGGAGACTCTCAGAGTGAATTGTCTGACACGCCTGGAGGACCCAGGGCAAGGGAGAGGGACGTCCCCAAAGGAGAAATGAACAATTGACCACGAGCCAGTCACTATTTCTGGGAACCTTACCTGTACCTGTCTTTAGAGATCAGAGCTGGTCTGGGAAAGGTTTCCTAGAAGAAGGAACTTTTGAATGAGGCTTGGCTAGAGGAGAAGGAGATACTTAAGCGAAATGATTACCAGTGATGGTGTATCATGAGGGTATGGAAGAAGGTCTTCCCCATTTGAGAAGACAATGGAAGAAGAAATGGAAGTGAAATTTCCTTTCAGGGCAATTTTAAGCATAAAAAAAAAGACACAGATGTGTCCCATTTTCATCAATATGGTTTGAGATACTGGCTCCCTCCGATAAATCTTAAGGCATTTCAGAAACTCAGTGATTTTCTCATACTGAAAAGGGTTTTCCCCAAAGTGTCTGACTTCTCGGAAGCCAGAGGCTTCAGTGTATTTCCTGTGGATTGTGGAAAGGCTTCTGTAATACTAGCTAGTATTTCTAGGTCTGCAAAGGACTTTTTCATAGGTTTCCTCATTCAATCCTTACCAAAAAAACCCAAACCTGTGAGGTCAGTGCTATTGTTGACCTCATTCTCCAGAGAAGGAGGATGAGACTCAGAAAGTTGAAATGATCAGCCCAGAATCAAATTGCTGAGGAGTATCCTGAGGCACCATTCGAACTCAGATCTTCCTGATGCCAATTCCTGAGCTCTAAACAATATGCAACACCACCTCCTAGTCTCCTGGGGTAGCTTAATGAAAACGATCTGAAATAGGAGACAAAGGTTAATTTCTGATTTGAATTAATGTGTAAAACTCTGGGCTTTAAAAATGTCAACATAGCCTAGTTCTGATCTGATTAGATTTTTGGTGGATTTCCACCCTCATTTCACTTAAATTCAAATATGAAAAACTGCAGGGTTTTTTCAAGTAAACTTTCTCAGGTCTAGCTTTGATCTAGTGAGGGTATTTTATTTTCATCATGGGATATTATATTCACTCTATCATAATAGGGCAGCTAGGTGGTGCAGTGGAGAGAGAGCACTGGGTGTGGAATCAGGAAGACCTGGATTTGAATCCAGCCTTAGACATTTACTAACAGCAGGACCCTGGGCAAGTTACTTAACTTCAGTTTCTTCATCTGTAAAATGGGGGTGATGATAATAGCACCTACCTCAGAGCTGTCATGAGGATCAAGTGAGATAATACTTGTAATGTACTCAGCACGTATTAACTGCTATATAAATGTTAGCCTTTATTATTATTAATCCACAAGTAAGAAGAGTAACCCAATAACAAAAACCTCACCTGGGAGAGTTCTTAGAGATCGATTCCAATCGCCTTCATTTTACAGATGAGGAAACTGAGGCATAGGAAGGTAGACTTGGGGCAGAACCGGGATTAGAATGTAGATGCTGGGATTCCAAGGTCACTTTCCTTTTTCACCTAAATTCTTGTTTGTTTGACGAGGCGTGAGTCCAGCGAGTTTCTAAAATGGTTTAGCACAGAATATCACGGAATCTAAGGACCACGGCATGGGAATAATAAAAATAACTAGCATTTGTATGGAGCTTTACAAATACGATCTCCTTTGATACTCTGAACAACCCTGACGGATATTATTATTCCCACTCTACGGATGAGGAAATTGAGGCAAACAGAGGTTAAGTCCAGAGTCCCACAACTAGTAAATGTCTGGGACTGAGATCTCCCTGACTCCTGGCCTGATGCTCTGCCCACCATGCCTTCTCGAGATCTCGAGGTCCTTGGAAAGGACCAGCCCATACTTGGATGAAGTTCTTCTTTCACACTCCACAAAGTACTCATTGAACCACTGTGAGGAGGAGCTCCCCGTTTCCCAACACAACCAAATCCTTCGAGGCGGCTCCCCCGGTTATCAAATTTGTGCTTACACTGAGCTGAAATTGGCATCTTGGCTTCCCCCGCTAGATCCAGCTTCCGCCCCAGCAAGACAAATCCTATCCCTCCCTCTCCCAGCCCTTCAAATGCTCAGTCACAATAGCTCACATTTATAAAGCACTTTGAGGTTTACGAAGCGCTAAGCAGAGACGATTTTAGCTGATCTTCCCAGCAGCTCTTGCTAAAATCCCATTTCGCAGATGAAGAGATCGAGGTGCAGAAAGATCAACCCCTTGCGCAGGTTCACCCAGATGGAAAGTGTCTAAAGAATTCAAACCCAAGCCTCTCTCGTGGCAGGATCATGCTCCTTTCTCATCTCACTGGTTCTTTTCACCTGAAAAGAGCTATCACTGTTAGTGGGGAGATCTCCCAGCAGCCCTCTGTGAACAGAAATCTTCAGCTAGGAGAGAAGGGGAGCCTTCTGGGGACAGCTAGTTTTTACAACAGGAAATTAAAACCATGGGGGCCGGGGGAGTGGGGGCCGGAAGGGGGTGGAGAATGGAAAGGTAGAAGAAGGAGCTGAGTTTGTGAAACAAAAACTTTTAGATTATCTGCATTGGCTATGGAAGATCAACTCTAGTTTTAGACTTTAAAGGACCATAAAACACTTAGCAGGTGATTTTAAACTACTTCATCAATGTAATTTATTATTACTGCCAATTTTAAAGGTGAAGGGAACTCCCATTGTAGGAACTCCCTTCACCAAAGCAGATCACTACTTATGGTCTTATCACTTATAGTCTTAGAGAGTTGCATGGCAGCTCCTAAAGGTTAAGGGACTTGCCCAGGGTCACAGAGCCAGTATTTGTTAGAGGTGGACCAAGGAAGGCCTGCCTGTTTATACTACACTGCTTCTATTGTGTAATATCATTGCATCTTGTTATGATTAATAATAATCATAATAACAGGATCAATATTATGCTATTAATGTTAGGTAGCTGAAAGGCTCAGTGGTTAGAGTGCTAGGTCTGGAGTTGGAAAGATCTGGGTTCAAATCCATCCCCAGATACTTATTAGCTCTGTGACCCTGGGCAAGTCACTTAACCTCTGCTTGTCTTCATCCACTGGAGAAAGACATCACAAACTACTCCAGTATCTTGGCAAAGAAAGCCCCATGGAAAGGGCTGGCATGCTATGGTCCACTCATGAAGAGTCAGACATGGCTGAACAACAACATCAATCTCAATGCAATTATAATAATAGAATTGATATGATATAGATATAATATAGTTATAATATAGATATAGATATAATTATAATTATATAATATTATTATATATAACATGTAACATAATTATATAATATGATTCATAAACATATAAGATGATTGCTATAGTAATGATTGATATTAGGGTAGTGATAACAATATTGATTTATTATAATCAAATTCACATGATTATAACAATCCTTGTCTAGTATAATGTCCAGGGTACTTAAAAGCTTCCATCCCCCAATATTTCCCTGTAGATTTGATCATACTTATTGTTCCTTTTTTCCCCCCCGCAAAGGAAAGTGGTCTTTTCAAATCAGTAACTACAAATTTGACTTAAAATTCAAATACTATTGGGAGAAACCGAGGAATGCCTTCAACTCATATGAATGTGTAAAAGACTCAAGGGTCTGACCCTTTGCCAAACAAGCTGGAGAATATGAGGGAAGGAGGGACTAGGGAAGAGCTGGCATCCAAGGCAAGGAGGGGTGGGATGGGAGGGGTGGAGAAGAGGTGGAGCTGAGGGCCTGTAGAACTTTGCCTACTGAGGAAGGAGAGTGGAGTTAGGTTGCACGGCCGCCCCTGCCTCCCTCCTACAGAAAGCCTCATGTCCACTGAAAGTGGCTTCTGAAAAGATGTGTTCGTTGGGCAGTTTCATTCCTTTGCTTTTCTCAGTTGTTTCAGTCATGTTGGACTTTCCATGACTCCCATTTGGGGTTTTCTTGGCAAAGATCCTGGAATGGTTTGCCATTTCCTTCTCCAGCTCATTTTACAGATGAGGAAACTGAGGTAAACGGGGGAAGTGACTTGCGCAGGGTCACACAGCTGGGGGCTATCTGTGGAGAACTCAGGTGTTCCTCACTCCAGGCTCGCTGCTTTAGCCACCAAGCCATCTAGCTGCCTCATTTTTATTCCTTCCTGACACTATTAATTTGATCCAGACAAATCTTCCATGTGGAGTCACTGGTGTCTGAAAAGAAAACTGATCAAGGGGGAAAATATTTTGGGGGGTGACGGATGCCAAGAAACTGAAGACATAGCCCAGGTTTGTCAAGCTGAAGGATTAAGGTCCCTGGGGGGAGGGGGACAGTTCTCTTCAGTCAGCAGCCATTGATTTGGGGTCAAGGCAAGTCTCTTAACCTTGCTGGGCATCAATTTCTTTATCTTTCCCTTATGAAAGGGCTGGACAACATCAGCAGTGTCAAACTCAAACAGAAATGGGGCCACTAAACCACAAACATCCCGTTGAATACTGACTTTGGTTTTGTTTTATTTTTTGGAGACAGGGTTAAGTGACTTGTCCATTGTCACACAACTGGTAGGTGCCTGAGCCGGGATTTGAACTCAGATCTTTCTGACTCTAAGGCCAGCGCTCTATCCACTGCATGCTGACTTTGAAAACCACATATAAACATTATCTATGTTCTATTGTATTTTTATTTATTTTTAAAAGTATTTCCCAATTACATTTTAATCTGGTCCAAGTAGTATTGGGGGAGTGTTGCCAGCCCTATGTTTGTACCTCTGGAATAAATTACTTTAGATATTCCTCCCAGCTCAGAATCTATGATTCCATATGACTTAGCAAGCACCCCTCCCTTAGGTCTAGCCCCATCCTTATTTTGCAAAGGGAAGGGGGTAAGTGACTTGCCTAAGGTCTCTAAATCTATCAGTTATAGAGCTGAGATCAAAATGTAGGTGTAGGGTCTGGGAGACCCTGGGCCTTCCCTAGTTCCAATACTTTTCCAATACTTTTTCTAAGTAGTCTTCTCTAGTGGAACGCAGTGTGGTGCCTTGGAAGGTGATGGATTTGGAGTCAGAGGACCCAGATTCAAATCCTAGCTCAGTGCCTCATCTTGTATAGCTTTGAGCAAGTCACTTCTGAATGGGCCTCAGTTTCCTCATCTGTGAAATGCTAGACAAAGTTAGATTAGATGTATTTTAAGGTCTCACCTACCTCTAAGCCCAGTTTCCCATGATTCTTTCCATGATGGATGATAAGGGACAAAGAAGGGATTTGACTTTGGCAGAAAAAGTTGGGAATGAAGATTTTGGAAGTATTTGTGTACAAACCATGGGAAAGATGCTGCATGACCCTAGAGTCCAGGTTTCTAGCAGCCAATATTAATATATTATTAGATATCATATAATAATTATACATTATTAATATAATATTGATGTAGAACTTTAAGGCTTAGAAATTTTTTTTGCTATGTTATCTTACTGAATCCCCACAATAATTAAGTGACATAATTACTACACACACACACACACACACACACACTATATATATATATATATATATATATATGATTGTTATTAAAAGTAAAGTCTGGCATAATCATGTGTGTGTATGTGTATGTGTGTATGTACATATATATATATATATATATATATATATATATATACATATGATTGTTATTGAAAGTGAGGTCTGGTATAATCATAGCAGCTAGGTGGCATAATGGTTAGAATACGGAATTCAAATCCAGACTTTGACACTTATTAGCTGTGTGACCCTGGATAAGTCACTTAACTTCAATGTGCCTCAGTTTCCTCAGCTGTAAAATGAAAATAATAATAGCACCTATATCCTTAAGGTTGTTGTGAGGATCAAATGACATTATATTTGTTGGGCTTAGCACAGTTCCTGGCACATAGTAGGTGCTGTATAAACGCTGTATAATCATTATGCTATTATGACTTGAGGCCACTCAGCTTACGTCAGAAGCAGAATTTGAACCTCTCTATTCACTTGTTTCTAGAGATCAAATGATTCTGACAATAATGATACACAGTCACAGTGCTTACTTCCAAAGTTTATAACTAGTTTTGGAAGAAAGATGAAAATAGATGCTCTAGTAAGCTGGCAGTTTCTTGAGAGCAGCGATAGTTGGGGTTTTTTGTTTGTTTGGGTTTTTTTTTTTTGCCTTTCTTTGCATTCCCAACAGTTAGCACAGTACCTGGGTATACCTCAGGTGCTTAATAGATGCTTACTGATTGACTGATTGACTGACTTTGGAGTAATTTGCTAGTGTTATAGCCCATAAAGAAAGGCAACACTGGGCATAATGGAGAGAGACCTGGTCTTGGAAATTGGGAAGATCCAAATTCAAGTCCCACTCGGGACCCACCCAAGCTCTGAGATCCTGGGCAGATCACTAACCTCTTCTAGCTTTCCCAGTACCAAGAGCTGGGTTTTGAATCAATAACCTAGACCCAAGGCCTCATTCTGTCCTTTCATGGCTGTATCACATTAGGGAAGCTCTTTAACCAGCCTCAGTTTCCCCAGTCAAGAAGTGAAAGGGTTGGACTCTGATTTCTGGTGTCTCTGTTAGCTCTGCCTCCATGGTCCCATCATTCTATAATCCCTAGATAACCTGGAGCAAATCCCTTCATATCTCCTGGCCTCAGCTGAGTTACACATAAAATCAGGGGGTTCATCTGGGCCCTTCCAACTCCTTTATGAAACCACGACATTCTAAGTTACAGCCAAGGTGTGTAGATCTGCAAAGGTGGAGGAGATTTCCACACTGGGAATGCCCTTTGCCAATGAAATAAATAAACAAACAAAGTCCAGGCTTTAAGAAACATTTTTTAAAGGTTAGTAAGCATATTAAGTGTCCTGGATGCTCCCTGTAACTTTGGGACCCCTCCTTAGGAAATGCTGCAAAGTAAATTCCTATCATTGCTTGTCTGCTGGACAGCTCCCTCTAAAGCAGTGGTTCTCAACCTTCCTAATGCCGCGACCCTTTAATACAGTTCCTCATGTTGTGGTGACCCCCAACCATAAAATTATTTTCATTGCTACTTCATAACTGTAATTTTGCTACTGTTATGAATCGTAATGTAAATATCTGATATGCAGGATGTATTTTCATTGTTACAAATTGAACATAACCCACAGGTTGAGAATCGCTGCTCTAAAGGAATGGAATAGAGAACTTGAAGGATAATGCTCAGGTGGGTTAGATGACTTGTAGACACACAGCTTAGGTCAGAGTGGGATTTGAACCCAGGACCCCCTTCATGATTTGAACCCAAGATAATGATAGCATTTTGTAGCACTGTACAATTGGCAAAGTGCTTTGTATATCCTCTCTTGTTTGACCTGTCCCTCTTCTCGAGATCTTACTGCATTATTTATCTTTTGACCAAGTCTCAGTCTTAACAGTGTCTCACACTTCTGAAGTCCTTTGTAAGCACTGTGAAGTGCTCATTCTTCCAGGGAAATTAAAATATTGATTAAAGAGTCAAGAGCCTGATACAGAGTGCCAGTATGATGGCCCCCCTTAGCAAATATTTCTTCATTTTCCTGGGTTTTCAGGTGTCCAAGGACACCATCTGAGGAGTACCATCTCACCCAGTGTAGCAATCCTTCCACAGTGCTACAAGCATGGGTATGCTGGTAAATGTTTAACCACCAGCTTTTTGGAGGGGATGTATATAAGACACACTTGAGTTCATTATTAACGTTTTCTCCATCACTTTATTAAGTTTAGACAATTGACGAAAAAATAAATCAAACCCTGATTTGTAGCATTTGTTGGTTTCAGAGGCTTAAATGTTCACACTGAAAATTTAACAATTGGCACACCACTAGCTATAAGTAGGTTTTCAGCAAGAAGTCAGACTAGACCAGGGGTGGGGAACCTGCAGCCTTGAGGCCACATGTAACCCTCTAGGTCCTCAAAATAAATCTTTGTTTGATTTTGCTCTGTGAAGTTCGGATTCAGTCAAGGAGCCATACTTGAGGACCTAGAGGGACACATGTGACCCCAAGACTGTATGTTCCCCACCCCTGGCCTAAACAATAAATACTTAAAATGCTTGGACTCCATATTCATTGCTCTTTTGACAACATATTCCCCCATCTTCAGGGCACAACAGGAGGGCAGGGGTCCTAGGATCATAGATTCAGAGTTTATCATGACCTTGTGAAAGACACGCCCTCCAACTTGGCACGCCCAGCTTCCAACAAACCCTCATTACTCTTCTTAGCTGATGGACACTTGGGTCCTCCCTCACTTACACACCTGAGCAGCTCTTGGACACAGGTGAGAGCCTTGAGTTCTGGAGGACACATGGGTTCTCACTTAGGCACATCTGACTGGTTTCACATCTGTGATGTCACAATCAGGGAGGCCCTGGGGATTAGTGGGTAATTATATAAGTATAGGGTTTGGAAGTTTCCAGGCATAGAAGATTCCAGAAAGGGGCAGGAGGAATGGGAGATTAGCAGGAGAAGGGGCGTGTCTATAGCAGAGAAGGCCTGCTGCCAACAAGCCTTATGGATTTCAGACAGGCCCAAACATTCAGAGAAGTTGTTTTGGACTATCCCACACAATTTTTTTTCCTACTAGAGTCATCGGGAAATGTTGTCCAAGGATCCCTGGGGGTAAGTCCAATATGTGGACCCCTTCCCATACCTGTTCAAAATCCCTTCTAATCCTCTTTACTCCCCCTCTCTCCCACCACCACCACCACCACCATTTTATTCTACAGTGTCACTGTATTGTTACAGAATTTCTCAATTTCTCTTTCTGGGTGGGAAATACATTTCTTAAGGAGATACTTAAAGGGCACCATTAAGGGTCACAGTGGTCTCAGATGTGAAATTAAGACATCAAAATGAGCAACCAACTTGGAATCGCAGGACCTAAAGTTGAATGTTGGCTCTGCTGGTGATTTTGGGCAAATCATGTCCTTCTATAAATTTCTATTTCCATAAAATGAGGGGGTTGGGCTAACAATCTCTAAATTGGTCCCTAGAGCTATGATCCCATGTAATTAAACATTGAAAACTTTTGTGATTTTAAGATTGAATTTATTGCTAACTAAACATGCTTCTCATCATAAGATAAATGATTCAAGAAAGATTTTGTCAGTTTGGAAAACTCAGTATAAGAATTCTCTCCATCAGCCCAGATCGTGACCCATCTGTGACTTAATAAAAAAGTCTCTAGCACATGGTAGGCCTTTAATAAATGTTGATTGATTAGAAACAGGCTCGCAATAATGAAACAATCCCCATGCCAGGCTGTCTCTTGGTGGGGTTCGTTCGGTGAGAAAAAGGGAGGAATCAATGATGAATGATGGATTGAAATGGAAACCATCGGCCAGCCTTTCTTATTGACCCTTGTAACTTGCCAGTTTTGACACCATAACTAACTTTTAAAACTTCTTCTTTCTCTTGGTTGACTCCAGTACTCATTTCTACAGAACCATCAGAGAAAGAGAAAAATCAATAGGTGGAGTAAATTATGATCAATGAAGAGTAGTGGATTGAGCAGCCCTGGCTTCAGTCCTGCTTCTGATCCTTATGAGCTGTGGGGAAATCATTTGGATCCCCTGGGCCTCAGTTTCCTCATCTGTAAAATAAAGAGTTTGGGCTAACTGGCCTCTGAGGGACCTTCCAGCTCTGGCTCCAGGATCCTTGCCTCCTCTGGGGTCTACTTCTCCCTTCCCATGCTAAATGGGTACTATTGAATCTGACCACATCAAGTCTCTGTCTTTGGACATTTTTGCTCAGTATTGATGAGAGAAGGAGGACAAGGGCCTGGTTCAATCTGCCTTTGTCATCTGGGAGTCGTACAGAACCTCAGAGCAGAAAGGGACTTTGGTCCATCCAGTGTAACCCTTAGCTGAAAGAATCCCCCTCCCCAACAACAACCAGGCCCTGCTCAAAGACCTCCCATGAGGCCTTACCTCCCACTCGCTGCCCAGGTGACTCATGCCATACCCACCCCCCTTCCCCAAGCTGGCCTGTGAGTTTGCCTGAATCTCTAACATGAACAAACAGCTTTTTTTATTTGATAGGAATGAATGAACCCTACAGGGGAATATTGGAAATTATTCAGACAAGTTAAATTTAAAGATGAAAACATAAGTCCTGCTGACATGAGAATTTTCTTGATCAGTCAATCCATGAACAAGTATTAGGTATCTGCAGGATGCTGGCCACTGTCCTAGATTAGTCTGTGGGAAGACACACACAAAAACGAAACGAGAGCAGAGAAACACCACATTCACAGATAAGTGAATGTGGGATAAATATGCAGCAGTGGGGGTGGTCCTAGCAACTGGAAGGCTCAGGAAAGGCCTTTTGTAGGAGGCAGAGGTGGTGAGGAGGAGCATGCCAGGCATCACACTGGGAGATCACAATGCCATGCTCAGAAAGTGATCCTCGGCTAGCAGAACTCCCCCCACCTGCCCTGAAATTTCCTTGGATTTGCTTTGCACATATTTAGGATTAAGAGTTGGAAGGGACCTCTGAGGCTCTCTGGTTCCACCCCCCTCATTTTGTAGTTGCAGATGCTGGGGCCAAGGGAGGAAAAGTCTCTTGCCCAAGATCTCACAGGCTGGGTCAGAGGTGGATGTACCTGTCTTTCCCCTAATAGAATGTAAACTTCTGGAGGGCAGGGAAAGTTTCATGTTTGCCTTTGTCTCTTCTACTGTCTGGCACCCAGAAGGCATTTAAAAAATACTTGTGAACTGATTGACTAACAGATAAATGGATGGATGGATGGAGGCAGGGAGGAGTGAATGAATTAACAGATAGATGGAGGTAGGAAGAAATGGATGGGTGGATGGGTGGATGGATGGATGGATGGATAGATGGATGGATGGATGGATGGATAGATGGATGGGTGGGTGGATGGATGCCAGTGCACACATCTGACTTCTCTTTCCCACAGGAACATCCACTGACCTTCCTTTCCTAGGATGATCCCTCCTACGACTGGGACCCCTCCTCCGAGTGAGGTTCTCTTCCCCACATTGACTTCTCAGGAATTCTGGAGGTCACAGGTCTCAGGCTACTCAGGAACTGTGACTCGGCACATCAGCCATCGGGCCAACAACTTTAAGAGACACCCTAAGAGGAGAAAACATATCCGCCCTTCCCCACCCCCACCTCCGAACACACCCTGTCCTATAGACCTGCTTGACTTTGGGGACCTGCACCCCCAGAGGTCCTTCCGGGAGCTGCTATTCAATGGCTGCATCCTCTTTGGAATCGAGTTCAGCTACGCCATGGAGACAGCATACGTGACCCCTGTACTGCTCCAGATGGGGCTCCCCGATGAGCTCTACAGCATGGTCTGGTTCATCAGCCCAATTCTAGGTAACCTTCAATTGCCAATATTCCTCTGGCATCTTCTGGTTTTGTACAATAATGACAATAGCTAGCATTTTACAACAATTTAAGGTTTGCAAAGCTCTTTGTGTATATTAATCAATTGACCAATAATCATTTATTAAGTGTCTACTATGTGGCAGCACTGTACTAAGCATTAGTACAAATAGTGGCAAAAAGTCCCCGCCCTCAAGGAGCTTCCAGTCTAATGGGGGAGACAACATGAAAACAAATATATACCAGGCAAGCCCCACGTAGGATGAATGGGAGATGATGAAAAGAAGGAAGGTCCTAGAATTGAGGAAGAGTTCTAGTAAAAGATGGTGCTGTTGTTGGTACTTGAAGGATGCCAGGGCAGTCAGTAGTGAGGATGGAGGAGGGAGAGTAGCCCAGGTATGGGGCACAGTCAGAGCAAATAGTGGAGCTGAGACGTAGTGTCTTGGTCCTGGAGAAGTCAGGAGGCCTGGGTTGTCGAAGAATATGTAGGGAAGAAAGCATAGGAAGACTGGGAAGGTAGGAGGGGCCCAGGTTGTGAAGGGCTTCGAATGCCAAACAGAGCATTCATATTTGATTCTAGAGCAGTGGTTCTCAACCTGTGGGCCGCAACCCCTTTGGGGGTCGAACGACCCTTTCACAAGGGTCACAGGGGTCATCTAAGACCATCAGAAAACATGTATTTCTAATGGTCTTAGGAACCGAGAGACAGCTCCTCTATCAGTCTCCAGGCGGGTCTGCTCACATGCAGATACACCCACATACGAGCATTAAAGGGTCGCGGCATTAGGAAGGTTGAGAACCACGGTTCTAGAGGCTGAAGGAAGCCGCTGGGATTTATCGAGGGCAGGGGTGACCTGAATTTTAGGAAAATCCCTTTAGGGGTTGAATGGAGGATAAATTGGAGTGAGTGGGGACAGACCTGGGGCAGGGAGACTCACCATCAGGCTACTGCTATAGTCCAGGTGTGAGGTGGTGAGAGCCTGGACTAAGGCAGTGGCAGGGTCAGAGGAGAGAAAGGAGATGTATTTCATATTCTACAAACCTTGGCAACAGTGTGTGTGTGTGTGTGTGTGTGTGTGTGTGTGTGTGTGTGTGTGTGTGTGTGTAAGAGAGAGAGAGACAGAGAGAGAGACAGAGAGAGAGACAGGGAGGGGGAGAGAGAAAGAGACAGAGAGACAGAGAGACAGAGACAGAGACAGGGAGGGGGAGAGAGAGACAGAGACAGAGAGACAGAGACAGAGACAGGGAGGGAGGGAGGGAGAGAGGGAGAGAGAGAGAGGAGATAGAGACAGAGAGAAACAGAGACAGAGAGACAGGAAGGGAGAGAGAGAGGGAGAGGGAGAGACAGAGACACAGAGAGAGAGAGACAGGGAGGGAGGGAGGTGGAGGGGGACACCAAGACGGCTCCTTGGTTGTGAGCCTGAGGCACTGGGACGATGTCTTCACCCTCTTTGATCTTGATAACAGCCCAGTGAAGTAGGTGCTATTTTACGATCCCTGTGTTGCAGAGGAGTCAGTCCCAGCTAGGAGAAATTAAATGATTTGGCCACACAGTAAATGTCTGAGACAGGACTTGAACTCTGGTCTTCCTGACTTCAAGTACAGTGCTCTACCCACTGGGCAACCGAGCTAGATGCCTCCATAGTTACACTGCATTGTATATCTGCACACACACACACACACACACACTCTATGCATCTGTATTTATGGTAGCCCTGGATGCAGGGGACTTGAGTTCAAATCCCCCAGCTCGGCTTTTTACTGCCTTGGGGACCTTGAGCAAGTCCCTTCCGCTCTTTGGGCCTCAGTTTCTCCATCTGTAAAATGGACAAGTTGGACCAGCCTGCCTTTATTCTTCTAAGCTTGCTACAGAGGGAAATGGCAAACCATTCCCTTATCTTTCCCAAGAAAAACCTAACCAGGGCCGTGAAGAGTTGGACATGGCTGACATGACTGAACAGTAATGCCCAGCTCAGGCTATCCTGATGGTCAGAGTGTCAAAGGTAGAGCAGGGAGAGACCTCAGAGGTCATCTGGTCAAGCCCCCTTGCCTTGAGCTCCCAAGTGGGGAAGGGACGTGACCTAGGCAGAGAGGTGGCACCATGGAAAGGATGCTGGACCTGGAACCAGGAAGACCCGAGTTCCAATCTCACCTCAGACATTTACTGTGACCCCAGACTAACTCACCTCAGTTTCCCCACCTGTAAAATGGAGATAAAAATAACACCTGCTTCCCAAGTTGTTGTGAGGATGAGATGAGATCATATTCCCAAAGCACTTTCAAAATTTAAAGTGCTATGTAAATTATAGTTATTATTATTACCCAAGAATAATGCTGCCACGATGCTGAAGATAATAATTATAGTGGCCAACATTTATGTGATACTTTAACATGTGCCGAGCAGTTTAGATACATGTCATCTGTACTTTGATGTTCAGTCGTATCTGACTCTCCATGACCCCATTTGGGGTTTTCTTGGCAGAGACACTGGATGGTTTGTCATTTCCTTCTCCAGCTCATTTTACAGATGAGAAAACTGAGGCAAACAGGACTCTGGGCTTAAGTTTCTCTTCTTTCAAATGAAGTGGGTGGTGGGTGGCTTCTTACAGCTCTGGGTTTTAAGACTTTTCAGCTTTTAATTTGTATTATCCTGAATTAAATGTTGTTTTGTCCAGGCTAGACTAGACAACCATTATATAACAGTCTTTTTTGAAAAAATATTTTAAAATTCTAAACTTACCCAATAAAATTAATATTTCCACATACAAAGTAGAATAAAAAAAGAGGTGTATTCACAAAACTATAAATCTCTCATTAAGTACAGCTTGCTCTTCCTTTTACCCAATAAATCATATATATATATATCCATACAACAAA
>CM053582.1:92502339-92567696 GCA_028627135.1 Pseudochirops cupreus
ATATGCCCATATATAATATGATTGTATGTGAATATACAATATATAATAAATTCAACATGTCATTTTCAAAGCTGTTCTGCTTTTCTGTGTTCCATTTCCTGCTGTTCTTTCCTTGTACTTTGTGAGAGGAAAAATTAGGCACTGAAGAATGTTTCAATGACCCTCTTTCTTTCTTTTTACAATTCTATCACTTTTTCCCTCCAATCTTTTGCCCAAATTGAGTTTTTTTTTTTAACAAATATGCAGTCAAGGAAATCAGATCCCTTAGACACTATCCCATTCAATCTATTTGATTCTTCAAAGCCCAGCTCAGAGGGTGGCTCCTCCTCCAAGGTCTTTCTTGATCCAATTCCACCCCCGTCTCACCTTCTGTTGTTAGTCCAAAAATACATGTGCCAGTTTGCATCTTGAATCTGTCCCTCTGCAGACAGAGGTGGGTAGAGCGCTAGAAAGTAAGGTAGCGTGTGGAGGAATTGTTGGTTGGTCATTGAATTAACTGAACGACTTCTTCAAAGTTGTTTTCAATGTACATTCTTGAAGAGTTACTTAGGACACCAAGAGGCTAAGTAATCAGCGCCACCTGGACCATCCATGTCAGAGGCAGGATTTGAACCTTGGTCCTCCTGACTCTGGATCTAGCCCTCTGTCCATTGTGCCATATTATCTTAAACTTGTTTATATTCATTTCATTTGGTTCTAAAGGTGGGTCTAGTGAGGGTTCTGTTTTGTTTTCTATTTTAAAGTCCTCAATTTAGACCAGAGAATAGATCACTAATTTAGGAGGCCTTATGGCTGATAGATGTTCTGGACCATTTTGAGAAGACAAAGCAGCAGGGCTGAAAGTTCTCTGGGAGTGAGAGATCCAAGAGTAAGTAAATCTTAGGAATCCTCTGGGCTGTCATGGGGTGACAAATGACAGGAGCCCAAGGAGAAACTTTAAAGGAATTCCAAGAGAATCCTTCTCTTCATTCCAGAGCTCATGGTTTCTCTACTGACTGACAGCCCAGGTTTTCCTTTCACCCACCCTCTCAAAATAATAGCTACCATAGAGAGCTTTAAGGTTTTCAAAGCACTTTAAAAATATTATTTCATTCTTACAACAATCCTGGGAGATAGGCGTTATTGTTATCATCCTATTTTCAGGTGGGGAAACTGAGGCAGGTTAATTGACTTGCCTTGGGTCACATAGCTAGGAATGATGCGAGACACGATTTGAACTCGGGCCTTCCTGGCACAAGGTCCAGTGCTCTACTCACTGTACCACCCAGCTGCCTGGAAGCCTCATGGTTCTTCAAAACACAACTCAGGTGTGACCTCGTATACCAAGATCTTTCCTAATTCTCTCCCACCATTATTCTACCTCATACTATTAGTACTATTTCTTCTACTATCTTATATAAATTCCTCAATGACTTTGTATTTAGTTTACTTATATGTGTTTGAAATTTTTCTCTCCAGGAAAATACTTCAGGGCAGGTTCTAAAGTGGTTTCTCTCTCTCTCTCTCTCTCTCTCTCTCTCTCTCTCTCTCTCTCTCTCTCTCTCTCTCTCATCTGTCTCTGCTCCTTTCTCTCTATATGTCTTTCGGTGTCTCTGTTTCTATCTCTCTGCCTCTGTTCCTCTCTGTCTTTCTGTGTCTCCATCTTTCTATCTGTCTGTCTCTCTGTGCACGTGTCTGTCTGTCTGTCTCTCTGTATGTCTCTGTCTCTGTCTCCATCTGTCTTTCTCTCTGTCTCTCTGTCTCTGTCTATCTCTCCTTCTCACCAGTTCTTCTGCATGCCAGATGTGAACACAAATGATGACCACGGCCACCTTTCTGTTGCAGGCTTCCTACTGCAGCCTTTGCTGGGTGCTTGGAGCGACAGGTGCACTTCAAAGTTTGGAAGGAGACGGCCTTTCATCCTGGTGCTGGCTATAGGTTTGTGCTTTTGCTATTTTAAACCCTTGCCCCAAGGATCAACATCTTGATTTCAGAAAAGCCTAACCTGATGATGAAAGCAACTGTGCAGAGAATTCCCACCTACCTTACCCAGGGAGCAGCTGGTTTGACTTTTGTGTTTTTACCTTCAGACACTTTCCTGAACTGAGATGTAAATCATGTCGAAGGACTCATCCTTACCCTGTGAATATGACTTATATTGGGCCACCTGCTTGATTTCAGGACAGGGAAAGATTTTCCACGACTTGGACCCTGGAGCAGAGCTTCCTAAAGTTTTTTCACCCATAACCCCTTCAGCCACCCACGTGGGGTTGTTACCCACAATTTAAGAAGCCTGTTCTAGAGGACTAAGTATCTCATCATAGATGGCAAACCTATTTGTCACATGGAGGATTGTGCTAAGTCACAACACAATTCCAAATGGCTGGCCCTGGTACTCCCCAAGGGCATGTTGCTGGGCCGACAGCAGCCTGGGGTTTAGGTTTTAGTTCAAAGTTAATGTCTTCTCCTGGTTGACTCACTAGGATTTTTTTCCCCTTCTTGTGTCCTAGGTGCTCTCCTGGGGCTTTCACTTTTGCTGAATGGGAGAGACATTGGCTTAGCTCTGGCAGACACCGTCAGTAATCATAAATGGGGCATCATTCTCACCGTATGTGGAGTGGTCCTCATGGATTTCAGTGCTGACTCAGCAGACAACCCCAGCCATGCCTACATGATGGACGTATGCAGTCCTGTGGACCAGGACAGAGGACTGAACATCCATGCCCTCTTAGCAGGTATTATACAGCTTTCAAAAGGCCAGTCATGGCCTTGCTCAACATGGCGCCATGGTCCTTACACAATGAAAGAGCTGGTTGTTCAATTTAACTGAATTAACTTCTTGCTAACAAAAGCTTTCTAACCATTAAAACTATCTCAGACCTGAATGAGGGTAGAAGGTAGTGAGTTCCCTCTTCACTGTAGGGGAAGGGGGATGGTCTTCAAGCAAAGGCTGGATGATCATTTATTTGAGGAGTTGTAGAGAACAGTCTGTTTTGGCTGCCTGTTAGACTAGCTGGCCTCTGATATTCTATGAATGTGCCTCAGTTGAGGATGAAAAAATTAATTCTTTGTAGTCTGGTGGAGAGGGATGGTGATTTGCATCGATGGAAGGAGCTGCCCTACAGATGAAAAAAGAGGTTAATCCAAGTGGGAAAACAAAAGTTCTTGTAGCGATTGAGTTCCACTGAATGCCCATAGGCTTGAGATCATTTACACAATCATAGCTCATAGGATCATAGATTAAAGTTGGAAGGTGTCTAAGAAGACATCAAATCCAACCCTCTCATCTTACAGAAAAGGAAACTGAGGCCCAAAGTAGTTAGGTGACTTGCCCAAGGTCAACACTCTGACTTTGAATCTAGTGCTTTTTCTTCTGATCAGGGGAAAGAATCAGCTACATGGCTTATTTTAACATCTGTAGAGTTCTAATGGAGCAGGAGGGGCAGTACAACACAGTGGGTAAAGCCTCAAAGTTAGGAAGACCCAGGCTCAAGTCCCACTTCTGATACACTGCCTGGATGACCTTGGGGAGGCCCCTCAGCCTGACTCAGTGTCTCCAGACAGCTCTCTCACTCTGTAGGTCACAAAGCAGATGCCGATCGACTTTGGAGGAGGGAGTTTCCTCACAGGGAGGAAATGCCAATGAAATAAAAGGACTGGACCAAAACAAGAATTTTCTAATGAGAGGCAGCAGGTGCTTAGCAGGCTCACTTTGCATTCAGGAGAATCTGGATTTAAGATCTGCCTCTGATACATATAAGGTCAGAAGGATTTTCAACATTGCTAGTTCTTGATACTGATGAAATCTGGACCAAACAAAAAATATTTTTAAAGTTAAGAATATTAGAAATAAAACAAAAAAGGAACATGTACAAAATAAATACGAGGTAATTTGGGGAAGAAGAAGGCCCTAGTCAACAAGTGGGGGCAGGAAGATAGTGCTTGAGCTAAGCTTTGAAGGAAATTCAGGATATCTAGAGATATACAGCAAAAGTAGTGACCAGGGAAGGGAAGTTTTATTGGAGTAAGGGTGGACTGGGGTTGTCACAGGGATAGTGAATGGGGTGATAGGGCAATGGATTTTCTTGTCTTTTTAAAATTTTGATTGATTGTTTTCAGAGCAAGAGATGAAAAGAGGGTATGTGTAGGGCAAGGAGATGTACTCCCATGGCAGAATGGATGGTGACATGTCCCAAGATGTCCTGGATGGATGGATGAATATGAAGCGTGGTCTGGGGGCAAGCTATTTATAGTCTTTTGGGTGATTTTGCATTCACTCAGTAACCAACCAAGCATAGCCCAAGTGGAGCTCTGAGCTTCACAGATTAGCTCACCCAGGGAAAAGAGGCATGGTCTCTGGACCATATGGAGCTATCCCATGTAGGAAAGCAGGGGCAGCGAAAAGATGGCAAGATCACTAACTTAGAGAGAAAAATGTCCAGACTGCCCCCCCTTTCTCCTCATTGCCCTCCAATACATGTCTACCCCAAGATGATTTGAGGTAAATTTTATAAGATTCCTTCACAGGAAAAATATCATAATGTCTTACAATGCAATTTGCAGCTAACATTCCAGAATAATAGTCACTGCTCAGTTCTTTCCGGACCCCTGCTACCATCAAGGATTGAAAGGGAAGTCTGCCTTCCTGTGATCGACATCACAACACCTTCTGGACAGCGGAGGAAGGCCCTTCCCCAGAGGAGCCAAGCGTGCAGTTGCTTCTGGGAACGGGGAAGGCAAGACAGATTTGGTTATTGTCCCCGCCCCACTTCCAAGTGGGGTAGGAAGGGAATAAGCGTTTATTTGGCAGCTACTAGGTGACAGATGCTGCAGAAGTATTTTCTCATTCGATCCTCTCAACAACCCAGAAAGGCAGGTGATGTTTATTATTCCCATTTTACAGCTGAGGAAACTGAGGGAAACTAAGGTTAGGTGACTTGCCGAGGGTCACACAACGAGTTAGTTTTTTTTCTTTTTTTTTGTCTTTTTGGAGGAGGGAAGGCAGGACGTTTCGGGTTAAGCGACTTGCCCAAGGTCACACAGCTAGTAAGTGCTAAGTGTCTGAGGTCGCATTTGAACTCAGGTCCTCCTGACTCCAGGGTGGGTGCTTTATTCACTGTGCCACTTAGCTACCCCAACTAGTTAGTTTCTGAGTCCAGATTAGAACTCAGATCTTCCAGACTCTGTGCTCAGTGCTTTTTTCCACTGAACTACCAAAGCCTTGGCTTTTGTTTTTTTTATTTTCCTGAAGAGAAAAGTCTGGAATGGGCTAGAGAAATGGACTAGAGAAAATAAGATTTCTTAATATAATCCACTCCCTTTTGTGCTCCTCAGCACAACTATTTGAAGCAAAAATCTAGATTAATCCTCAATTATGTACCTGCTAACCTGTAGCAAACTATATTACTTTATTTGGTTCAAAATATGGAGCTCTCTCTGTTTTGCTTTAATACATTAAATGCAGCAAAACAATGAAATGACAAGAACTGTTCAGGATGCATTAGCTAGTGATTCAAGAAATTCTGGACCTTATAGCATTGCTCTGTCTAATTAAAATGTCTCAGCATGTTAAGTGATAATTTTTAGTGAAGAAGGGGGACTTCTTATGTATTTGCCTAGGCAGAAATGGTTTGGAGTCCTCCCAAACCCACCTGGAGCTTATTCAATTAGACTCCTCTCATAAGGACAGTAGTTTTTCTAAATGCATCAACTAGTGGTCTCTAGGACTTCATGTGAATTCCAGACTGAAACTGAAGTGTTGACTTTATCCCAATTAAATTTCACTTATTGCCTACTAGTCAAAGACTCTCGGTGTCCATTAGAAAGCTGTAGTTAGAGCAAGGGTATTGGAGAGCAATAGCTTGTTAAAGAAAGGGTTACCTTTGCAATCTCTAGCTGAACAATGACAACTGTCTGTCTCTCTCCCAACTTTAGATTCTGTAATAAGATAACAGATAATACTCTTCTCACACAGATCACCAGTATCAGGAAGTATGTCTATATCTTGTTAGTTTACAAAGTGCCATGATATCAAAATGGGATAAATGTCATTGGGAACAATTTATATGTTGATCAGCTTGTACATCATTGTGTACACTTAACAAATACCTTCATGAAGAATACATTTGTGGCCATTGAGGTAGGGAGGAGCAGATACAGATACACGGTAGTAATGTGTCTGGTTGTTCCATACAATATATTTCACGTTCTCAATTGAAGCTTTGATTGTTTCTAACAGAAATTAACATAGCATCTTTAGTCCTGAAGATGGCAAACATTCTACCTCAAGCAAGACCCAGTCTCTCTCCTCTGGAGTAACACGTCCCCCTCAAACTTCATGGGAGCAAAAATTCATTTACAGGGGAATACATACAATCAGTATTTTTTAAATTTTAATTTAATTTAATTTAATTAATTTCATTTAAAATTTTCAGTTCCAAATTCTCTTCCTTCCTCTACCACCTTCCCCACCCATTGAGGAGGTGAGAAATGCAATACTCCTTATATGTAGGAAGTCATACGAAAGGTATTTTACATTCAATATGGAAGATCTTAGCTTCCAATGGCTAGTGGGTGTCTGATGTCATCAAAAGTCCCCTAGTAGTTTCCATCTCTTTGGCATTTACCCTAGCCATAGGGCAAAGTTCATTTCATATTAAAAAAAAACCCAAACCATATATCTTATCATAAGAACTTATTAATTATTGGTGCATTTGAATAAATCAATTTGTATGATAATAAAAGAAAAAGGCCCATCAAGGACGTTGTTCTCTTTGTTTTAATAGCAAGCATATATGTAGATCTTTCCAGTTTGTATTTCTTTACATAGATCTCCTTCCATTTGACCCTCATAACAACCCCAGGAAGTAGGTAGCTATGTAGTTCAGTGGTTAGAGCACTGGAGTCAGGAAGACCCGAGTTTGAATCATGCTTCAGATACTTAACAAGTTGTGTGACCCTCTGTCTACCTCAGTTTCCTCCACTGTCACAGCATCTGCCTCCCAGGTTGGTTGTGAGGATCAAATAAGAGAATATTTGTAATGTGTGTAGCACAATGACTGACACATAGAAGGCACTTAATAAATGCTTGCTCCTATCCCCATGCTACTGTCATATGCATTTCATAGACAAGGAAACTGAGGCCAAGAGTAGCCAGTAAGTGTCTGTGTCTGTGTCTGTGGCAGGACTGGAGATTAAGTCCCTCATGCTCTAGCTGACCCATCACCTAGCTACTTTTTGTCTTGGTCTGATTTCCCAACATCATGGCATGAGTTCCCATTTTTGGTGACTCCTATTAGTGCTGTATCATTTCAGTAAATTGTTGTCGTTCAGTCTTGGCTGACTCGTTGTGACCCCAATTGGGGTTTTCTTGCCAAAGACACTGGAGTGGTTTGCCATTTCCTTCTCCAACTCATTTTACAGATGAGGAAACTGAGGTAAACAGGGGTAAGTGGTTTGCTCAGGATCACACAGCTAGCAAGTGTCTGAGGCCGGATTTGAATTCACCTGACAGATGAGATTGATACAATAATATTGTTAGGGTATTAAAAAAATTTTTTTTTGGAGGGGGCAAGGCAGGGCAGCTGGGGTTAAGCCCAAGGTCACATGGCTAGTTTTTGTGTTAAGCGTCTGAGGTCAGATTTGAACTCAGGTCCTCCTGATTCCAGAGCTAGTGCTCTATTCACTGCACCACCTAGCTGCCCCCTTAAAAAAATTTTTTTGACCAAAAATTTTGTTCTGTAGCAAACACCAATGAGCACCAATTGTACTTCCCACCCCTGTTGTTCAAGTGCATTATTGCAAGGACTAGAACAAGGCAAGGATCATCATCATCATCATCATCATCATCATCATCATCATCATCATGTAGGAGTACTTTAAAGCTTGCAAAGCACTTTACAAATATCTCATTCTAACCCAGAGAGGGAGAGGATATTATTAATTCTATTTTATTTATTTTTTAGAAAATATTTTATTTTTCCTAATTCAAGTAAAAACAATTTCAACATTCATTTTTTAAAATTAGAGTTTCAAATTTTATCCCTCCCTGTCTCCCCTTCCTTAGACAGTAAGCAATCTGATATAGGCTATACATGTACAATCATGTAGAATATATTCCCATATTGGTCATTTTGTGGGAGGAAGGAAGGAAAGTTGGAAGGAAGGAAGGAAGGAAGGAAGGAAGGAAGGAAAGAAAGGAGGAAGGAAGGAAGGAAGAAAGGAAGGAAGGAAAGAAGGAAGGAAGAAAGGAAGGAGGAAAGAAGAAAGGAAGGAAGGAAGGAGGAAAGAAGGAAGGAAGGAAGGAAAAAATAAAGGAAGGAAGAAAGAAGAGAGAGAGGGAAGGAAGAGAGGGAGAGAGGGAGGGAAGGAGGGAGGGAGGAAGGATGGAAAAATGGAAGGAGAGAGGGAAGGAAGGATGGAGGGAAGGAGAAAAAAGAAAGAAAGAGAAAGAAAGAAAGGAAGGAAGGAAGGAAGGAAAAAAGGAAGGAAGGAAGGAAGGAAGAAAGAAAGAAAGAAAGAAAGAAAGAAAGAAAGAAAGAAAGAAAAAGAAAGAGTGAAAGATAGTGTGTTTAGATCTGCATCCAGACTTCATCAAGGCTTTCTCTGAAGGCAGATAGCATTTTTCATCCTGAGTCCTTTGAGATTGTCTTGGATCATTGTATTATTCCCATTTTATAGGTGATTTTATTTTCTAAAGTGATAAGGAAACAGAGGCAAATGGGTTAAGTGACTTGCCCAGGGTCACACAGCTGGTTAATTGTCTGAAGCTGGCTTTCAACTCTGATCTTTCTCACTCCTGGTCAAATGCTTCTATTCATTCTGCTACCTAGCTATCACTTTAGACAAAAACAAGCCTTGCAGAAAGTCATAAGTGTTCTCCCTGAAGGACAAAAGTAAAGCCCCAGCTGTTGGCTTTGGAGTCAGACTAGGTCTGGAGCCACTCTTTCCGAGGTTCCCCTAGCTTTTCTCAAGTTGGGCTTTCTGCATCCTCTGCAGAACTCAAAGTTGGCTGATTCACAGGAGCATGATTTCAGCTGCACCCATGTAACGGGGAGCCTGGTCACTTTCCTGGGCACAGAAGCATCTAGACTAGAGCCTTGATTTCTCATTCAATTAGCCAAAAAGTCAATGAGATAGTAAGTCTAAGAAAACTGGGGGTGAGGAGATGGTTGATGTTGGTGGTGAGGCAGTTGGGGTTAAGTAACTTGCTGAGGGTCACACAGGTAGGAAGTGTCAAGTGTCTGAGGTCAGATTTGAACTCAGGTCCTCCTGACTCAAGAGCCAGTGCTCTATCCACTGTACCACCTAGCTACACCTTGAGGAGCTGCTTTTATGAAGGACTTTAAATGTCCCACTAGGATTTTGTATTTGATCATGAAGGTGACAGAGAACCACTGGAGTTAATATTGAGTAGGAAGTGACATGATTAGACCTGCATTTAGGAAAATCACTTGAGTGGCTGAATGGAGGATGGACTGGAGTAGGGAGAGACTTGGGGCAGGCAGAGCCACCAGCAGCTATTGCAAGAATCCAGGTGTGAGGTGAAGGGGGTCTGCACCAAGGTGGCAGTGGAGGAGAGAAGGGGACTCATTTGAGAGATGCTGCAAAGATGAAATCAACAGGCCTTAGAAACAGATTGAATATTGGGTGGGCGGAGGGGGCAGAAATAGGGAAGAACTCAGGACGACTCAGAGGTTGCAAGCCTGAGGGACCGGGAGGTTGGGGATGCCCTTGCCAGCAATGGGGAAGTTGGGGTGGGGGAGGATTTAGGGACAAAATAATGAGTTTTGTTTTGGGACACAGTGAGTTTAAGATGTCTACTGGTCATCCATTTTGAGACATGAGATTGGAGGTCAGCAGAGGGGCTGGGACAGGCTCGGTAGATTTGAGAATCATCAGCTGAGATGGTAATTAAATGCATGGGAGTTGATGAGGTCACCAAGTGAAATGGTAAAGGAAGAGAAGAGAAGAAGCCCCACGGCAGAAGAACCATGAGGTTGTGGTGAAGACAAAGAACAGGAACCAGGGTTGGAGGCCCAGGGAGAGGTAGAACCTTGACAGGTTAGGATCCAATAAGGATATTTAAGAATTCATGAACATGCAAGTGCATCCCTTTGGTGAGGGAGGAGGGGTGGAGATCAAGGGTATGACATCATTACATATATAGAGATCGATCAAAATTTCTGGCCGTTAACTGAGGTCACCAACAAGAATTTATCAAGTACGTTCCACGTCCTAAAACAAAATGAAAGTCACTTCCCTCAAGAAGCTTACATTCTATTGGGGGGATATAATAAATATATCTTTCAGTATTTGTACCAATTTGTTGTTGTTTTGTAGATTTAGTTAGTCAAGTCCGGATCTTTGTGACCTCACTGGGGTTGTCTTGGCAAAGACACTGGAGTGGTTTGCCATTCCCTTCTCCAGTTCATTTTACAGATGAGCAAACTGAGGCAAACAGGGTTAAGTGACCTACCCAGGATCACATAGCTAGGAAATGTCTGAAGGCAAGTTTGAACTCAGGACCTCCTGACTCCAGGCCTGGTATTCTAACCACTGCACCACCTAACTGACCAATTTGTACCAATACAACATAATTCAAAGAAACTTGTGGCGGGAGATTGCATTAACCTCATGGCACATCAGAAAGAGCTTCACTAGAAGGCGGCTTTGCTATGGGAATATGAGTGGAAAGAGAACATGCCAGGGCCCTGCACCCCAGGGGGCTGGTCTGAGAGCCGGAGTCTGCCTGCATCTGTGTTCTGCTTACAGATCACAGTGAAAGAACAGTCACAAATCCTGGCACATCGGATCGGCTTATTAGCCTTTGGAAAAGAAAAGAACAATGAGGCTTTGACTTCAACAACTTTCCAACACTTGAACTGCCATTTTTAGCAAAAATCCTGCTTTTTCTTCCCATGCTCCCACCTTTATCACAATGTACAACCAAGTAAAACCAACATAGCAGCTCTCTGCGCAGAGGTGGGAGGTGAGACGTGCTTCCCCATCAGTCCTCTGGCACCAAGCTTGGCCACTGCATCCATCAGATCCTGGTGTCCAGAGAGATCCAGGGAGGTTCAGATGGGATAATGTTTGTAAAGTACTTCGTACAGTGCTGGCCTATGGTGGGCAAATAAAGGTTTCCTCCTTCCTTCCTCTCCCTCCAAGGTGCTTCTCAAGGTGGTTTTATGTTGGCCATTGAGTATACTGGGTCCTGCTTTCTTTGCTTCGAATCCATTGACACAAATCTTCCCAATTTTTCTCTGATTTTCTCATACTTGTCATTTCTTACACTGCTAACATGCTGTATTGGGGCAGCGAGGAGGCATCATAGTGTATAGAGCCCTTGGCCTGGAATTGGGAAGACTCATCTTCCTGAGTTTAAATCTGGCCTCAGACACTTATTAGCTGGGTGACCCTGGGCAAGTCACTTACCCCTGCTTAACTCAGTTTCTCCATTTGTAAAATGAGCTAGAGAAGGAAATAGCAAATTGTTCTGGTATCTTTGCCAAGAAAATCCCAAATGGAGTCACAAGGAAGGGCATGACTGAAAAATGACAGAACAACCACCACAAAATTATGCTCTATTATATTCATACCCCACCATATGTTTAGACATTTTCCAAATGATGTGGTCCTGCTTTGTTTCCAGGTTGTTGCTACCCCAAAGAGTGAATATTCTTACATATATGGAACTTTCCCCTCTGCCTTTGACTTCATAAGGAATGTAAACTGTTTTCTCCTCCCTTTCCCTCCCTTTCCCTTCCCTCCCCTTGGCAAGGAAAGAGATTTCAATCCTATTTTTCTCACCAGGTCTTGGAGGAGGCTTTGGATATGTCGTTGGAGGCATAAACTGGGACAAGACCAGTTTTGGCAGAGCCCTGGGTGGGCAGCTGCGAGTTATTTACGTCTTTACTTCTGTCACCTTGAGTGTCACCACCGTGCTGACGCTCATCAGCATTCCAGAGCGGCCCCTGCAGCCCTTCAGTAAGAAGAAGACTGTGATGAAGAGCCCAAGCCTTCCTCTTCCTCCTTCTCCCCCCGTCTTGTTTGAGGAAGGCACCACTGACAGTCTTGGCTCTCAGAATGCAACTCATTTGTATGCCAGTTTCACCAGCCCCGTTTCTCCTCTCAGCCCTCTCACACCCAAATATGGTAGCTTCATCAGCAGGGAAAATTCTCTGACTGGGATTAATGAGTTTGCATCCTCCTTTGGAACCTCCAATATTGACAGTGTTCTCATAGACTGCTTCACTGTGGGTCATGATAACTACCTAGCCCTCCCTGCTAGCTTACCCAGGCAGACCATCAGTGTCAGCTTCCCAAGGGCTCCTGATGGCTTCTACTGTCAAGAAAATGGAATTCTGGAAAGAGGGGCAGCCTCAGTGAATCATGGGCCGGAAGGAGACACGTTACGGGTAGGCTCTTTGGATGCTCCAAAGCCTCGATCATCTGGGATTCTGAAAAGGCCTCAGACATTGGCTATCCCAGATGCTGTAGTAGGAAGTTGTCCAGAAAGTAGCAGGAGAAGGAATGTGACCTTCAGTCAACAGGTAAGAGCAAATAGAGGGGGGGGGAGAGGAAGATCCAACAGCATTTGTTAGTGAAGATGATATGCTTAGAGCTATTATGTAGGAATCACTGCAGATGAAGATTGGGTAGAACTTGAAAAGAGGAAAACCAAGCTTTGATACTGGGGAAAAATCACTCAATCCAGCTGTCCAGAAGTAAAGGGGCTGCCTTAAGAAGTAGTGGGCTCCCTTCATGAGAGGCCTCAAGTGGAGGCTATAGGCTCATTTCTTAGGCATAATATATTGGGAATTCATTTTTCAGGGTTGGGTGGGACTGGAGAGCAGCTGAGGTCTTTTCTACAATTCTATGAGGTTGTGAAAGTCCCATGGGCCACTACAAGAGGTAGAGAGGCTCCTCCTCCCTGGCAGCCCTTGAGTGAAGCAAATTTGACCTATTAACTAATTGTTGGGTGTATTGGAGAGGCCAGAACCAAAACTCGGTTAAATTTGTGGCATGTGAAAGTCAATGCCCTCTTTTCAGTAGCTAAAAGGAATAGAGTTTAAAGCACCAGGTTACTCTTTTTAAATTAAAAATTTTTCAATTACAAATAAATTTTCTCTCCTTCCCATCCTCTACCATTGGGGGGAAAAAAACCCTTTATGACAAATATGCTTAGTCAAGCAAAAAATGAATCCTTGCATTGACCATGTCCCAAAAGTCTTGTATGGATCTCAGTCAGGGTTTTGAAGCCATCACCCCTCTGTTGGGAGGTGGGTAATAGCACGCTTAATTGTCATAGCTCCTTGTTAGCAAAGATAATTAGTTAAAATAGGAAACTAGAGTCACTAATTCCCAATCATGGTTCAACTGAATTTGTCTAACTATTTTAACGTCATGTCGTTTTCATGTCATATCAAAAGGTTGATCTCAAAGTTGGCCAATTTCCCTCTGCTGGTCCTGGGCACCACAAAGGCTAGTGATGGCTCTGGGAGAGGGAATTTTTGTTCATAAGGGTCAGGCAGGATGACCTTTAGGTTCTCTTACAATTCTGAGATCCTAGTTGAGTCTGGGAGCTGCCTTATTATAAGTAGGTATTACATGTAAAAAAGCAGAAAGCCTTGTAAATGGGAAAATTCTGAACTCCTATAAAGGGTTATACAGGCTCGACATTTGTCTAGAGGTGTGTTATCTTCATATCAGGTTGGCTGGCTGACCAAAATGAATACAATTCAGTAAACATTTGTTATGAGATTACTATGTGCAAATTACTCTGAGGAAACAGAGGCAAGAATGAAACAGTCCTATCCCTCAGGGAGCTGACATTCTATGGGGGGATACAAATGCATAGGTGAGTAAGTGAAAAGTATGTAGAAAGTGATTCAAAGTAACTTCCTAAAGGAGACTCGGGTGCTAATGTCAGGGAGCTTTGGAGGAAGCTTAGGATCCTGCTGGGAGGGGAGGGAATGAGCAGACTGGAGAGTCACTTCCATGGTGTCACAGAGCCAAGAGATGGAGAATCATGGAGAGGGATGGCTGGCAGTTGAAGACTCCAGACGGTAAGGAATATGGAATTAGGATGGGCTTGCATTTCCATTGCCAGGAGGAAGAATTTGTACTTTATCTTCTGGGCCATAGAGAACCACCAAAGTTTTTGAGGGTTGAGGTTGGTGACCTGGTCAGATATACGTCCTAGTAATATTAATTTGGCAGCTGTGTAGAGGATAGATTGGTGAGGGAAGAGACTAGAACCTGGGAGACAAATGAGTAGCTTATGATAATAGATAAAATGAGAGAAACTTTCAGCATTTTGCAAACTCCAAAGTGCCATAGAAATCCTTATTGTTGGTGTTAATTATCCAGGTCAGAGGTGGTGAGGACCTGAAATAGGATGATGGAGGCTTTGTAAAGGGAGGAAGGAGATGGAGGGGAGAGACGTGGAGGTAGGAACAACTTATTCGATTGGGATGTGAAGGGAGAGAGGAGTTAAGGCTTAGTACAGAGTTAGGAAGGTGATGGCATCCTCAACAGAAATGGAGAGCCTTGGAGGAGGGATTGATTTGGGGGAAATAAGTTCCTTTTAGGACATGTTGAGTTTGAGATGCCTATGGGACATTCAGGAGAGATGTTCGGCAGGTAATATGGGACTAGAGCTCAAGACAGAGTGTGGGGCTGGATTTAGGAGTCATCTTAATGGATATGACCATTGAATTGTGGGATGTGACTAGAGATAAAAGGGCCTGGGGCAAAGTGATCATTCTTTAAAATTCTGTCAATGCCTTTAGAAAATGCCAGGAAAGAAAATATACCCTAGAACAGCAGTTCTCAACCTGTGGGCTATGTTCAATTTAAATACATCCTGCATATCAGATATTTACATTACGATTCATAACAGCAAAATTACAGTTAGGAAGTAGCAATGAAAATAATTTACGGTTGGGGGTCACCACAACATGAGGAACTGTATTAAAGGGTTGCAGCATTAGGAAGGTTGAGAACCACAGCTCTAGAAGAATTGTTCAGTTTGTCACTGAATGTTTTAGGTGCTTCCTTTATTTTTTGAACTGGCCATCAAGAATCTTGACCATGGGTATCTTTGACTTGTTCTTTGTTCTTTGTTCTTGAAGAGGACCAATGACATCACAGGGGCTTGGAAAAGGAAGTAACCCCAAAAGATAAAAACTAAGAATAAGATGTAGAAAGATTGAAGGAAGCAGTTGTTTATCTCAAGTATCTACCATTAAGTCCCGGAAGAAAATGAGCCATGCTTGGAAGGGTGGAGAGGTGAGGTTTTCCAAAAAGATAAAGCAAGCCTCAGAAGAGTTATTCACTTTTATTTAGGTGCCTGTTGGTTGAGTGACAGGAACACAAACTAAATCCTGGGTTTTTATTTTACTCCTGATTGGATACGACCTGGAGCAAGTACCCAAAGAGGCCATTTTACTATTTGTAGGGTAGGGTTAAAACACTGATGTGGATGAAGTTGATTCAGTTCAAGTCAATCCAATGAGCATTTAGTCATTGCCTACTGTGTGAAAAGCACTGTGCTCACCCCAGAACAAAAATGAAACAGTCACAGTTTCAGAAATGGAAGTTATCTTAGGCTAACAGGACTGGGGCTAGAGACCATCAAGGACAATTTACATAATTTGCAGATGAGGAAACTGAGACCCAAAGCTGTTAAGTAACTTGCCCAAGTGTCAGTAGGTAGTAAGTGGCTGAGAAGGAATCTGAACCAGGTCCTCTGCCTCCCAGTCTGCTGCGGTAGGAGCTTTGTCCACTGCACTTCGTAGCCTACAAGTCTCCACCCTCTAGGAGCTAATGCCCTACTAGGGGACTTGCATGGCTAAGGAAATACAAAGTAATTTTAGGGAAAGTGGGGTTGGGGGAAGCAGCGGTAATTTGTGGAATCAAGGAAGCTTCCATGTAGGAGGTGGGGCTTGAGGGGAGCCTTGAATAAAGATAGAGGTTCCAAGAGGAAGGAGAGTATTCCGGGCATGGGAGACGTCCTAAGCCAAGGTCCAGAGTAAAGGACGTAATGATGAGTTCAGGAGGCTGATTGGGAAGGAGGGGAGGGATCGTGTGAAACAGTGTTTCCATATGAATTGTGACCTTCAACAAGCTAGTGCAGGCTCAAAAGGAGATCTTTAGATGTACTAAAATTTGTACCTGGATGCCAATTTGAAATGTGAACACTGCATGTCCCAAGGTGGATCAAAGCATGATCTTTATGGAGGAGGACGTAGGTTTGTAAATCATCTCTGCCCCTAAGTACAAATACAACCCTGGGCAACACTTCATCTCTCTGGGTCCCAGTTTCCTTATTCATTCAATAAAGGGGTGGGATTAACTCTAAATTCTCCTACACCTCTAAATTGGTAGTTGCTCCTACCCGCCCCCCCCCAACCTGTTGACTCTTAAGTAGTGTGACTATGATCTTAATTTAAGACCTGAATTCAAATTTGGCCTCAGACTCATAGTAGCTGTGTGACCCTGGGCAAGTTACTTGACCTATTTCCCTCAGTTTCCTCATCTGTAAAATCAGGATTAAAAAGTAAGCATCTATGTCTCTCAGTTATTTTAAAGATCAAATGAAATAATATTAGCAAAGTGACTAGTGATGTGCCAGGTGCTTATTAGGTGCCATATAAATGTCAGCCATAAACAAGGACAATTATCATTGTCATCATCTCACAGTCACAAAACTTCAGACTCGGAAGGGACCTCAGTGGACAGGAGTCCCTCTGCCACCCTCCCAACAAGAGGTCGTTCAGTCTCTGCTTGGAGCCCCGCAATGAGGGGACCTCACCACCCCTCGAGGCGGCTGATTCCACTTTTAGGTAGCTCCAATTGACAAACAATTGTTCTCTGCAATTCCCTACCCAGTCACGCACCAAATTAGGGCACCTAATTCTCTCTTCAGAGTCTAAACAGAATGAGCCTAATCCCTTTTTCCTGTGACAACATTCAAAGTTTTTAAAGACAGTTAGGTGGCACAGTGGATAGTGTGTCAGGCTTAGAGTCAGGAAGACCCTGGGCAAGTCACTTATCTCTGCCTCAGTTTCCTCATCTGTAAAATGAGCTGGAGAAGGAAATGTCAAACCACTGCAGTATCTCTGCCCAGAAAATCCCATACAAGGTCACAAAAAGTCAGACAGGACTGAAACAAATAACAACAACAAGGTGGTGGTCCCCCCCCCCGACTCCCCTCAAGGCTGGACATCCCCAGTTCCTTCAGCTGATCTTTAGATGGCATAGATTCCAATCTCTTCACTGTGATGATGACTTAAAATGTCTCTCCCCCTTTGATTCTCTGGAATGTTCAAGGTCACTCAACCTGAGGACCTGGGTTCAAATTCTGACTCTCCTATTTACAGGTTGTGTGACCTTGAGTAATTCACTCTGTTTCCTCGTCCACAGAATGATGGGGTGGTACTAGCTGGAAACCGGGGCCCCTCCTGCACAAAATTCTTCCATCCTGTCCATAGCTTTCTAACTAGCAAGAATACTGGACTGTCGGCTAGAGGGCGCTGTAAGCCATCACTTGGCCCCCATTTTCTCATCGTCAGTTCCTTTTAGCTCCAAATCTCTGCAACTGTGAGCAGGGAGTTCATAAGATTAGGGGTGAGGAGCCTGCAGCCTCCAGGTCACATGTGGCCCCCTAGGTCCTCGGGTGCAGTCTTTTGACTGAGTCCAAGTTTTACAGAACAAATTCTTTTATTAAGGGGATTTATTCTATGACATTTGGGTTCAGTCCAAGGGCTGCACTTGAGGACCTAGAGGGCCATGTGTGACCTCGAGGCTGCAGGTTCCTCCCAGGTAGGGTGTCCTGGATCCCTCCCACACACGTGGCATGGAAGCTTTGACCTGTTCCCTTTCTGACTTGGGCTGGTCCATTCCTCTTTGGGTAGCTGGGTGCTCCTGCCACCCTGCTTTTGTTCTCCTGCAGCTTAGAGCTCCTGTGGTCAAGCGGCCCAGCAGCCTTGGCCTCCCTGGGAGCAAGGACCCTGGGCATTCTGCCCAATCTTCTCATTCTGGCCTCACCTTCTGTTTCCTCCTTCAAATGAGTCAATGCTTTGACTGTGATGATCGACAATCTTGCTACAAGCTTGATTTTTGCGCTTTTATCCTTCTTTACAGGTTGCTAATATTTTACTCAATGGTGTCAAATATGAGAGTGAGCTGAATGGCTCTGGGGAGGTCTCCGAGCAGTCACTTTCCATGAGGCGTCTCTGTTCCACCATCTGCCATATGCCGAAAGCTCTTAGAAATCTCTGTATCAACCACTTTCTGGGTAAGTGCTAGCCACATCATGGCTAAGGAAGAAAGGGAAAATCCTGACAACAGAAATGATGTTCAAGGTGGCTTTCCCATGGAAAGTCCTCCCATTAAAATTACTCTTTGGCATTCATGGGATTTAGATCTGGAAATGACTTCAGGAGTCATGAGTTAATAGATTTTGAGCTGGAAGGACTTCAGAGGCCCTCTGGCTCAACCTCATTTGACAGATGAGGAAGGTGAGAACTCTAACTTGCCCAGAGGCTCACAGATAGCAAATGGCAGAGTTGGGATTTGAATCCAAGTCCTCTGCTTTTGAATAGAGCATTCTTAAGGCACTGTCTCCTTTAATTAATTAAGAAAGTCTCCTTTAATTCATTTTAGGCAGTTGTTTGGCATAGTGTGGATAGAATACTGGACTCTTGGGGTCAGGAAGACCTGAATTCCAATCTTGCCTCAGTCACTAACTAGCTGTGTGACCCTGGAGAAGCTACTTAACTTCTGCTTGCCTTAGTTTCTTCATATATAAAATGAAAATAATGATAGCACCTACCTCTCAGTTTTGTTGTGAAGAATTATATATGTCATAAGGAATACACTGAAAGCACTTTGTAAGCCTTAAATACTTAATATAAATGCTATTATTATTATTCTTAATTTGTCAAGGTGGCTAGCTGAAAATTTGATACAGCACCATTGTTGAGTGGCAAGATTAAAGGGAAGAGAATAAGTATTTCTATGGAGCCTACTATGTGTCAGATAGTGGGTTTAAGTACTTTTTTACAAATATTATCTGCCTTGGCTGCTCTTCACGACAACTATCGTGTCACCCCTCCCTTGGGCAAATCAACATGACCTTTCTGACTCTCAGTTTCTCATGTGTAAAATAACCTGATGAACTTGATGAGACAAGACCCTGAGTCTATGCTCTGAGTCTATGCTCATTTCTCCAGTGGGGGACATGTTTTCTCTAGCCTAAATATCCCCAGTTGGGGGCAAATAAAAAAGCAAAAAAGATGCGCACAAAAAAATAGCTGAACAAATACGTGTGTGTATATACATATATATACATATATGTTTATATACACATATATGTTTATATGCATATGTGTATATATACACACACACATATATGTTTATATGCATATGCATATTTCATCATGGAAAAAGAAAAATATCTCCGTTCAAGTTCATGTGGTAGATCTTTTTTTTTGTGCTTTTTGGAGGGGGGAGGGCAGGGCAATTGGGGTTAAGTGACTTGCCCAAGGTCACATGGCTAGTAAGTGTGTCAAGTGTCTGAGGCTGGATTTGAACTCAGGTATTCCTGACTCCAGGGCCAGTGCCCTATTCACTCTATTCACTAGCCGCCCTGTGTGGTAGATTACTGTTGCCAAATAAATCTATCACAATGCAAAAATTAGGCAGGTGAAAACCCAGGTGTATATGCTTAAGCACAAGTAGAAAAATAACCCTGAATCATGATTAGGATTCTGACAAGGCCTTTTATGGAAAAAAAATTACATCAGAGGGAGAGATAAGTTTTGATATGTAGCAATTGAATACAACTTCTTAGACCGTAAATTTGAACAGATTTAGTTAAACAGAATCATAATCTCATCCATCTTCTAAGAAAATGGAACTGATTAAAGAAACTATATTAGGTCCCAGATCTAACTGCCTACATTAGAGAGTTCAAAGACGAAGAGATTTACATGTCACAAAGATAACCAAAGGCAGGAGAATCCTTCCACAAATAGTTACGTAAATCACTTTGGGAAGCTCAGAGTCCCTCTTGGCTTCTTATCGCAGGAGTTCAAAAAGTCTTCCTTTAATATTCTCATTCTATGAGTCAGAATTTTAGCTAAGTAAGATTAATATTAAGAGGAGACAGGGTTCAGTTAGCCAAAGGTTCCAGGAGGAATGACATAATGAAACTGAATGAAAGGAAGTACAAACATTCTCATAATAGTATCTTACATGCAGTGATTACACATTCAACAAATGTGTTCTATAGGACGGCTTTTTAAGTACTTGAGTAGTTCTCCCTTCCCCCTTTCTCTTCTTTTGGATAAATATTTCTGCTTCCTGCACAGATCCTCGTGGACTTTCACCATGTGTATGTTCTGAAATGAGGGTATTAGATTATGAGGGAGTAAGGAAGGGACAGTACTATATAATGATACACAGATGGACATAGAAGCCCTTTTCTGTGTGAGGTTGTGGGGAAGGACCTACTATGTGCCAGACGTTATGCTAAGCACTCTACAAATATTATCTCATTTGATCCTCACAACAATCCTAGGAGGTAGGTACTGTTATTATTCCCATTTTACAGTTGAGGAAACTGAGGCAAAGAGGTTAAGTGACTTGCCCAAGGTCATGCAACTAGTAAGTGTCTGAAGCCAGATTTGAAGTTAATCTTCTTGATTCCAGGCACAGCGATCGATCCACTTCTGTCCTGAAGTATAGGAGAGAGAGAGTGTGGGGCTTCGTTATTAGCAGCCTTTTCTACTTGTGTCTTCTCTTGTAGGATGGCTCTCATTTGAGGGTATGCTGCTTTTCTACACGGACTTTATGGGTGAGGTGGTCTTCCAAGGGAACCCCAAAGCTCCTCACACTTCAGAAGACTATCAGAAATATAATGCAGGAGTCACCATGGGATGCTGGGGGATGTGCATCTATGCATTCAGCGCGGCATTCTATTCAGGTATTCAGTCCAAACACATGATCCAATCAATGTTTGTTGTTCTGCTATGGACCAGGTTCTGTGCTGGGTGCTAGGGAGACCCAAGATAAAGTAAAGCAGATCTTGATCTCAAAGGGCAAACACAGACATAGATAAGTCAACATACAAATATGCAAAAGTGATTTTGGGGGGTGGGGTGAAACCCTAATAACTGAGGATGGGGGAGAGGTTCAGGAAAGACCTCTTGTGGGAGGCTGCTTTTACTTTGAGCCTGGAAGGGAGCTAGTGAGTCGGCAAGAGGTGGAGTTGAGGAGGGAGAATATTCCAGCTATGGGAGCCAGCCTGTGCAAAAGCAAGGAGATGGGATATGGAAAGGTGTAGAAAAGGTGTAGAGAAAAGCAATGAGGTCAGTTTGATTGGAATGCCATGTTGGAGGACAAGTGGGCAGTCTAGAAACATGTCTTAGAACTGTATCCCAAAAGGCTTGAGATTCCAAACAGAGGCAAAATAAGGGTATGAATAGAAAGGTTGATAAGTAAATAGTTATATAAATATCTCTTCAGAAGGAAGTAATAATGATAACTAGTATTTATTTAGGACTTTAGGGTTGGAAAGTGCTTTGCAAATATTATCTCATTTGATACTCACAACCTTGGAAATTAGGTACTTTTGTTATCCCTTCTTTACCAATGAGGAAGGCAGGTTAAATGACTGGCCCAAGGTCACACAGCTAGGAGCTGTCTGGGGGTAGATTTGAATTCAGGTCTTTCTTCCTCCAGTACTGGTGCTCCATCTACTACGCCACCTAGCTGCCTCTAAAAAGTCTAGGCTCCAGACATCTTTGAAATCGTGTATAACATTTAGCTGGGCACTGGGCTGCTTTAACAGTAGGTTTTATTTGTGCCTTTTATTAAATGTTCCAGATCATTTGGAGAAGACATAGCTTCTTCTGAAAATTTCCTTGTTAGGTAACACAATCAAACACCCATTGTATAGTAGATGAAGGTGGAAGTTTTCTTCAAAGTTTCTTTGTAGGTGGAGAAAATTAACAAATTAAAAAACTAATAAAATAAAATCTTATAAAATCCAATTTTCAAAAAATGTTATCAAAGCTAAGGTTTGCATCCTCCATGCAAAACTGCTGGTGAGGATTCTCATCAAGACAAGCATGAAAAATGAACTCAAAGTTGATGAGAAGGGTACACAAGATATTCCCATATTATAAAATTGGTGACCCCATTACTACCTGCATTAGATGGGGTACCCTCATTTTTACAAATGGAGGAGAAGGCACAGGACCCCTGGAAGGCAATGGCAAGGTTTACAATAAAGATATAAATGGTCCTTTTAACATGCAGACCCCAAAGGACATTGAGCTGCTCCGGGCTGACATTCTACACTGCCACCCTTGGTCTCAGTTCCTTTCTTTCTGTGACTCCCAGAACAAAAATCTCGAGTATTTGAGGTTTCAATAGGAAATGGGGCTGTGGCGGCCAATTCTCTTTGGAGTAAGCTTTTTAAAAAACTGCTGCCTCGAAGGACAAATTGGACCATTTAATGCTTTCAATTTAATTCAATCTAGCCAGCATTTATTAAGAACTATTTACTATGTATGGTCTGGACTTTATGTCAGATGCTGGGGAGACAAAGGAAAAAAACAAAACTTTTCAACTCTTCCTGCCCTCAAGGATCTTACATTCTAATGCGGGGAGGGGAATTTACAAATATGTAATATACAAGGTCGTTTCAAGTGGGAGTGGGATGGACATTAAAAGCCTTGTGTAGGAAATATTAGCCAAGCTATGCTTTGAAGGAAGCTAGGCATTGACAAGAGGCAGAAATGAGAAGGGAATATGTTCTGGGCAAGGAAGAGCCCCTTTGAGACGTCAGGACAGGCTAGCTTGACTGATAGAGTCAAAGTGAAAGGTAATGATATGAAATAGTCTAGGAAAGGTAAGTGGGATGTTTTGTGATCTCTGTGGTGGCTCACTATCTTTCTCTGTTTTGTAGCAATGCTAGAAAAGCTAGAAGAATACTTCAGCATTCGCACGCTGTATTTCATTGCCTATCTTGCCTTTGGATTGGGGACAGGTCTTGCCACACTCTCCAGGAATATCTATGTGGTTTTATCACTATGCATAACATATGGGATCTTATTTTCTACCCTCTGCACCCTCCCCTATTCTCTGTTGTGTGATTACTACCAGAGTAAAAAGGTAAGTGGTGCCCCATCCCGCCCTCCTTCATATTCATGAAAAATCTTAAAATGAAAACTTGTTTTACTTAAGCCAATTTCAGTTTCTTCCGATCGTTTAGTCCCACCTGAGGCAGACTACTCAGAGGGCTGCCTAGAGCTCACAGGGCTAACCCCCCTGAACTTAGTGAGTGTACAGCAAGCGTCAGAAGCCCTCTTTGAACCCAAGTTTTCCTTCCAAATAGAGCACTTCAGCCACTACACCCGATGAAATAACATACATAAAGTGCTTTGTGTACCTTAAAGCATTATATAAACAGTAGCTTTTATTACTATTATACCACACACTTTCTAGGAGAGATACCACTAAATCACTTTTTCCTTTCCCTTTCCCTTTCTGGACACTGTTTCCAGTTCTTTTGCTAGGATCACTGTGGTTGCTGCCATGTTTGTATAAAGATTGGATTGAGTGGGGTTGGAAGAAAAGTAAATCTCTTTCCTTTCCTTCCTTCCTTCCTTCCTTCCTTCCTTCCTTCCTTCCTTCCTTCCTTTGTTCCCTCCTTCCTTCCTTCCTTCCTTCCTTCTTTCCTTTCCTTCCTAATCCTTCCTTTCCTCTTTCTTTCCTTCCTAATTTTTCCTTCTTTCCCAATTCTTCCTTTCTTCCCTCCTTCCTCCCTTCCTTTTTCCTTCTTTCTTAATCCTTCCCTTCCTCCCTTCTCTTTCTTTGTTTCTTTCTCTTTCTTTGTTTCCTTCTTTCCTTCCTTTCTTCCTTCCCTCTTTCCTTCCTCCCTCCTTCCCTCCCTCCCTTCTGCCTTCTCCTCTAGGTTGTTACCTAACCATACTTACCTATATGTAGGCACTTGAAGCATCTTTTTCTGTGGAGCAATTGGGTGTTGCCAACTGCATCAGCCTGGAGTGGGGCTCTGATTCCTTTGCTTAGGAAGCCCTGACTTAGCAGTGAGCAGATGGGTCACCTATATAATACTTGGAAGCAGAGTTCAGTACCAAGTGGGCAGGTTCCATTCCAATATGCCACGTTATTTATGTTAAAATGAAGGTCCTTCCAAGTGTTGAAGTATGGCAGTCATCCATACTATGGAGAAAGAAACCAAGAGATACCCCCCTGGACATACTTGAATATATTGTACATGCCACCCTGTTGCTCAAGCTTCAGCACAATGAGAAAAGGTTCCCCTTTTTGCTATGAGATTCACTATTGGCAGTCCTGGGTAAAGAGTGAGCAAGTTAATGTTGACTCTAGAAACAAGCCCAATTGGATCAACTCAGCTGAAGTGGTGACTTTCTTTTTTGACCAGGCTGTGTGTAACGGCTGCTAGAATGTATAAGTGAACCCATTCTAATCACCCTACTCTTTTGGCTTGATTTCTTCAGTGAGGCCACAATCCCATGTTGGCAACATCCAAGCACTTTCTTCCCGAGAGAGAGCCGGGTCATGCGAGGGGCGCTGACCTCCTCCTGAGCATTGCCCCTAGCCCAGGTGACACTGCAGCCCCCACTCCTGTTAGAGGAACACGGCTGTCTTCAAAGGACTCCGGCACACAGAGTAGTTGTGACTCTCTCCCTTGTAGTTTTAATTAATGTGAGTACCCAGAAGTCCTGATCACCTTGACTGTTGGAATTAGATGGATGTGCCCAACCCTTAGCAGACAAAAATGCTATTTCTGATGGGCTGTGTGGCTTGTGTGCTTCCAGGAGAGGCCATCAACTCCCTCTTTCAGAGGTCAGAACAGAATCAAGCATCAGCTTAGATTCTTCTATTAATAATATTGGGTTTCCTAGGAACACACCAGAAAGTCTTCCAGCCATCTCTCCAAGGGCAGGGGTAGCTGTTTTACTCCCATATAATGCTACTGTACTGACCTTGGTCACAGAATGAAACAGGGCAAGGGACTTCTCTGATAGAAGCAAGACCCGAGGACAGTTTGATTTCTAGATTGATAGTGACGCCAGTAGTAGTAAGAGGCTTCTGGTTTCAGCTACCTCAACCTCTGTGACCCATTCCTGATTTAAGAGGTCATTCTTATCCTGCCCCTCTGAGGCAGAGCTTCAATGTTGCTCTGACATGTATCCATAATTGTGTATGTGTTATATTAAAGTAATGTGGAGAAAACTGGCTATTGAATGAAATAATGTAGGTAAAGCTATTTGCAAACCTGTAAAACATATGTAAATACATGCCAGCTGTTAGGAAAGGTTTCTTCTCCACACAAATAGTTCTTGGCCAGGACAGTTTCTGGCTTCTGGGCACAATGTTGGCACCTGATTAAGGGTAACTGGCTTCTTTAGAAAGTGAATTCAGCAACACTTGTCATATGACCACAAGGCTGCTGGTGCTTGTCATTAGGGAAGATGGAATGGAAATTTGTTTTCAGGCAGTCTCTAACTTACCAATAGGATGTGTTCACAAAGTTTATCCAAAGCTTGCATTTTCCCAAGGAAACAAATTGATAAATGGTGATTGGCTCCCTTAGTCATCCCACAGAAATCTGTTAAGCCCAGGGGTTCTTGACCGTTTAGTATACTCTAGACTCTTTAGCAGACTGGTGAAACCTGTGGACTCCTAATGTGACTAAGCTCTAGCAGCGGTAGCACCTTCTGTGGGTTCTAGGTCCTGGGGCAGAGGATCAGTTGGTTTAGAAAAAAGAGGATGTGTGACTTTTTTCTAGAAGTTCTTAAAAATCTGTAGGTGTGAGGGAAGCCTGTGAACTTAAAAAATTTTTTTTGATAACTATGTTTAAGTATAATTGGTTTTCTTTTTAATCCAATGTATTTCACTTGATGCATCTAAAACTATCATTCTGAGAAGGGGTCCCTAAACTTCATCAGCTTGACTGCCCACAGGACACAAGAAAAGGTTAAAAATTTCTGTTCTTAAGGATCTCTGTTTTAGAAACAGAATCAGGGATGAAAGATGTTGAGTTTGTCTGTGACATCCTTTTCACTCCTGGTGCCCTCGGCTAGCCTCTCACCATCCTTCCTACCTTGGGGCTCTCTCTCTCTCTCCTCAGTAATCATGCGTGCGCGTGCACACACACACACACGCGCACACACACACACACACACACACACACACACACACACACACACACACCACGCCCTTGACTTACCAAAATACTGAAAAAAATTATCTTCTGTATTGGAAGGCTTAAGTTCCTCCATGCCATAAATGCTTAGTAGGCAGTAGAGAGAAAGCAAGCTGATTGAATTAATTCACTTTATACATGCACAAATGACTTTAATCCTTTAAAAAAGAGGCTGCTTAGGTTACTCTATGCTAATTCTCACCACAGAGAATTCCTCTCACAGATATACTTCCAACAGATAGTTTCCATTTTTTTTTTTAATTTAGGGAAAACAAGATACCCAAGTGCTCTTTCCTCTCTTTCTTTCTTCCTTCCTTCTTTCCTTCCTTCCTTTCTTCCTCCCTTCCTTTCTCTCTGTCTCTCTCCTCTCTGTCTCTCTCCTCTTTCTATCTCTGTCTCTCTGTGTCTCCTCTGTCTCTGTCTCCTCTCTGTCTCTTTCCTCTCTGTCTCTTTCTCTCTCTTTGTCTCTCTGTGTGTGTCTCTCTCTGTCTCTGTCTCTTTCTGTCTCTCCCTCTCTCTCTCTCTCTCCCCTCTGTCTCTCCTCTCTCTCTCTGTTTCTCTCTGTCTCTCTCTCTGTTTCTCCCTCTTTCTCTCTGTCTCTCTCCCTCTCCCCTTCTCTCTTTCTCTCTCTCTGTCTCTGTCTCTCTTTGTCTCTCTCTTCTTTCATTATTTCATGAATGCCATCATGACCCCCTAGGCCCAGAATCTCATAGTTTAGAAGGAGACCAAGCAGCTCATGCTTCTCTGAACTTTATCTGGTTTATGGCCCGAATTCTTTGGGGTGTTGTCATCACTCTGAAGATAAATATAGAACTCTTGGGCTATTTTTCTGCTTGAGGCTGGCAGTGGAAAATCTGAAAATGTCCTGTGGGGGCTTCCTGGTGGCCTTAACATTTGTGTAGATGAATTAGACACTCTTTTGTTGTTGTTTCAGAAAAGGGTTTACCGTTGAAGAGTTAGTGCAATGGATCATGCATCGGTTGGTTTGAGTCATACTTTTTTTTTTTTACTCACATTTTTCTTCCTTTTGAATCAGTTTTCAGGGTCAACTGTGGATGGCACCAAGCGAGGAATGGGGGTGGACATCTCCCTCCTGAGCTGTCAGTACTTTTTAGCTCAGATTCTTGTCTCCATCATCATGGGACCATTGACCTCAGTAGTGGGCAGTGCCAATGGAGTAATGTACTTCTCCAGCCTCGTGTCTTTTGTGGGCTGCCTGTACTCCTCCCTTTTTGTAATTTATGAAATTCCTCCCAGTGAGGAGTTAGAAGAGGAACACCAGCCACTTCTGCTGAACATCTAGTGCCCCGAGGACCTCTGTTTTGGAACTAACGCTTGTAACACGGGCATTTTGAAAAAGGGCTAGCTAAGAGCTGACCAATGGAATGACTGGATTGCCTTGACCAGCCTCCTCAACCTGTGTGCAAGTGGAAAGATTTCCTTTTGGAATGTAAATACATGACAAGACAATAAATAAGAGCAAAAAAACCTGCAACCCCTCCCCCCCCCAAAACAACAACTAAGCTTCCTCTTTCTAATCGGGAGGGGTCATCCCAGCGGGGTGAGTAGGGGAGTTAATAATGCCTCTGTCGATCCTAAGGTGGAAGAAGCCATGAGTGTGAACTGAAAGGATGAATGCTGAGCGTTTCTCCTGTGACTTATTAACAGAAGAGACCTCATGGATCCCAGCATTCACCATTCAGTATAAAGCCTTTAAAATATTCTGGGAAGCACAAGGTCCACTGTGATTTTAGATAGCAAAGGAGAGTTTAGCTAATTTCCCTTGAGATATTTATTTCCTGGTCAGAAAGACTTGTTTTATCCTTAAGATTCTTCCATAGAATTAGATCACCGAACTGGAGAAGGCCACAGAAATCACAGAACTCATTTTATAGAAGAGGAGACTGCGGGTCAGTGAAAGGGAGGGAACGTGACTAAGGCTAGAAGTACAACCAGAATGGCTTCCTGACCCACAGTCCAGTTCGTTCACTTTATAACATTGTCTTTGCCTTGTAATCTGTAGTTTTTGTGAACCACCAAAGCAATCTGCTATTAGAGATAACGAGAGAAATCATGGATCAGGACTTGAATTTCCTAGTCACACAACATGATTCAAGTCTCAGAATCTCCCAAGCAGATAGAGGGTCAGAGTACTCTGGGGAGAGCAGGAAAAAGTCGTTTTGGTGTTGGGGCATTTTAGCTCAGCATGTCTCAGGTTAAAGAAAATTATCCAATCTTGGAGGTGAGAATAGGTGTTTGTGGTTTAACAGGAAAGGGTATCCTTTTCAGGGTTATAACCAAACCATCCAGAAGATATTACTAAAGTTGGCATTAAGGGATAGAGGGGAAAAAGAAGTAGGGGGTTTCCCCTTGGCATCCGTAATATTTTTAAATATCTTTAAGCTTTTTTGGCCAAATTTGGAATTTCATAATTCTGACATTCCAACTACATTGCTAAGAACAAATCTAAGCAAAAGCTGAACCATTGTGATGGTGACAAGGGCTGAAGCAATGTTGGGGCTACTAAACCTTATCCCTTCAAAGTATCCTTCAAATATCAATGATCATGGATCTGGTTATATGATAGATTAAATCATGTGTCCCGTCTTGGACTAATGCAGGAGAGTCTCTCTCCCCAGAACACAGCTGCTAGCCTTGTCTTGTCTCCCTATGCTTGATCAGCTGATAAGAAAATAACACAGTGTAGGTCCTTGTTGACTGACAGTTAACAAACAGAATCTAAGAATCTCCCTTTGGAGAATTTTTGATAAATAGAAACAGCTGACTCATCTATTCAGGGTGGAATTGACCCAAGGCTGATTTGGGAAAACTTCTCAAGGTATTTGTGGGCCCATATTTAGTTGTTACTCTGATTAGATTAGGGTTATATTATCTCTCATTAGTCTCCAGCCAAATTATTTTCAAATATGCATAGTTCAATGGAACAGATGTTGGGTTTGAAGTCAGATGACCTGTGTTCAAATTCTGGTTCTGCCACTTGCTACCTGTGTGATCTTGGGCAAGTCTTTGGACCTCAGTTTTGTAATCTGTAAAATGAAGAATTTAGCTCATGTGGCTTTTGAGATCTCTCTCTAACCCTAAATACACAGTTCTCTCTGCTTCCTCCCCACCCCCCCCCCCCCCCCGCCTAGTTTTCTAACTTTGGCTACACAGTAGATATCACAGTAACATTCACTGAATAAATGAATGAGGCAGCCTATTACAGGATGGAGAAGGGCGCCATCTTGGAGTTTAGAAGAGTGGTTGACATCGTGTGTCTGACATTTCCTAACTGTGAGACCCCTGGCAAGTCATTTCTTGATGTCCCAAACTGAAAAGTTAGTGTCAATTAGCACTGGCATCAGGAGTTTCCTCATTGGGAGTTCCCTTAACCAATGAAATCACAGGTCTGGCTAAGGGAAAAAAATAATATAATGATGCTATGAGCCTATAATGTAACCTTACCCATTGTGTAGTAAAAGACAAAAAGCTTTTTCCTCTTCTAGTGCTGCCATCTGGTGGCGTAAGAAGTGCCAGCCATAGGCATAGGCATAACACATAGGCAAGTGTTAAATCCATTTGGGGGTTTCTTATACAGGGGAGGAAGGAATTGGGGCCAGGGTGTGCAAGAGCAAAGGCTTTGTACACAGCCTGACTATGGGGGAAGCGATCGGGTATTGTAGGGACAGCATCAACATGGCAAATAAGTGCCTAAAATGAATTTGGGAGCTTAGCTCAAACCAGTCTGAACAATTTTCAAATCTGTTTAAAAAAAAAATCCAATTTTCTTTGAAATAGTCTGGCAGCCTTTGCCAGGCACTTCCAAGCTGGGTGTTAACCTTTTGCTCATTCATTCAGAGAATAATCAATAAGCATTTATGAAGTCCCTATGTAGCAGGGCCTGTGGCAGACACTAGGAATGCAAAGAAAGACAAGAGTCTTTGCTCTCAAGGATCTCATAGCACAAGGGTGGAGAAAACATGAAAATATGTATAAACAAGCTGTGTACAGGACAACTCGGGGACAATCAGTAGAGGAAAGGCATTAGTATCAAGGGGGATCAGATCTTACAGATAGATGGTAGAATTTTATTTTATTTTTTTGCTTTTTGGAGGGGGGGAAAGGCAGGGCAATTGGGGTTTAAGTGACTTGTTCAAGGAAGGTCACATGGAGAGTAAGTGTTAAGTGTCTGAGGCCAAATTTGAACCCAGGTCCTTCTGCCAGCAGGGCCGGTGCTCTATTCACTGTGCCACCTAGCCACCCCTTAGATGGTAGAATTTTAGATGGGACTTGAAGGAAGCCAGAGAAATGAGGAGGTGGAGATGATGATGGAGAGGACTCAGGCATGGAGGGAGGGAAGAGACAGTAACAAGACCTGGAGTTTGGAGATGGAGTATTCTGTGGCAGAAACTCGAGGAGCAGCGTGAGAGCAAGAAGACTGGAAAGGGAGGAGAGGGCTTCACAAGCCTTATTCCCATCTCCTAAATCTTCCCACCGCAAAGCCCCATCCAAATTCTATTCTAACGTGCCCTCTAGAATGCTTGTTTCATTGGCAACAAACTTCCCTGTATCCTAAATCTTTTCCCCTCTCACTCCTCCCATCTTCTAGCAGTCACTGAAACCTGGGCCCCCTCTCATGATGCATCCTCACTATCCACCCTTTCCAGTACTGGTTTATTTTAACTCATTCCCCTAGGCTCACTGGTCAAAAGAAGGGGAGTTGAAATACTCTTTGCTCCCCATCTGAACTTCTGGGTTTTCCCCTATATCCTATTATTCAATATACTCTCCTCTTTTGAGGCTAATGCACTTCATAATTATCATTCAAACAAAATCCTGATACTTGTTGGTCAGAGGCCATCAGGTCATTACCTTCCTCCATGAGTTTAGTACCTGGCTCACTATTTTTCTCTTCCCCTCAACTTCTACCCTTACACTAGTGGATTTTACCACATAATTATGACTCTCCCTCAAAAACCCTAACCTTTCTTTCATTTACTCAACTCACTCAATCTCGATCTTCTACCCCACCTCAGGTGCACACAAAAATGAGATGGTTTTATTTCTGATTCTGCCACCACTCACAAATGCACTACTTCCATGTTCAAGAATTCCAAAATCTGACCATATCCCTCCCTCTGCCTTTCCTTATCAAATCCTACTCTTCCACACCGTGACCTCTGACTCTTGACCCCTCTTCTCTCCCAGGCCATCACCTCTGCATTAGCCACACTCTTCTTTTCCCCATCTTAACCCCTTGGTGAACCAATTCAGTTCTACCAATTTATTTTGCCCTTCCATGCCTCAGCCTTGAATCATGTCACCTTCACTCTCACATATATGCTGAATAAAGGTGGAGAAAATCATGCGATTATTCTGATTGGATCCACTGCAAATTTATGTTACACGACTTCAATTGGACCCTCACTGCTACTAGGGAATCCTACTGTTATGTCCCTTAACAATTCACCATCCCCCTCTTCATGGCAACTCTTCCAAAGCTTTTTACCTGTCCTCAAATCTCCCATGGCTCCTCCTCGCCCCACCTTCTTGGCTGAGAACCATGCTTCACATTTTACAGAAAAAGCTGAGGCTGTGACTCCCTCTTCTCCCTTCTTCCTCATCCTGTATGACTCTGATGCCACAATCTACTCCACCTGTTTCACATGAAGAGGTGACCTTACTCCATATGGGGCTAACCCCTCTCGCTGCACAAATGATTCCATTCCATCACATCTCCTCTAACAGAATGCCCCCTCTGTCATCCCCACTCTCTCACATCTTAAATTGCTAGCATCTGGCTCCTTTCTTCCTGCCTACAAATATGCTCCTGTCTTCTCTATCTTGAAAAAAACCTTAACTTGATCCTTCCATACCTGCTAATTGTCCTATTTTTCTTCTGCCTTTTGTAGCTAAACTCCTCAGAAAGCCTGTCTACAACAGGTGCCTCCACCTTCTCTTCCTTTTCTTAACCCCTTACCATCGAGCTTACAACCTTATCATTCCACTGAGACTGCTCTCTCCAAAGTTGCCAGTGACCTTAGTTGCCAAATCCAATGGCCTTTTCTCAGTCCTTATTCTCACTGACTTCTCTGCAGCCTCCGACACCACCGATCTCTCTCTCCTCCTCGAGACTCTCTTCTCTCTAGGTTTTCAGCACACCACTCCCTCCTACCTATTTGCTGCTTCTTTGTGTCTTTCTGGATCCTCTCCCAGATCACACTCACTCAACAGGACTCTGAGGTCCTCTTCTGATCTTCCTCTATACTGCTCCCATGGGTTTACTGACCATTTCTGATTCCCAAAAAAACCTATCCTACACCAACTTCTCTGCTGACCTCTTATCTGATCCACAACTGCCTTTCAAACACCCCAAACTGGATGGCCAATAGACATCTTAAACTCAACGTGTGCAAATCTGAACTCATTGTTACCTTTCCCCCACTTCTAATTTCCCTATTACTGCAGAGGGCAAAACCCACCCTCCTAGCCTCTCAGGTTCACAATGCATGTGTCATCTTTGACTCCTATCTCGTCTCCCCTCCTCCCATAATCTGGTGCCAAGGCCTATCATTTCATTTTTGTAACTTCTCCTGAACACGGACCCTTCTCTCCTCTGATACCCTGGAGCAGGCCCTTATCACCTTACACTTGGGACTACTGCAATAGTTGCTGGTGGGTCTACCTGCCCCAAGTCCCTCCCCACTCCAGTCCATCTTCCCTTCAGGCAAAAGAGTGATTTTCCTGAAGTGCAGATCTGATCTGGTCACCACTGGCTCCAATCAACCTCCAGCGGCTCCATAGTGCCTCCAGGATTGAATACGAAATCCTGTTTGGAGTTCAAGGCCCTTCATGACCTAGTTCCTAACTTTCCACTCTTTTTTACCTTTCGGTGTCCCCCTTACTCTTCTATCCAGTGACAACAGACCTCTTGGCTGCTCCACACACAAAATACTACATCTCTCAGCTCTTGTTTGTGCTTTTCCGGCCAACCCCCATGAGTGGAATGCTGTCCTTCCTCATCTTTGCTTTCTGGGTTCCCTACTTCATGTTTCAATAAAATCTCATTTTCTAGAGGAAGCTTCTCCAAACCCCCTTAATTCTAGTGGCTGACAAACTGATATGGTCTGTTCATTGTGCTGAATAAATCAGTGTTCCAGCAGTATTTTGGGAGAAGGAAAGCTACAGTAACATGAGTGGGTTTAAGTGCTATTATTTGTGAGAGAAGTGGCAAGACCTGGGACGTGAGATTCCTTCTTTGGTAACAGTATGTGATAAGAGGCTTTCTCGAGGGCCTTGGCACTTGGGGATTTTACACCAGCATATGCATCGGCCTAGAGTGCTGGCTCCACATCCCAGCTGGAACACTCGAGTCTGAGGATCTCGAGCATGTTACAATCTCTGTGTCTGAAGCCCCTCCTAGAAGGCACCTAGTTCAACCCCTACATTTTAGAGATGAGTGAATTAAGGCCTAGAGAGAATAAGTGACTTACTCAAAACTTCACAGTTGGCCTTTGGCAGAGCTGAGAGCTGACTAAGGCTTGCTGTTCCATGTCTGCTATTCAATCTACCAAGTAAAAGACGCATCGCTGGTACAAGTTCCCATTGCTGCTTTGAATCTATCCAGACTCAAGAGGTGGATTATGGCACTCCTAAATCCGAGGAACTTGGCTTTTCTGCATAAAAGGGTGGGGAAGGGGGTGGGAGGAAGGAGTATGGACTGATTGTATTTAGTGCAAATCAAGTTTGTGCAGAAGGAAATCCTTTAATCCTGAAATAGTGATTTGGGGAGCTAGAAGTCACAGAAAAAAAAAACCACACAGAAATGAAATTAGGAAGAGAAAGGCACCTTTTCAACATACAAATTACAAGGAGTAGACACAGGTAGGTTGTACCATATTGCTTTTGTATACAAACACTGTAAAAACAGAACAGTTTGTTGAAAGGACTTATAACTGGCTAGCACAAGGTCTAGTGATGTGTTGGTAGTTATAAAATGTCTTTTATGATGAACAAAGTTTACATATTCAGATTAGGAAAACCAGGTCAGTTACTTTAGCTCTTGGTTAGAACACAAAAACAGTTTTGTTTCATCAAATGATGGTATTTGATTTTTTTAAAAAGTATTCTACGGTGACTCACAAATTCCATCAGGTTTGGGTATCCAGTATATCCAGTGAGGCCTGAAGGGGATGTCTGGTTTGGGGGGATATTCGAGGTGGTGAGTGCAGGGATGGTAAGTGCCTTGGACAAGAGGAATGAGTCTGTTCGGGGAGAGGAGGAGGGCATAATTAGGCTAGATATAAAGAAAACCTTCCTAACAATTACTCCTATATAAAATTAACATGGACTGTCCCAAGAGCTAGTTTTTAGTCACTTGGTATCTTTAAACAATGGCTGAACTGGGCACAGTGATATGTACCTGTAGTCTCAGCTACCTGGGAGACTGAAGCTGGCATACTTCTTGATCTGGGGAATTCTAAGAAGCTGTGGGCTAGGCCAACTGGGTACCTGTGCAAAGTATGGCTTCAATATGGTGAGGCCCTGCAAGTGGGGACTGCCTTGCTTCTGAAGGAGGGATGAACCAGCCCAGGTTGGAAATGGAGCAGATAGAAACCCCCATTGCCAAATAGCAGTGTGATGGACCTGTGAGTAGCCACTGTACTTCTAGTCTCAGTAAGACAGGGAGACCCAGTCTTTAAGCAACAACAACAAATGGCTGTAGGATCCCTTGTACGAAGGCAAGGCAGTTGTCGCATTATCCAGGACAGGTGTGTGCCACTGCAGCCCTCCTGTGGTGGTTTTCATGTTTTTAATGGATGATCTATCATTTCTACTGGGGAAGCTTCAATGGATGAAAAAGCTAGCTGTGGATATCCCTCTTTCTTAGCTACGGGCCAACACCAAAGCTAGGTGGGAGCTGGGAGTGGGTCTGAAAGGGATGCAGAGAAGTGGGAAGAGGGAGAGTTGGAAGGGGAAGAGAAGAAACAGAGTGGGTAGGGTTTACAGACTGGATCCGGGAACTGCTTCTAACCTTACACCACTGCAGGTGGTTTTCTCATCTATTTTATTTGAGCAAAAAAGGGAAGACCGAGTTTTTTTTCTTTTTGGGGAAGGCAGTAGTCACAGCATGTCTACATTCTAGGGCAGCGCCAATCTTTACTGTGTTCTACCCTCCTCCCCCAAGGTAAATTTCTTCCTAGCTCGGGGGCTCTGGAAAAACTCCCTAGTCAAGGGTTCTCCACCTTTTTCTGAGTTGTGGACCTCTTTGGCAGTTTGGGGAGTTCTACAGACACCTCAGAACAATGTTTTTAAATGCACGAAATAAATACAGTGTTACAAGCAAAGCAATTATACTGAAAGTAATTAAAAGTTTTTTTCAAGTTCATAAATTGCTCTAGAAGCAAGTACAAGCATCTATAATCAAATGCCAATAAATGCAGTAACCATGCTAGTGTGTCTCCAACACATCGAGAGCTTGTTTTCAACAGAGCTGACCCCCCTTCTTTTGGAAATACCAGGGACTATAAAAAGAAAGTGGTTCCAAGCCCAAGCTCTCACGTCCCCTGAAGCCTGGCTCCTGTGTGTGGTGCCCGCTGTTCCTTCCCTCACCTCTTCAAGGAGATGGCCCCTTTCCCAAGCCTGGCAGATGGAGGAAGCGAGCAGGGTAAAAGCAAGGAGAGCAGGGCAAAGCAAACCAGGTTCTGGCTCTGAAGGAAGCATCTCACAACCTCCCCAACCTTCACATCCCCAAGTAAAGAGACACATTCCACTGGCCAATGCCTGCATTCCGTAGTGTAGCTTGGTTTTATTTGTCCACAAATAGTTCAAAAAAATTACAAAATACTCAAATGGAGAGAACACAGAAGTCACGATTTCTGGGTTTCTACTCTGTTTACACTGTGTTATCTCATGGCAAACTACTCATATGTACATTAAGCTTCCAGATATATATAAATGTAGCAAATCAGAGTGGACACTGCATGTGAGGCCGCAAAACAAGAAGCTTGACCTTGACAACATTGAACAAGATACGTTTGAAACACAAAACAAAACAAAAAACAAACCTGAAACTTCAACTGAAAAGAGGGTGAACGAATCCCAAAGGAAACCACGTGTCTGGGTCACTGTAAAAGGGCGTCCAACACAGCAAGATGGCTCCTGGGGCCATTGTCAAGAAGCTGTAGTTAATCAGCTAATTTATTAGAATAAATCTCCGTGTTTCACCTTGGGATGTGGGTGGCATGGAGACTAACACACAATCAATAAAATGCTGAACTGAAAAAGGAAACTCATGACATCTTAAAAAAAAAGAGTAAAAATCACTGAACTCTCTTTTCTTTGGGAGAATGGGAAATAACAGGATAAGAGGGGAAGAAAGCAGAATTAATTTAATGGTCACCATCTTAGATCCCAAAGGAAAAAAAGACATGAAACTAGGGATGGAAGAGGTGGCAGTCCAGTGTTCTTAATTCTCCCTAGATTTTGAGGTGGACTTGCTCCATTTAAAATTTAGGAGAACATGTGTGCGCAGCAGGTCAAGACACTCTGCTGGTATTATCAGATGAGCCCCAGAAGGCCCTGTCCCTGACTGGCCACTTCTGAATGCCATTGAGTTAGCCAAGGAACATCTACCACTAAGCAGCTGAGGGTTAAGGCAGGCATGGAATGAGAGAAAAGAAAAGCAAAATACTCTTTCAACAGAAACAACCCACTAAGCCTGACTGAAATCCAGGCTACAAACACATGGGTATAAAGAAGCTGGAATTGCCCCGATGCAGGTTTTAATCCAGAAATGAAGTGGAGAGAATAACTCTACCCAATAGTGTTGCTGGTTTCTGTGTCGGAACATTGGCTTTTCTTCCTGCCGGTCAAAGTGGCCTGAGCCCTGGGCATGCTGTGTATTCCTTAAAAGCCTGAATGATTAACTACAAGTTCATCTACCATGGTCCAAGAGAGTCTTATGACATGACCATCCACATAGAACAGTTTAAACGGCAGAGATACAGCCCTCAAGAGTTTGAGAGAAAGAGAACGGAACATGTTTTGCACCAGTGGAAACCATGGTCAGCAGATGCAGACATCCCCTGGACCGTCCCAACCCTTGGCTTCAGGAAAAGTGCATTATGTGAGCAAAATGATACAAATGGAGGGAGGTGATCCTATATAGCTTTGCTTCAAAAAGCTGCATCACCTGATCCTTTCATTGCCCAGAGATAAAAGACAAGCCACAAAAGGCTCTCCAAGTCTGATCTGGGTTTTATCCCATATGGGTCAGCAGCTCCCGAGTCAAAAAAAATGCAGCGTTGCCTACCATCCACTCATCGTATTAAATCCAAGGTCCTGACTCACCCAAATGTAGTCCATACCTATGGCAATAAAGGCTGTTCCCAAGGAATGTGGGAGTGGCAATTTAGGTCTACCCTTTAAAATTCCAATGTGTTGGCATTTTAATTGTGTTATCTACCTAAAATAATAACTCAAACACACAGCCTATCATTCAAATACTAAGTTGTTTGAATTTTTTATATATATATACATATATATATATATAATATGCATATAATATATATATGCACACACATATATTTGGATTACATATGTATATTCATGTATATAGGTATATGTGTGTGTGTGTGTGTGTGTATGTTTTACACACACACAGGTACAGGCACACACACAAAGGCATATGCACACCCACACACCCACATCCACATGTTTTTGGTACCAAATCCCACACTGTTGATGAAACTTCAAAGGGAAGTTCTGGAAAATTAGTTCATTTAACATATCAAATGTGTGTCCTAAGTTCTTGAGCCTACAGACACACATGCATGCATCCACGCACATATGTGCCCACATGCGCGTGTGCATGCACACACACACACACGCACACGCACACGCACACACATCTCTACCTTATCCCTCAGAGAAAGCGCATGAACAGCCATTAACACCAAGGCAAATAAAGCGGATTTAATTCCTGCACTCCTGGTGCAAAGGGAAGAGGTTTGTTCAGTGGACGTCTGCACCACTGGCCAAGCAAACTCCCAAAACCAAACCAAAATTACAATCAAGGAAAAACATGGAGAAACAGCTTGTGACATTATCCCTGCAAACCCTGTGATGCTCACTGCTGCCATCAAATCAAATTCCAAGCTTTTGCCCATTTTAAATTAGTAACACCCATCTTTTCCCTTTAATTAAAGGGATAATTTTATATATATATATATATTTTTTATTAAAAAATCAACTCTTGTCAATAGCTGGTAGGAATTCACGATTAGTGATGTGGCTGGAAAAAAATATATCAGAATAGTAGTTTGTGGAAGAAAAAAATGGTTGTTTCTGTTTTAAAATTATTATATTTACAGACTTAAAAAGCCATGCTGCAGAACTGAGCTCTCTGTCAAATTATGAAGATTCCCTACAATGTATTAAAATAAAAGTAGATTTTTATAGTTCTTGGGTTCCAAACTCATATGCCACCACCTATCTGCAATCCTGGTGTCTTTTTTTGTTTATTTTTAAAGAATATGTCTAACGGTCTCTGCACGCACAGTGACGGGTGTGAGCTGGATTCTAGCACCTACTGTGAAATTGAGGAAGGAAAAGAAAACATGAAACGAAACGCCAAGATTGCAGGCAAGATTTCTGAATGTTCCGCCTAGGCCAGGACTCACTCAGCTCCAGAGGAGGCTGTCATGCAGGGAGACCTGAATCAGCCCGGAGGCATCCTCTCTACCAAGGAACACTAGTATGCTGGGAAGTCTTCAGTTGCGGGTTTTTTTTTTTAAGTAGATGAAGAAATCTTCAGAAGATATTCTCTTTGCTTTTGCAGCTCCTACTGTATGTAAAAAAATCCCATCTCATCCCCCTTGACCTGGGGATTCCGCTGTTTACAAATAAATAACTTCTTATAACTGCTTGTCACCTTCTTTCTTCAGTCGACTAAAAAGAGAGAGAGAGAGAGGGAGAACATCTTAGCCTCTGGCCCAGGCAGACTATGTGGTGACCTTACAAGGGACTGGAGTTGGCCGAGAGGTCAGAGAGTCAAGATTCTACAAGATGATTCCTCCAGCACAGAAAACCCCAGGCCTTACTCAGGTGACCTTTTTGTCTTCTACCTTCTGGAGCCCTTGAGATACTATGGAGTGCCCACAGGCCCAAGACTCCCCACCAAGGAATGAATGCTACTGGGAGCCCCACAAGGTCAAGGAGACACAAAAGCCTCCTAGTTAACTGCCAATCAGGTCAAGAGCAAGCCATGAAGTGCATGGACCATGGGGGTGGAGGAATCCTTCAGAATCAATTAGAAGCAGAAGAACCCTTTTAATTAAGACCATGGGAACTTAATGCTGTACAGCTTTTACTCTGAGCTCTGTATGAGGTTGGGGTGGGTGGGTAAATCCTGAGTGCTACTCTGAAGTTCAGACCAGGAAAGGAGCTGTTAGCAAAACTCAGCCTGGCCAGCCCGAGGAGGGGAGCTGCGAGCAGCGTCAGCTCAGAGAGACGGGAGGTTCTCACCTGTAATAATCTTCCTGACTTGGCAAGTGCCCACCGTGCATGTGGGGGTGGCCGTGGAGCCACTGCTGCTCCATGGCCAGTCTCTGCAGCTCGGCGGACTGAGCGTGCATGGCCTGCAGCTGGTGGGCGGCTGACATTGGAGGTGGGATGGCACCAGGCAGGTCACGTGGATACGGGGTACCTGCCACAGGAGGACAGCCAGTCACTTTTTTTAAAGGAACTCTTTCATCCGTGCATGGCTCACAGTTAATAAATGCTTATTGATTGTTCCATTTGAAGGGGTGGAAATGGTGAATGGAAATTAAACTACTGTTGCTTTAACAGCTAAGACTGTTAAAACTTTCAAATTAATGCTAAGGGCTGGGAATTAAAAAAAGAAGCACCCCTGCTTTCAAGGAGCCCACAATGTAATGGGGAAACAAAACAAAAACAACTATGTACAAGCAAGATAAACACATGGTAAATGGGAGATAAAGAGAGAAGGGACCAGCGTTAAGAGAGACAGGCAAAGACTTGGTGCAGAAGGTGGGATCCCAGCTGAGAGAAGACAGGGAGAAAGGTGTGAAAGGCTGGAAAGACAGGAAGGGCTGTCAAGTCCAGAAATGGGCCTAATATTTGATCCCAGAGACAAGAGGGAAGCACTTCAGCTGGAACAGGACTGTGACACGATCAGACCCATACCTGGGGTGGATCAACTTGACAGGGGAGCGGAGGAGAGATCGGAGGTAGGGAGGCCAATCAGAAGTGAGGGGATGGAGGTCTGGGCCAGAAGGCGGCACACACAGGAGGTGGCATGAAGGTAGAATGACAGAATTTGACAACTCACTGGCTATGGAGGGGTGAGAGACAGTGAGCGGTCAAAGGGGAAAGTGAGATTGCAAGTCTGGGTGACCCGGAAGATGCCTGTGCCCTCCGCAATAATAGGAAAGTTAGGAAGAAAGGAAGATTTGGGGGGAAAGATAATGAGCTCAGTTTTAGAGATGCTGAGTTCAAGATGTTCAAAAGGGAGATAGAGACTGGAGGTCAGAGGGGTTAAGGCTGGACAAATACATCTGAGAATCATTTGCACAGACAACAGATTCCATGGGAGCTAAGAACAATACGTGAAATAATATAAAGGAAAAAAAAGTCTATAAAAGCAGAGTACAGAATTTTTAAGCTGGTTCAGAATAGGTAAGTCCACATTCTTCTGACCCTGCAAAAAGGTACTCCTCAAGATTGCTGGAATCCCTTTTCCTGATGCTGCAGAGTGACTCCCTCATCCTGACAGAGCCATCAGGGTCTTACAAGATAAGGGGGATGTTCACAATATACAGGATCATCATAACTACTCCAATATCCTTACTGAACATGAGCATAAGATCAGAGTCAAGGTCAGCCACGAGGAGAGCACGAGAGCTCAAGCCTCGTGATCCTACCTCTGGCTATCACCTAAGTGTGTCCTATCAGTATATTTAAGACAACTTTTGAACGAGCCTTTTACAAACATGTACAAATGAGAGTTCTCACCGAAAACTGGATGTCGAAGCATCTCATGCTCATGGGGTGGCTGTCCGAGCAGAGGGTTGGGGAGGGTGCCAGGGGGATAAGGGAACCGGGCCAGGTGAGGGCCAGCTGCCAACGGGTCTACCAGTGGGTGCACGGGACCTGCTGAACCTGGAAAATAGACAAAAAACAGAAGGAAATGTGTCTTATTAGCACTGAAACTTAATCAACATTTGTTTTTGTTATTTTTATGACACAATAATAATCAGCGTTTGCACAGGTTGGCTTTTTGTAACCACTCTCAGGAGTTACCCCTCTCTAAAACCATTCCTCTGTCACTCCTGTTGGAAGTGATATCTGCTTGCCCAAGAGCCTTAAGTAACTTAATGCAACAATCTCTAATTTCTAAGTTTATTCAGTAAGGGGAATTATGTAGGAGAGAGGAATATCAGAGGTGTAGGAAGAAAAACAGGAGAGAAAATCCCTTCAGCAGGAGTGCCTTCCTGGGCTCCTGGCCTACCTGCCATCAGGGAGGACAGCTTATCTGAGTTATGTTTGGCAGGTACCTGACTGTGTGGGGAGGGGTCGAGTGTGTGAGGAGAAGTCTTCACTTCAAACACCTGGATTACCAGAGACCCCAGGTGCCAGCTCCAGCTGCTTCCCAATCCCTCCCAGCCCAGACCATCCTTTCTGTCAGTCCATTCAGCTTCTGTAGGGGGTGACTCTTATGGTCTCTCATGTTTGAATCTTGTTTGGGCTGCAACTCAGGGCACTGGACAGACCTCTTTCATGGAGCAGGACTAGGGTGACCCTTAGGGGGCATGACATAACCAGAATATCTAGCTAGCTGGCAGTGATCTTGGGAAAAGCTTTTGGGTATCTATCCTACTTCCTTGGTCTGCACAGACCTTGCTGCCTGTCCTCCCTGGGCAAACTGTAACGCAGCTTTATGTGTTCCTCACTGTCTCTCTCGCCACCTCAGCCTGGGGAAGCCACACACCATATAAAGATGAGCTATGCAAATACTGACCTACTGGAGCACAACAAACCAGATGCACTCATGGGCCAGCCCACTGTGCTCACCAGGGTTGTTTCTGGAAAGGCTTTGTCAGTTTCTTTGGTCTCTCCTGATTGTGCACAGAAGCCAGGTGCTTGTGGGCTCTCCCTTAACACTGTCTCCCCTCTGTCTTCCCTGCCATTGTCTGTCTCTTCCAATCACTTTCCTCTATGCACTGCCCTAAGCCAACCACCAAGCCCCTTTCACATGCTTGCATGGTGCTTATGACTGAAAAGGTTTCCCAGAATTCAATCTGCTGCCTCCAAATCCCACCTGGGTCTCTGACTTAATGACTCCTCTACTTAGTGATAGCTATTGACTCTTTCTAGTCTACAAAAGGTCCTTTTCCTATTGAGACTTTACAAGTCATGGTTAGCCTGCAGGAAAAAGTCTTCTACTCTTTTGTGATCAGTAAGTTAATACACTGGCAAAGTCCTTATGAGCTTTCCCTGGATTTAGGAGAGATAAATCATTGTTTTATTCCTAGTTCTACAAAGATTCCAGCCCTAAAGATATACCTTGGACCAACACCAATCCACCTCTACATCTAAAAGCACCCTCTCCTTTGATTATCCTGTCTTTATATAAATCATTTTCACACAGTCTCTCAGAAGGCTGTGAATTCCTTGAAAGCAGGACCAGCTTCTGCCTCCTTTGTATTCTCCAGGGCCTAGCACACCATAGGTGCTGAATAAATGCTTATTGACTGAAGCAAACAAAAGGCCACATTTTCACTTACAATGTTTCCAGTGCTTTACACAACAGGAGTTCCAACTCCAAAGGAGAGGCAGGCCATTTGTAATGTATTTACTTAAGCTGCAAAGGGTGCAGGGACTGGCCTAAATTTCGCATCTTCCCCATGCATATGCTTGGTGCTCTGCACAAAGTAGGCATTAATATCACGTCAGGTTATGAGGCAGGGCTCAGAACTGATGGACACCATCATACTATTAATTTGGCAGCTGAGGGAATGCTTACATCTGTGAAATCACAGATCACTGGAATACACAAGTCCCATCTGCTGTACCTACAAATGTCACCTAATTATACCTCAAGAGCCCCAGCAGACCTGCAAGAAGTGACTACCAGGTTCAGTTCTTCTTAGCATTTCTTCCAGAGGTGGCTGTGGGGCAGGAAATCCTGTAATACCAGGGCAGGGCACAAGTCTCCCCTACCCCACATCCCCAAATACAGGGATTTTCGGCCTGGAGGTGCAGGGCTCTGATTTCCACACTTCATCTCATTTGGGCAACAGGTCAGTTTGCTGCTGCCAGCCTCTCCAACCTTCACCCCCAACTCAGAAACATCTCAAAATAAAGAGCTGCAAATGTGATGGGGATTCTTGGCACTAATACTGCTGAGCTCAGTGGGAGTGATGTCTTCATGTAAATTTTCACTAAGTAAGAAGTTAGCCTCTGAATGTTCTGCACCTAGTATCGCGTTTCTTCATTAGCAACATGACTTTCAACTCTTCCTGGGGCCTCTGTTTTTCTAGAACAGTTTCTTAAACTGGGGCTATTGAACTTAAAAAAAATGTATTTTGATAGCTGTTTCAATGTAACTGGCTTCCTTGGCAATCCTATGTGTATTTTATTTTATGCATTTAAAATCTTATTCTGCAAAGGAGTCTGGAGGCTTCATTGACTGCCCAAGGGGCCTAGGCCACACAAAAGTTAACCCCCCGCTCTAGGGTAAGTGAGGACACACAGGCATGGCCAGAAAAGCTGGGAGGGACCATTTAGTTCAGTTTCATTTCACAGATGAGGAATTTTAGGCTCCTCAAAGTGACTTGTCCAATGAGGCAGGTGAAGAGATGCGAAAGCACACAAAATGCCAGGCTGAGAGCCAAGAAGACCTGAGTTCAAATCTGGCCTCAGACACTTCCTAGTTATGTGACCTTGGGCAAGTCACTTAACTATTGCCTGCCTTGGTTTCAGGTTTCTACCTCAAGTGGTCACTGGGAAAATCAAACGAGATAATTATAAGATGCTGAGCACGCTTCCTGGTACACAGCAGGCGTTCTGGCAATGCATATTCCTTTCAGCAGGTCACATGGTGCCAGAACTGAGCTTTGAGCCTCTTACTTCAGACTGCCTTGTTGCAGAGGTGGCAACAACACAGGTTCATCCTCAAGCTTTAACAAGGGGAGTGCCCTCTACAGGCCTCTGCACATGAGCTGAGCCAAGGGTCAAAGGCCTGCAGCATCTGTCTTTGTGTCTCATAGCCCAAAAGTTGGAAATGGGGGTAGAGGAGGCCCTAACCAGAGAGTGACCAAAGGGCTCACACGCACACACACACAGACACACAGACACAGACACACACACTACCAGCAGAGGCTCAGACACCCAGTGGGGCTGGAGAACACAGTCCTGCGGTTCTTTGTAATTTTGTATACGAAATCAAGGAAAACAAAAGATAAAAAGCTAGATGAGGCGATGAACCAAAACTGAGAAGAGCAGCTGTCATCTTGAGTGCTTCAAGGTTAATGATGCCCCTGCTCACTTCTCTCCAGCCCTGCACTGCCCTGAGAACTGTCTACTGAGGGTGTCAGGACTCGGAGTTGGGACGATTCCCCAAAGTGCCCTTTCCCCCTCAGCAGCTTATGAAGAAGGCCTGTTACAAGGCAGCAGCTCAGGGACCTTCTTGTTGGTACTGTCCTTAGAGCATACATCTGTCTCTTTACAATTCTGACCCAGCGCTCCCCACTCTGGTCTTCTACCTGATAAGCCTTGGAGTCAGTTCTCATGTGGATCTTGCCTTGGCCCTCGGCCCCCCAGGTGTGCAGGACCGCCAGGCCCTTTGGTTACTTGTCCTAGGCTGGAGCCCTCTGGGGGGTCCTAGGGGAGGGATTTCAGAGCATGCGGCTAATTTCTCCTTCAGCACACCAGCTCCCTTGGAGAGCAGGTATATTGTTCAAGCAGGCCTATGAGTCTAGCCGCCCAAAGCCAGCATCTGAGAGCCTTGAAAGACCCTTTTTCAGTTCTGACCCTCTCAGAGCTCTATCTCCTTTCCCCACCCACTGGCTCTCCTTGCCCTATGTCCCCTCAGAGGCTTACCTTGATGTAAAGGGTCCTGCTGATGGAGATGAAGATGCGAGTGTATGTGTGAGTGTTGATGGTGATGGGGGGTCACATTAAACATCTGGAGCCGTGCAAGGGGGTCATTAGTCAGTGAAGCCATCCGCTCAGCATGGATTCTCTCGGCTGCCAGTCTATCAGGGTAGCTCATTTCAGGCCGCAGCTGGGGACCAGCCAGGGCAAGTCTCTCCCTCTCCAGGGGGTTCAGTCCCGGGTGGAAGGAAGCAAAAGGGTGAGGTCCTGCAGTAGGGGGTATTGTGAGAGCGCCATGCCGAGCAAAATGCTCCATGGGGTTGGTGGCTGGGTGCAGGGCATCCAACTCGGGAGGCTTCACCTCAAAGCCTGGCTTCATCCTCTCCCGGAGTTCGCGTTCCCGGATCTCCCGTTCCCGGATCTCTCGCTCTCGAAGTTCCCGCTCCCGGATCGTGGGATCCACGTTGTAGAGGCCAGGCATGTGATAGGCCAGGAGGGGATCAGTGGGGTTGAGGGGAACAAAGAAAGGATGGTTGCGGTTGGTAGGTGACATCACGTGGGGCCGCGCGTATTCACTAAGAGTCCGAAGCGCAGGTGTGTCAGGCCCAATGTATGGGGGCACAGCAGCGATGGTAGTTGGGGGTGGTTCAAAGGATGGTCGCATGTGGGCAGGTCCACTAAGCTGAGAATCGCTAAGGCGACTTTCATGGGAGGAGCTGGATGTCTTCTGCTGTAGGAAAAGGGAGGAGGAGGTTAACTGACATAAAGTTTCAATTGGAGTATGCACAAAACCAGACCAACCAGAGAGAGCAACAGGCTTCCTCGCCCAGGAACACACCCAGCATTCTCTCATACTCATCTGGGAGCCCTGGGAGCCGGGTATGGCAGGGAGAGTCTGACAGAACTATCCTACATGTGCCAAGCCCAGACCTGTCAGCTTTTGGTCCAGACAAGGAAAGTCACTGAAGAGGGAACTGGTGGAGAACCCTGCCCTGGGGTCATGGGCACAGACAAAGCAGAGGAGAATCTCTGGTGATGGTCACTCTGCCTCAGTCTACCACACTTCGCCCCCTCTCAACCCGTGGCACAGCCCCTGAACCACATTACTAACGAAATCAGAAACGTTTTACAAACAAACCAATGACTTGCCCATCAGAAGTGGGATGTGACCCCAGATCTCCCCAATTCCAAGCCCAGCATTCTCTCTGCTACATCACCCTGGCTCTGCAGGCAGCCAGCCCTGGGACGTGGGCCCTCTGCCCATGGCCTTGGCCCACTCAGGCCACCTGGGGATTTCCCACAAAGACAGTGACTCACAGCGGCTCGCTCCGCTTCTCGTTCTCTCTCCCGCTCTCGCTCCCGTTCTTTTTCTTTCTCCTTTTCTCGTTCCCTCTCTTCTCGCGCTTTCTGTTCCGCCTCTCGTTTGGCCTTTTCGATCGCCTCCTCCCTCTTCTTGGCAAGTTTGGATCCCGACAGGGGCATGAAGTAAAGATCAGTTCGAGCACATGAGTTGTAGCCCCGGTCCAAGTGTTTGTAGAATCTGAAAGGGACCAAAGACTCCTTAGAGAACAGAAGTGTCTGTGAAAGAGGATTTCTCCGGGATTCAGGGCAGGATCAGACCCCGCTAACCAAGTTAATGCGCCATCCTCCTCTTAGCTTATCTAAGAAGACACGAGGTTCATACCGGGGGGGGGGGGGGGGAGGAGCTGTGGCTAATACTCCCTGGTACCCATCCCATTCACTATTCAGGTTGAGCACAAGCATGTTGGAGAAGAGTGGAGGCGAACTGATTTAAGCAAAGCTTTCTCAGTGCTCAGGTCTAGGCTTGCCAGCGAAAGATGGCCAACAGAACCCTCCCTCCTCGCAGGTGCCCTTACCTTGCAGACTGGCTGGCGTGGCTTGGTGTATCCACTACAGTGGGTTCAGGGGAAGGGCTTCGGGGTGGGGGAGGGGGACTTTCAGGCTCCTCTGTTTCATCAGGTGCCTCCTCCTTGATCTGGATGGGGGGGATGGCGCAGGAGGTCACTACAGGGACACTTCCACTCGAGGTCCCAGGTGTGGAACAGGATGGCTGGGATGGAGCACTTGGCCCAGATGGGGGGGTAGAGGTGGAAGGGCAGGATGGAGGAGTGATGGGAGGAGGTCCCCCAGGCACAAAGGGGTGCTGAGAAAATGGAGGCTGGGGGGGAACCTGATGAAGGCCTGAGGGGGGATGGCTGGCTACTGGTGGGAGGCTCTGGCTTTGAGTCAGAACTGGGGGCTGAGCTGGAGATGACTGTAGCGGCTGACTCTGGGGCATCAGCTGTAGAGGAGGTGGGTGAGCTGAGGGGGGGTGATGTGTAGACAGTGAACTCAGGGGTTTCAAAGCAGGAGGAGGTGGCAGGTTGGAGTTCATGGAGAATGGAGATGGTCCTGAGAGATGAGGTGGGTGCTTGTGGGACTGTGGGGTGGGTAGCTGAGGGATAGGGGTTGTGGGAGGGGGTTTGATGTGAGGCATTGCCATCGGTGCAGGAGGAAGTGGTTGTTCTCTTGGGGGCTGAGGGGGCTGTAGGGATGGCTGGGAGGCTTGGACCTGTAAGGAGCCATGAGGATGGGCAGCAGCTTGTGTTGCTGGGAGTGGAACCTGAGACTGAGAAGACTGAGGAGCAAGGGAGAAAGGTTGTGGCGGTCCTGGATGTGGCAAGAGAGGCTGTGCCTGTAGGCTATGAGGTCCAGGGGGCACCTGGCCATGAAGGGGGGGCTGTGGATGAGACTGGGAAGAGGCAGGAGCCTGTGGCTGGTTCTGTGCTACGCTCAAGGGCTGCAAAGGTGGGTGTGGGGAAGGAAGTCTTTGTGGATGCAGAGCTGGGGCCTGTTGTATATGGGAGTGGGCTGGAGATGGAACAGGGGCCTGAGGCTGGCCAGGTGGTTGAGCTACAGATGGTGAAACCTGAGGCGGGGCTGATGGAGCACTGGCCACTGTGGCCACTGGAGTTGGGAGCTGGGCTGCCCCTGGAGGAGTAGAGGGGGCAGCCTGGGCAGGGCCACCAGAAGCCTGCACCACTTGCTGTTGGGCAGAGGAATCTGAGTCACTCTCATTGTCCTGAGGGCTAGGGATGCTGGGGGAGGTGCTGCGATTGTCTTGGTCAATGTCCTTGGGGTCACTGCTCCCTTCATCATTAACACTGCGACTGTCTGAACTCTCTCCTTCTCCCTCGCCTTCCGATGGAGAGTTGGGGCGGCTGATCTCCTACAGGGCAGAGAGAAAAAGCAGATGTGCAGCTGGATTTAACGGAGGTGATGTCCTTCCTGATGACTGCTCCTCAAGATCACCACACCAAATTCTTGTCTTAGGGAAGACCTGGCTGCCCCTTAGTGTGTGTGTGCCTCAGCTAGTTCCCAGCTTCTCTGGCTGGGCTGGTATTCCAAAGGCCACCCACCTGGGGGTCAATCTGCGAGGAGGGGGAGAGAACGACTCTAGCAGGTACTATCCCCAAACCGATGCTCTACAACACATTTTTACCAGTTTGCAAAAATATTACTACCAAAAATCCTTACTATTAACTTAAAAACAGACCCTTTGTTCTCTTCCTCTACCCTTGCATCCTGATCTTTTCATTCCTAGCTGACCCCCAAACCCTGAGCTGCTGCCAGATTAAGGCTGGGGGATAATTTACTGGCGACCCATGAAAACACTGATCTAAGTGACAGGAGGAGATGCTATTGGGGGGGGTGCCTCCCTGGATGTCACTACCAACACGATTAGGCTTCCTGCCTCAATGCTTCTCGGGCAGGATTCTGGAGTGAGTCTGTCCTCTGAGAAAGGAGCCAGCAGAGAGTGGGGCCCAAGCTTGCTCCCTGAGGCCTCACCTGGGGGCTGTGGGTTTTGGACTTCTTGGCGCTGGTCCTCTCAGGCTCCTCAGTATCCGATGCTGCCTTTTCTCGCTGACGCTTGGTGCTCTTGAGAGGTGAAGATGCTTCTTCCTTTATCTTCTATTAACATGAACCATACAAGGAAGACAAAACATCAGGGATTGAGTATATCTTTTGTTCTATCATTTTAATTAAGACAGAAAATAAATCCAAATGGACTATTGGGGGCAGGAGGTGCAATGAGGCACATCTTGGCTTGACAGATGGAGAAAGCTCTCTTATAGAGCTCTCTCAAATGCAGTAGGTGGCCATGGCCCCTTCACTGTAAGTCTTCCAACCAGAGACTGAATGACTACTTTGGGGATATGCTGCTGAGGGAATTAATGCTCAGGCCCAGACCCCTTAGGTTCCTTCCTGTTCTGAGACTCTGCAGCCTTCCTGGGGGGATTTCAAGCATTCATGTGGCAGAGGGAATACTGAGTTTGGGGAATAGTTAGGAGCCCGGTTTAGTTGGAAATAAATGAAGGGGAGTAATATGAAATAAAGTGGTGGAGTCGTCGTCGTCGTCATCATCACAATAATATTAACATGAATGAGGAAAGCAGGAGGGCAGAACGGCACCAGCCATACACTGGGTCAAAGATGGAGGTTTGAATCCCAGCTTCATCACTTGATAACTATGTGGCCTTGAGCGAGTCACCTAAATGCCTGGGCCTCAGAGCTCTCACTCCCAAAATGAGGGTGGGCTGGATGACCTCCAAGGCTCTTCTGGCTTTCAGTCTTTGATCCTGTGCTCCCCCAAAAGCACCCCTAACAGGGGACCTTAAAGACAAGGTTGGGGAAGGTCTGCTTGCTTCCAGAGGCAACAATAACCACTGAAGGTTTCTGAGAAGAATGAGACTGGTGTATTATTTGGCAAAGTTAGGTCAGATCATTATTTTGGCAACTATGTGAAGAATGTTTTGGAGAGAAGAGACAATGAACTGATGAGGCCTAGACTTGAACTTTTCACCTACAACAGAAATTACTGATAGGAGTAGGGCACAAGCATCTGACCACAGCTACCTCCCACCCCACTAAGGACCTCCACGGAAGGTAAGACAGGGCACCCCCAGACCACTGGTGGGGATCACACCACCATCAGTACTCACCTTTGTGGATTTCTTCACAGAATCTGCTTTACTGTCATTGCTTGAGGTGCTGGCTGCACTAGGAGAGTTACGACCACTAGATCGGATGTCTTCATTGATGGGGGAAGCTCTACCATCAGGGCTAGCAGGTTGCTTCTTACGGCCACTACGTAGTGTAGACATCTAGCATTCCCCAAAACAAATCCAAGAGACACTATTAAGGTTAGAATAACCTCGCAGTCCCTGCTAGACTCTATTTTACTGAAGTGACCATGAAACTCCCAGAGTAGTCAATAAAATGGTGTTTGTTAACCAAACAAATTACTATCTCTTGCTTTTTTTTTTTGGAGGGCAATTAAGGTTAAGTGACTGGCCCAAAGTCACATGGCTAGTAAGTGTGTCAAGTGTCTGAGGCCAGATTTGAACTCAGGTCCTCCTGACTCCAGGGCCAGTGCTCTATTCACTGTGCCACCTAGCCGCCCCTACTATCTCTTTCTTACTAAGAAATCTCTATCAACCTGGGGGGAAAGGAGAGAGTGGCTATACCATACATAGAAATTTTACAGACAGGGAAATGTACAGTGGGAGGCAAGTACCCTAAGAGATATTTCATAGAGAAATAAGAAATATAGCACTGCCCCTTCTTTTCCCCTCCTTCTGTCTCCTCATTGTGAAATAACATTCTCTCAAGCTCATCTAAATTAAGGTTAAAAAATGCAAAACTGGGGGTGGCTAGGTGGAGCAGTGAATAGAGCACTGGTCCTAAAGTCAGGAGGACCTGAGTTCAAATCTGGTCTCAGATACTTAACATTTACTAGCTGTGTTACCTTGGGCAAGTCACTTAACCCCAATTTTCCTGCCTTCCCCCCTGGAAAAAAAAAAGGAAAACTAGGGAGCAACGAGTCCTTCTCAGTCTGTTCTAGAAGATCCAGCAGGGTTTACACTGAAATCATGGTAATCCTGAGCTCTGATGAAAAGCACCAGGCCCAATGGATTTTACTCAATGGTGTCTGCCAAAAAAGGAGAATGTCAGAAAGATGGCAAACTTTCCTCCAGCTTACATGCCATAAGGACCAGCCACACCAATCATTTAAATCCTCATAGCTGTACTTTTGTTTTCAATTACTATGGAGCACTAGTGAATTTCCCTCTGCTTCTTTCATGGCTGCATGGATGCCCATTCATCAGCAAAGCCATGAGCCCTCTTCAAACTGGAAGGGAAGCCTGACTGGACCACACCAAGACAAGGGAGTAGGGAAGGGCTGTGTTTAGTGCCAGGCTGGGGTGAAAGCATGCTACCTTGAAGGCAGAGGCTTGGAGGAAGATCAAGTCTTAATGACAGGACCAGAAGAAATGACCTACTAGCTCTCCTTGTGAATGTCCTTGCCACAATCTGAACCCAGAAGAAAGAAAGGAGGGCAGAGACGAGAACAGGGGGGAAAAATGTCAAAAGTCTTCAAAAATATATGGAGAAACAAACCCCTAGTGCAAAAATAAGGGGATGGGAGAGGGGGGAGAAGAGAAGGGAAGTTGTCAACCTATCCAGGGAAGAGGCAGGTTCTTAGAAGGAAGGCAGAAAGAAAGCTGGAGAGGCAAAGACCTGGGAAAACAGCCCTGGATTGGATGCTAAGTTCTCTCGGCTATTTCCCTCACCTGGAACAAATCCTTTTACCTTTTAGGGTCTTCTTAAATTTCCCCCATGTGTAAAATGGAGTCTTTTCCAAGCCTGGCTTCAAAGGAAGGCTGTGAGAATGCCTCTCCTCCCTTTCTGCATCTGTGGAGGGCCACTGATGTGGAACTTGGTGGATTTATTTGGCTAGTTTTGCTGAGCTGTTCCCCCCTCTTTCTCTTTTATTATTGTTATAAAATACGATTCTCTAAGAAGGATATATTTGGAAATGAAGGGGCTATGAAAGCAAAAGAGAACAAAATGTTATCACCTGGACAGGAGCGTATTTTTAAATGGATTCTAGTACTATTCCTTAGTGTCTTGAAGGACTCTGAATCATCTTGATGGCACTGAAGAAAGTTAAGAAAGTGCTCTGTAAGCCTTACAGCACTATAGAGGCATGCACTAGGACGAGAATGCTGAATAATGAAAGGCCATGTTAATGTTGCCTAAGTGGATGGTAACCATCACAAGGAACTTATGACAGAAGTCAAGGAGGATAAATATTTCTGGGAGATTTCCTGCCCAGGCAGAGTCCTGGAGGTGGCCAAGGGACTGGAGGTAGTGGGGCAGGGGAACGATGACGCCATGCTGTCAGGCCGTACCGAGCCACGACTGCGTCGGGTCCTCATGCTATGTTTTCCGCTGAGCCCATCCTCTTCCTCTTTGACGGGTTTGAACATGAAGGGTGGTGGGTCCACCGGCTTCTCAATCGGGGGGAGTTCTCCGTACTTCTTGAAGTGGATCCGACAATCAGTGCATAAGAGGATGTTTTCTCGGCCGCCGTGGTGCCAGTCTTTGGAGGCTTTACAAAGGATTAGGGGAGGAGTAAAGCAGAAGTCAGTATGTCCCTGAACAATAAGGCTTAGTAGAAGGAATGGCCACCCAGAAACAGTCTGCTCTGGTAAGGAATCAACCAGAACCCCAAATGCCACACCTGCTCAGGCTGCAGATCATATGTGACATAACCAAATATTCCAAGATCCAGGACTGTTCTATTTCTGGGCTCAGAAGAGACACTTACAAGTAGCTAACAGAGCCATTAGTCTCTTTGAGGTGTGTGGCTCCCCATTCAAGCACATGTTACCTTTTCTGCCCCGCCCTCCCCACTGCCAACAAAGCATCACGCCTGTGTGTTATGGGCAGGTTCTCTGCACCTGGCATTCAGAGCTCTATACTCATCTGCTTAACAAAAAGTGATTATCATAAAAGACTTAATATGGCCAGGGAGAGTTTGTTGTATTCATTCCTCAACTTTCTCACTGATGTTGGAATTCAAAATCAGAATATATTACAGTCCCCTGCAGGTTTCAACTGTACATATATCACTTATTTCAATTCATCAAGTGTTAAAACCTTAACAGCCCCTGAGACCAGCCTAGGCTGGTAAATTTGCCTGAATAAAGCCAGAGCTAGAACAAAGCCGGGTACAGCGTCAGTCCCGTAGCACGTACTGGTGGTGAAGCAGTGACGACAGGCGTAACCCTTCAGTTCCTGCTCGCTGTCCTCACTGTCAAAGTCATCTTCACTGGCAGAGCTCAAGTCCACTGAAGAAAGGAAGCAGAGCACAGGTGAGCCAGGGAGAGAGAAAGAAAAGAAGTGTTCAGATTAGAATTTCCCCACTGGCTGAAATGAAGCCGTTTCTTCTAAGAGCTGGATTCTCAGCTGTATGTAGTGAGCCTGAACAAGCAGACAGATCCTCTGCCCTTTGCTCTCCTCCTATGAGAAGACAGAACAGGCTTAGTCCAGGAGGAGGCCCATCCAGGATGATGGAGGCTACCAGGGGCAGTGCCAGGACCTGCTTCTCAGCTGGCTGTCTTTGGAGAACCACAGTGCCCTAGTTCCTGAATATGGGTAGGGGCCCAAGGCTCCAAGATGCACAGGTTAACAGTGGGAGGGCTTGCCTAAGGGCTAAGGCAGAAGTCCAACCTGCAAAGTGGTCTCTTGCCCCTCTGGTAACCCCTAGAGCATCACTTGGATAAGAACGTCTGTTCTTGTTCTGATGAAGAACATGAAGAGGGCCAGGCAGCACCAGGCTATGTGTGTGAAGGATTTAAATAGGTACTTTGCTCATGTGGGTAAAATGTCATGGACTGGAACACAAATGTCAAATGTGGGGCTTGTATCAGGCTATTAAAATGCCTCCTGGGCTGTGGTCAACAAGATGACTTTGGTCAGCCACTTCTCTGCAGAGTCAGAACAAGTCAGTCAAATCATCTTATGCTAATACTCTTAAAAGAAAAGTGTTCTGTCAAGTGGTAAGAACCACAAGCCTGACTACAGGAGACCCTGCGAGTGCTCCTCAGCAAGTCCAATGCTCATGGACTCAGAAAACGTGGGGGCTAGAAGGGCCAATGTGTCACCTGGGACACTTTCTAATCCCTATACTTTCCATTTTCCAGAGGAGAGTGGAATAGTGATCCAATTCAGAAACATGTCAAACGTAGAAAGCCTCCCCTGGTCAGAGAGATAGCTTCTACGTCCAGCTCTGCAGCTGTATCCAAGTGTGTGTCCGATTCCCTGTTCTCCCCACCCCCCACCCCAACTCTGCCAGATATTAGCTAGGGACTTTGGCCTTTACTTACAGAACTCACTGGAGGGAGGTCTGGAGGGAGTGTTGACTGGAGTAGAAGCTGTTCGAGTTTTAATCCTCCGAAATACAGCCTGCCTACGGTGTCTACGGTGGGCCCGGGAACTAGCAGCTTCTGGGGTTTTCTTCCAATAGTAATAAAAGGTGATTAGCTCTCCCTGAAAAAGAGAAGAGTTGGGTGTCAGTTGGGACTTCTTTGAAAAGTTTCCTCTTTGTGCTGGAAGTGGAAAATATGGTTTAATAATGGGTCTATAATGCCATGGCAACTGTTCTCCTTATGGCAGGGAGGGGCCCTACACAGAGAGGGCACACATGTGCTATCCCTACTTTGTTTAACATAATTTCTTCCTGGTCTCTAACAAAGCTTCTTATACGAATTAAGAGTACCTAAAATGTCTGATACATATACAAAGGGGATCAGGTTATAATGGTTTCTAGCATTTTAAGAAGAGTCAGTCCTGTTCACATCGTCAGTTAACCAAGCAACCCTAAATTCTGACTATTAGCTTGTCCCCTGAGGCCCTGAGGGTCTAAGGCAGCATCTGGATCGAAGGAAATCCAGGGGTTCCCAGAAACATTTATAAACAAAGTATGAAGTTGGGGAGTGAGAGGGGAGAATAGCTGATACTTGAACCTGACTGTCATATGAACTAGTTAAAGGAGGGAAGACTTTGTACACATACGAACAGCTAGGAGCTGAAAATATCAATAAACATTTATTAAAAAGTTCACAATCTAATGGTGAAGACAACAAGCAAATAAGTCACACGCTGGATAATGAAGAAATAGTTAAGAGAGGGAAGGCACAAGGTTTCCTGAAGAAGATGGGATTTTAGTTAGGAAGCCAGGAGGCAGAGCTGATTGCATGTGCACACACATGTAGAATTTGGCTAGATTAATTTCAGAGAACAATGAAACATCCTACCCACCTCCCAACAGAGAGGTAAAGGATTCAAGAGCGCAGAATGAGTCATATTTTTTTTGGATGTGGCCGACGTCGAACTTTGTTTTGCTTGACCATATGTGTTTGTTAACAGAGTTTACTTTCTTTTGTTCTCAGCTGGGGTGGGGAAAAGGAAAAGGGTTAGGATAGGAAGGATAAAAGGCAGATTTTTGCTGACTGAGAAAAATAAAATTAAGAAAAAGTACCACTAGGGGCGGCTAGGTGGCACCGTGACTAGAGCACCATCCCTGGAATCAGGAGGACCTGAGTTCAAATCTGACCTCAGATGCACGACACACTTACTAGCCATGTGACCTTGAGCAAGTCACTTAAGCCCAATTGCCTTCCAAAAAAAAAGGCAAGAAAAAGTAACATTAAAGTATGTTTTTTCCATACATTCCTAGTAAAACCAAACATTTGTGGCAACTGCCTGTTTGAACAATTTGTGTTCTGTGGACAGAGCATTGCTTCTTAGATGTTAGTTCAAACAAGACAACAAAGTATGAGGAAATACAAAGCATATCAATCTCCTGGAAGGAATCCGATTAATTTTACTTAATCTTTCAAATAAGCGGTTTACAGAAACAAATCACAAGGGTAGGAGGTATGGGGGAAATTACATTAGGGGAACAAATTCTGCCATTAGTGAAGTGAGTGAAGTAGATATATTAGTAGGAGGAGGCAAATAGTTGGATTTAGTGAAGAACAGTACAAGGCGATCTAACCCATCTAAAATTTTCATTTGAATCAGAAAGCCAATGTAAATTTAGTAGTTAGGTACCCATACCTCAAAGAACTAGCCTAAAAGATGACGTGAGCTTGACTATCTAAAAGACAAATGAGAAACCTAAGGAACTGGGAAGAGGCTAAGACAGATAGAAATTCTGAGTCATCCTTTTTGCATTTTTGAAATCTTGTTATTTCTTGGAGGTTTGAGCCTTCTCCCGGCCAGATGCTGCCAGTCCTTTTATTTTATACAAAGAAGAGAGACAGACCAGTCTTTTAAGGGGGAAAAAAGAAAGAATGGGAATAAATGCAGTTACCACCAAAAGGAAGGCATCTTTTCGCAGACTCTATGAGTGACCAGTTAGTAAATGACTTCCAGATCATTGCCAATCAGCCAATCTACCGTGGGCTTTTTAATGGTCAATGGAATTGGGATTTCACTGGCATAGGAAGCTACCTCTCAGCAGCCACCCCTCTATCGATGCAAGGTGGCACCTTCTTTGCAATTTGAAGTCTTAGGGGTCTGGCTAAGTAATTTATGACCGTGATCTCACAGTCGGTATATGTCTTCCCAGCTCCAAACACAGCTCTTTAAGAGATAGCTATCTTGAAATATATACGAAATATATAGGTGCACACATAAAATGATTCAGACCGCTATGTACATATACACCCACATACATAGGGACAAAGTATGTAGCTTTTCTTTTGATTTTTAAAAAACTGGCTATAACCATGGTCAGAAAGCATACCATGTGAGGGGAATGTCAAGGAGAAAGGTACAGAGAAGAATAAGCGGAGTATGTGGGGAGGAGATGTGCCATGATTTGGATGAGAGAGTAAAGTATCTCTAAGAAAGATGTACTTACTAATCACAATCCTGAATTAAGTGAAATTACTTTTATGAAGCTTCACGAGAATACCGATGTTTCTGCTTCAAGTTAAAGAAATATTACCCCCAACATAAGAGCTTTTTTTGTAAATTTTAAAATTTCAATGCAAATGTGGCACCAGGTAGACTCAAAAACTGGCTCAGATTCTGGCTTAAAACATGAAAATGCTTACATCTAGACAGCCTTTGAGCTCCAAGTCAGGTTGATGTGATGATGAAAATATATTGCAATTTCAAGATCTTGAGAAGAAAAACACTGCTAAAAAATGGTACAATGTCCCATCTCGTCTTTCACCACAGTTACTTTCTGCACTATCCAGTACAGACTTGTTGCCTCCCTCCCTGCTGAATGAGAGTCTACAGCTTAACAAATGAGCAAAAATACCAAGAAAAAAACTTTACAGTCTGAGAATCCGTTCCTGTCACGGCCAAGAAGAAAACTTCCAATAAAGGTAACGTCACAGCAAGAAAAGAGCACGCAGAGCACGCCCTCCAATGACACACAGTGGGTAAAGGCTGTGAACTGGTCCAGCTGACCTGGAAAGCAATTTGTAGCTATGCCCAGGAAGCAAATAAACTGCATATTTTTTTTTACCAGAGCTACTGCGAGCAGGCCTACACTCCCAAGAGATCAAGGAAGAAAATGCCCTCAATGCACCACCACAGGTTTTGGTAGTGGGAAAGAACCTGAATTTAAGGTGGGAGGGAGCGCACCAACTGAGGAATAGCCAACCAAGCAAACGATGGTGTGTGAATGAGACAGAATGTTATTAGCTGTTAGAAACGAGAAAACGGACAGCCGAGAAACGGTGAGACTTACACAGAACGGTGCAAAGCGCAGTGATCAGAACCAGGAGAAAGACTTATCCTATTACGACAATAACGTAAAAACAAGCACTGTAAAAATGCTCAAAAACTCTAATCAAGGCAAGAACTGCAGAGGAACTTACGGCGAAAGGCCCCGCCCGCCTCTGCAGAGGGCGGGGAGGAGCTCGCACCAAGAATGAGGCGCGTTTTCGGACATGGCCAACGTGAGAGTGTTTTGCGTGACTATACGTATTGTTACGTGGGCTTTGTTTTTCTTTTTCCATGGCGGAAATAAATGCTTGACAAAATTTTGTTGTTAAAGAAAAGCAGCCCTAAAATACCTTACGCCTCGAGGCGCAGCAGCACGGTCTGCCAGGGCTCTCCTGACCCCATCAGCGGCACGGAGACGGCTAAGGGCCTGAAGGGAGACACCGCCAGCGGGAAGCCCAGGCGGAACCTACAAGACTATTCTGCTTCTCGCTCGGTCCAGCTCTGGCCAGCTCCCCACCTCCCAGGCTTATCTCTCCACCTCAGCGCTGTCGTCACCCACCCGCCCGCTCCCCGACTCACTCTCATTTGCTGCCGCCTCCCCCAGCGCCTTCCGTTAAATTAACAAGCTTCCCCAAGTGATTTCCACACGTCACCTCATTCAGATCTCACAGCAACCCTGTGAGGCACATGTTACTGTTATTGTTGTTACTGTTGTTTTTTGCTTTTTGGAGGGGGAAAGGCAGGGCAAGTGGGCTTAAATGACTTGCCCAAGGTTATACAGCTAGTAAGTGGTAAGTGTCTGAGGACAGATTTGAACTCAGGTCCTCCTGACTCCATGGCTGGTGCTCTACTCACTGCACCGCCTAGCTACCCTGATAGATGCCATTATTGTCCCTATTTTACAGATGAGGAAACCGAAGCAGAGACTTGTCCAGGAGTCCAAAACTGGTAAGTGTTTGAGATGGGATTTGAACTCGGGTCTTTCTGACTCCAGGTCCAGCGTTCTGTGCACTCTGCTGCCACCTAGCACCTCTTTCCACTCTACTCACTTTAGAGTGTTCTGTCTACTGTGCTTTTTTTCCCTTTATCACTCAGTCTTCATAATAATCTACCCACCTGTGTATGTGTTGGCATGTGTGTGTGTAATTCTGATTCCTCATCATGGCATGGAGGTAAATCTGGGTTCTCAAAGGCTCTGCCAATGGAATGTAAACTCTGAAAGGTCACAGAAAACAAGCAAGATACCGAGTACAAGTCAGGAGAGGACATCATGCCTGCTGTCCGTGGACAGGCCTTGCTAATCCAGCTTGTCACCAGATAAGCTGCAAGGTGACAAACTCTTTGACCACAGCAATTTTCAAAGACAATCTACTGATGGTGCATAGAGGAACAGAGATCCATGGTGGAAGGAGGAGAGTAACTGCTTCAGTGAAGTCACAGGTGGGAGGAAGTAGTTAAGACAGAGTGTGCACGTACCGGCGCGCGCGTGCGTGTGTGTGTGTGTGTGTGTGTGTGTGTGTGTGTGTGTGAGGGGGGTAATATATAGATAGGCCCATGTGTCAACGCTTTTTCTATTCCAAGTGTTAGGAAAATGCTGCCATCATTCAATTCCTTCCATTAAAATGTTCACGCTGCTTCAGGACCCAAAATAGCATGGAAACATCCCTTCAGGCCTTCTAACAAATGCCACTGGCTACTGATGAGGGATGACTATCATCAGAAGTAACATAGCTGATACAAATAGGAAACACTGAGTCTACGATTTTCAGATCCATAAGTCAAATGATGAGGCAAAAGAAGAGGACAGTAAGATGACCAGCAGTAGCAGCAACAGCAATTCTGGGCAGTGTGAGCAATGGGACTAAGAAGCAGTATCCATGGAAAACTAACTCTAGGCTGAATCCTGGCTATGCTCTTTATCTGGAGGCAGAGTAACATAAGAGAAAAAGTCAGAGAGCCTGGGTTCAGATCTCTGTCTCTGTGAGCAAGAAATATAACCTCTCTGGACTTCAACTTCTTCCTGTGCATGAGAGAGTGGAGGATCTGAGATGGCTCCACTAAGGACTATCCCAGGCCTCGATTCTCTGACTGCTCTAGGAGATCTGAGAAGTCCCTTTACCTCTCTGGGGTTCAGTTCAGTCCTCAAAATACTGGGGGAGAAGGTCAGGTAGGAAGACCACCTTGTTCTATTTAAATCATCTATTCCTTTTTCCCACCTCAGTCTCCATCCTTTTAGTCACATGACTTTATCCCTCCCCCTCCCTTTTAATGTTTTTATTTAAAGTTTTGAGTTCCAAGTTCTATTCCTCCCTTCCTGAGATGGTAAGCAATCAGATATAAGTTATACAAGTGGAATTATGTAAAAACATTTCCATATTCATCATTTTGTACAAAAAGAATCAAATAAAAGAAAAAAGAAAGTGAAAAATAGCATGGCTTCAGTCTGTATACAAGCAATATGAATTCTTTCTCTGCAGCAGATAGGATGCTTCACCATCAGTCCTTTGGGAGTGTCTTGCATCACTGTAATGCTGAGCATAGCCAGGTCGTTCACAGTTCTTCAACAAACAATGCTGCTAATGGTGTGTACAGTGTTCTCCTGGTTCTGCTCACTTCGCTCTGTATCAGTTCATGTGAGTCTTTCCAGATCTTCCTGAAATCATCCTGCACGTAATTTCTTATATCACAATAACATCCCATCACAATCCTATACCAATTTTATCAGCTATTCTGTGGTCCACAATGAAGACCTGCAACGTACCTGTCAGAGAGAAGAGAATGGAGCTGCAAGAACATCTCTGGTACCTGAAAGGTGACCTCTCTCCTGGCTATCACATGTATGGGCACATGGACATTCATATGTATAATATGCACACATGCTTGTATTTCCCCTTGTCTTTCCCCTCAAAATGGGTACAAGTGCTGCCCATCATGGGACCTCATGGGGCTGTGGCACCGCAGAACCGCTGGATCTCTTTTCTACCCCCTTCCTCAGAAACTGATTTATAGTAAACACTTTTGTCAGAAAGAGGGAACAAGTTAAGAGACTGAAAATTGCAGACATGTAGTAAAGAGAAATCAGACTCATCTCCACTTTTCTTCCATCAGAAATCATGTCTGTAAAGTCACTTCAGAGCACAGCCACCCTCTCAAACCACTCAATGCTTCCAAAGGACGTTGTGTCCCTCACTACAGCTGAAAAAGTAAACAGGCTAAAAAAAGCCACATGGTACTACAGCAACCACTCACTCATCTATGCCAGTAAAGCAAAATTCAGACTCCTAATCCTATATACTGAAGCTCTGTTCAATGAGGGGGAATGAGGGACCAGGTCTCCCTTGTCCTTCCCTAACTGGAACTGCTGTCACTGGGGAAGACTGGGATTAGGGCACAGAGCTCAGATGGAACATGAGATAAAAATCAGACTACATGGAAGAGAGGAGAGAAATGAGAAAGGATAAGAGGGAGAGGGGAAAGGAAGAAGGGAAGGAAAGAGCGGGGGAGGGAGGGAGACAGAGAGGAGAGAGAGAGAAAGAGACAGAGAGAAAGATGAGTAGGGCAGAGAATAGTCATTTATACAGTGGCTACTATGTGCCAGGCACTGTATCAAGTCCTTTTAACAAACATCTCATTTTGAATGACAAGCAAGGGCTGTTGTCCCTGTTTCTGATGGATTTCAGGCCCACATCAGGGCCAGCCTGCTGCTGGCACCCTGCCTATCACTGCTCTGTGCCTCCGTTTCCTCACTTTAAAAAATGCAGAGGTTGGACCTGAGGGCCTCTGAAGCTCCTTCCAACATTATAGACTGAGGATTCCAAAAAAAAAAATACAGTGGAAACAGAACCAAGTTACTTTAGGCCACAGCAAAGCAAAATGACTGTGTGAAGTCAGAATCAATTACTAGAGTCACCCAATTAGGAGAGATTTTGCAAAATTCTGTAAGAGTTTTATAAAACAAGCTTTATCTATAGATAATGGAGGAAGGAGACTGATGTTCACAGAGATTGGGTGATTCATCCAAGACCATACTGTAAGTTAATGAAAAGTTAAAAGACGAAGAAGTCCTGAATCCTAAACTTCAATTGTGCTCTCTGTCGATTAACACCCCCAAGGAATGAAATGAGTTTAATAGCAGACAAAGGTCAAGGTCATCAGTATCACAGGAATCGTTTTAAAAATAGCCAACAAAGCCTTCTTAGCAGATTTCACAATCTGAATACCACTGCTCTTAAACTGATAAACACAGACTCTGAAGGTCCCCCTCTACATCACGTTTAGGATGAAAGCTGATGGGAAAGTATAACAACATAAATAAAGATTCCAGGCCAGGTTTTATTAGCAATCTGACTTTAAATGCTGTAATGTCTACCTAAGAGATTAAACATCGGAATGGAGTGAATCTGAGGGATTAGAAGCAGCATACTGGGGACTACATGGGTGGCAGGGTCTTGAACACAAACAAAAGAACATGTCAGGAAAGCTCTGGTTCTACAAATAGGGATTGAGAGAGCTCCTGGCCTCTCTGGGAGTAAAGTCAATTCAACTTTCATCAAACATGCATAGTGTTTGCTGCAGAGACCCGCTGCACGTAAATTCAGTGAACAAAAGCTGTTGCAGAAATCAATAGCCTACTGAAACATTAACACAGGCAATCATTGATCAAAAGCTCCCTTTACAAAGGCAGCCTTGCAAATTAGCTTCTGCTTGTGCTCGCGAGCAAACACAGAGGCACAAACGCTGTCGACACAAATGGCCTGTAATGACCATTTTGTTCCTGGTGATCTCCCCTCATCTCACAAGGTCTTCTAGTCAACACGTCTTACATCTCTGAGCTATGACTGCCAACAGCAGGAAGAACCAACTGGGGTGGTGCCCAGCGAGGGAGAAAAATGGGGGCAGGGAGTAGAGAAGGTCACTTTGAATCCTCAGCGTTCTGGGCAGCAGCTTGTCAAGAGAAATACTTCTTACCAATTAGTCTATCTTTAGCAAATGTTTAAACACACACACAAAGACACACTCTCACTGTACAGTGTCTGGGCTGTATTTTTCCATCAGTTCATCCACTAAAAGTCACCAATAATTAAGATATTCTGCTCATTTACCAGTTATCAGTTTTGTCAACTCTGTATCTCTCCTTTCCCAACATATCCTTCCCACCAAGCAACCATAGCCTCAGAAATAAACAAAACTGCATTCTCCTGATTTTCCTTAAAAAGAAAAAAAAAAGGGAAGCAGAAAGATAGCTGGGGGTGTATAGGTAGGAAATAACAAAACCAAAAATATCACACACCAAAGAGAAGAATTAGAAAAGGTTGTGTGTGCACGTGTGTGTGTGTGTGTGTGTGTGTGTGTGTGTGTGTGAGGGAGGGAGAGAGGGAGAGAGAGAGAGAGAGAGAGAGAGAGAGAGAGAGAGAGAGAGAGAGAGAATCATAGCTCAGCTCTCCCTTGTGAGAGGTGAGCCGTTGCAGCAAGTCAGGTTAACAAAAGGCTTCAGACATTGGAAGAACACCCGATTTCTGTGCAGTTACCTTCTGCACGGAAGCAGCACTACTAACAGGCCCAGGCCATATGCAAAGAATTGGCTGGGGTAGGGTATGAGTGGGAAGAGGGGAAATGTTTCCTTGGCCCAAGGTACCAGCTCTCCTCTGGCCCCCATTTTTATTTCTCTGCCCTCCTGTGTTACACTGCAACTTAATCAAGACTGCTAACACACCATAAAAATGCTGGGGCCAGGGCAAGCTGCATTAACCACTCAATTCCCTCTGTAACAGACAGACACACTCTCTCTCACTCTCTCTTACTCTCTATCTGCTAGTGTGGCCCTGTCTGCCTGGCTGGTTTTCAGATGTTCCACAAAGAGTACATGCTGTGCTGGTGTGTGTAGCCCAGGTGCCCATGTGTGTCTGGATCTGAGAGCCTCTAACACCCCTAGTGGAGAAGACTAGTTGTTTCTGAGATGATCATCATATATGCTTATCAATTTTCCTGAGAATATTTGTTATGGTAAAAACAGTCAAAGGGAAACATCAAAATTGCTCTTTAATTTCTCCTGGGCAGAGCTCCAACAGGGAGGAGGAAATGCAGTAACTTACTCTTCTCAATGGGGAAAAACAATTAAGTAAATTAAGTCCCACCTCCTCCTTCCTTGGATCAAGTGACAGGGGAGTAAGAGTGTAACAGAGCTTCCCTGAGAGTAATAAAGGTGGCCCTATAAAGAATTTCAGGAATAAAGAGATCTTGGGTTAATCCTGTAACTCATTCTATGGCAAGAGATTTCCAGAATTTACCTGAGAGTAGCAAACAGTTTCTCTTGCTCTGGCTTCTTTATTGTATGATCAATTTAAAAATGAATGAAAGCTAGCACAAGTTTGGGAAGGGAAGGGACTGGAATCAACTGCTTTCATGCTAGCTCATCCAGATGTCATGCATTACAACTTCCAAATTAGCTTGCATTTATAACATTCTACTTTCATTACCATCCAAACAAACCATGACACCCTGGAGAAAAAGGGAATCAGTGGAACAATGCTCCAGAAGTCTCACTGACCTACCTCCTAACATATATTGAGCAGGAGCCTCTGCAAAGGAGGGCAGCTGCTACTCATGAATCAAGGGCCTCAGTCCTATGGGAATCAGCTCCCACCCCAGCAGGAAGAATTGAGAGTAACATCCTAAATTCTAGTACGTTAACAGCACTTTTATCAAAGGAACTAGGTACTTATAGGAATTGTTACTTACATTTTTATTCTCATAAAATCCCTTAAGATTAAATAGAAAGCAGAAATTAGGATATCCTACAGGCTAAAAAAAACAAGGAAATGACAGACCCAAGTCACCCAACAACAGAGCAAATCTACATAAGGGATAAAATCCTGATCCTTGTAACTGATTCTAGAAATCTTTGTACTGAAACTGCAAAGTTATTTCTTTTTTTTTTTAATTAAATTTTTTTTTTGAGTTACATATTTTCTCCCCGTCTTTCCCCCTCCCACCACCCCAAAACAGCCATCCCAGTGTTTCCCCCCTCCCCCAGTCTATTCTCTCCTATGTCACTTTTTGGTAGGGCAGGATGGATCTCCCAACTGCAGTGCCTGTGTATCTCAAGTTCCAGTTGGATATATCTATCTATCTATCTATCTATATATATCTATATCTATACTATATATCTATATCTATCTATCTATCTATATATATCTATATATATATATATACACACACATTCATAACATTTGATTATGGAACTCCAGATTCCAGATTCTTTCTCCTCCTCCCTCACCACCCATCCCCACTGGAAGGACAAGCAATCAAATAGGCTGAACATGTGAAATCACACAGAACCTCTCCATAGTGAGCACACTGTGTGAGTCTGATTAAATTTCCCTTCTTC
>CM053582.1:92568196-92591193 GCA_028627135.1 Pseudochirops cupreus
TTTTAATCTCTGTGGGGCTCTGCTTCCAGAAGGGAAAGCTCTGTCCCAAATCGCTGGGGTCCTCTCGGCTGCTGTAGCTCTTAGGGAGAGGCTGGGAACTCTTCCTATATACTTCCGGCTGACTGGATAGCGAGGACTCCAAGACCGAGGCCCAAGATGGCGATCCGTCCAGATCCGTCCAGGCCGCTCAACGCGAGAGCTCTGGCCTGAGAAGAATCGCTCAGTCCCCCTGCTGCCTGCAGGCCGCAGGCGGGAAGCTGCAACGTGGAAGCGGGTGCAAAACCTCTGCCTTTCGCTTTTCTGCTCTGGAGGCCTTCTGGCCGGACTGCTTATCTCCCCCTTTCACAATTCCCACTCGCAGCTGCTGCTAATCCACTCACCTGAGAGGCTCCTTCACTCCTCCCATCCAGTCACCACCAGGGCACAGCTGCAGCTTCAGGGCAGGCTGGTTTCCGTTCACAGTGCTGATATGGTTCCTCATAGCCGAGCTGACTTTAGTGGGAAGTATCTTTGTGTGCGTTTTGGAGTTCTAGGATTGGTTTAGAGTCCTATTTTATGGGTATTTTGGGGTGGCTATGTGAGAGCTGCGATATGTTGCTGCTGCTATGCCGCCATCTTGGCTCCGCCCCCCCAAAATTATTTCTTCAAAGCATTTTTCAAATTTTCATTACATACTGACAACAGAGAGGTCTAAATGACAGGACACAAATGCCCTGGCATGGTATTTAATAGAGCCCAGACACATTCTACACTATCATCAGGAAGATGGCGATGGGCTAACACTGAATCTGACAACTTTCTTGACCTGAATCAGAGGGGGAAACAATGGAAGCCGACAGCCCAGCCCAAGTGTGCATACTCCTCCCGAAGAACAGAGAGCAGGGTAGCCTAAATCAACAGAACTTGGTATCAATCTAGCCTTTTCCTTTTTCCACTTTATTAGAGCAATTTTGTTCTCGTGATCCCAAACCTATGTATTACTGTCAATTTTGATAAATAGGCTTTTGCACATTCAAATTAAGCAACAGGATAGGACAGACTATGCAGCAGTACTGATTAATGAACAGCATGACTTACATACTGATATTCCCAAGTCACTGGTGTTGGAAATCTAAGCATGTGGGAAAAAATTTTGCTTTTTCTTGGAAAAAAAAGACAAATTGTTCCTGTGCTACAGAAGCACTTTCTCAAGACTTTGTGGGCACATGCTAATTTAACAGCCAGCCAACAAGCATTTATTAAGTGCTTACTATGTGCAAACATCTAAGATGCAAAGAAAAGCAAAAATATGGTCCTAGTCCTCAAGAAGCGCAAATTCCAGTGGGGAAGATAACACATAGATGACTGTGCATACAAGAGATACACAGTGCAAGTGGAAGGTAACCTTGGAAGTGGGGTGGGCAGGGAAGGACGGAGAGTGGACTGGCTGTTGGTGGTAGTGCTGAAAGAGGACCAAGATGATGTCATGAAGTTGGGGTCAAGGAGCAGTGAGTGTGTCTATGACTGATCAGATCAACACAAGGCTGGGAGGCTCTACACGGGCTGGGCACAAACAGTCTACATGAATAGGATGAACTGTAGGGTGGAAGGGAGACTGGGAGTAGAGAAACACCAGGAAAAGTCTCCTGCAGAAGTAGGCAGGTTTTGGGTTGTCTCAAAGGAAGCCAAGGAAGCTAACAGGTGGATGTGATGTGGAAGCATATTCTCAGCATGGGAGACAGCCAGAGTCAAGAGACAGAGTCTTTGTGTGGGTAAGGGCAACGGTGTGAGATTAGATTAGTATGGAGGGGAATAATACAATGTGAGAAGCCTGGGAAGAGTGGAGTGAAGGATGGGGAAGGAACAAGCATCTCTTCAGTGCCTACTGTGGGCTAGGCATTGCATATTTTTACAAACATCATCTCATTTGATCCTTACAACAACTTTTTGGGGCAGGTGCTATTATTCTCAGTTGAGGAAACTAAGGCAAATAGAGGTTGTCACTTGCCTAAGGTCATGCAAGTAATTAAGCTTCTTAGGCTGGACTTGAATTCAGGTCTTCCCGACTCTAGGCCCAGCCCTCTGCCCACTGTGGTACTGCCCAGCTGCCTTAGCGGGGCCAGGTAAGAAGGGGCTAGGTTGTGAAGACCTTTAAAAATCCAAAAGAGGTGATAGAGAACCACTGGAGTTTACGGTGTGGTGACATGCTCAGGGCGATGTCTTAGGAAGATCACTGTGGAAGCTGAGTGGAGGATGGACTGGAATGGGTAGCGACTTGAAGCAGGGAAGCCCTTTAGAAGGTCAGCTATTGACAAACAGACCCTCTGTGTGGCATGATGAGTGCCTTCACCACGAGGCGGCTGAGTGGAGAGATGACAACACAAAGAGTCTAGACAAAGGGAAAAGCAAGTTGTACCAGAGAGAAATCTGGTCTCTGGTGATGCCTGTGATAGTAATGGGGATGGTGGAAAGGGGCAAGTTGCAAAGGGGTGGGGCTTGCGTGAGGTCATGACTTCTATTTTGGAAATCTGAGTTTGAGATGTCTACAGATCATCCAGTTTGAGGCAGTTGGTGATCTAAAAACAGCTCCTGTCCTCAAGAAGCTTACATTCTACTGGGGACACAAAATGTACAAAGATGATTAAAAGTCATAAAATGTCACATTCAGAAAAATTACAAGTGTAATGTTCATCTAGTATTATGAGTTAATGATGAAATAATTAGGAATTGCAATATTGTTCCATTTTTGTAATTTTTTACTTGTAAACCCTGTCCCCTTCCCCAATCTGGGTTCCTCAATTAGTTGCCTTAGGAAAAGGGAGAAGTAAAATCAGGGTAGAGTAGAATTTCTTTTAATCTTGCATTTTTCCAAGGCCAAACAAGTATGTGAGAAGGATGGCACTGGTTGGCTCTCTGTGTACTGCCCTTGTCCCACAAGCCTTGCTCTGTTGACCCTGTCCATGACTCTGGTTCCAAAGGACTCAGCACCGGATCTGACCTGGCATCATAAACCCTTGAAATTCCCAACAGGACTCCCAGGGAAGAGATTTCCAAGCCTACATCTCTTGATTATATTCTTCAGGTCAGCTTAGAGGGGAAGGAAGATAGGAAGGAAAAGGGAGACACAACCATAGGCAGCAAAACCAAGAGAAAGCCAAAACACGGGGGAAAGTGCCTACAGATAATGTCTGAGACACCTTCCCAATAGTATTTGTCATTCTGATCCTAGAGTATAGCTGATGTCCTATTTTCACCATATATTCACAAAGTCTCATCCAACTTCTTATTAGAGAAGAGAATTATCTCTTTATTTTCTTCTGACAGAACCACCTAAATTCTAGTAGCAGCTGCAACTCACATTTGGATGACACCTTACGGTTTGCAAAGTATTCTTCTCTCACCCACTCCATAAGGTTGTACACATACTATTAATCCTCTCTATCACAGATAAGGAAACTGAGGTTCTTAGAGGTGGTGACTTGCCCATAAAGAGTCACTATGTATCTGAGGTGGGATTTGACCTCAGGTCTCCTGAGTTATTAGCACTCTATTCACAAAAATGTACTTGTGTCTAATCTTATACAGATTCTTCTTCTCTTTTACTCTTCAGAGGAGAAAGAGAGGGGACTTAAAAAGGATCCATCAAATCTGAGGGCAGACCATGGGTCAGAATACGGACAGCCTTGAACAATATTGTTATATGTCACTGTCAGTAGGGGCTTGCATGGAAGGATGACTCTGGTAATTAAAGTTCTAGTCCTTTAGCCTCCTGCTCTCAGTCCCCTAAGTGAATCCTCTAATTCCTAAAGAAATCCAAGACACCGCTGGCTTGCTCTCATGGGAACGGTACTCTTACGTTTTGCAAAATATTCTCCTCTCAGTTTAAGGCAGGTGGTACAAGTACTACTAACCTCATTTCACAGATGGGGAAACTGAGGCCAAATATCCAATGATCTTAGAGTTAGCAGTCCAGGTCTGAACAGGGATAAGCCAAGAAGCACTGTCCATACTTGATTCTATGCTGGTGGCATAAGCCTGCCACAGATTACCTGAGCCTGGACTCCTCCTTCAGTTCCCTGAACAACAACAGAAGGACCTGGAAAAAGGCCCAAGTGCAGGAGGTTGCTATCAAGAAACTCAGTGAGCTTTTTGTCACTGCCACTGTAACAGCTACTCGAGGCAGGTAGTATAGGAAGTAACCCGGAAGATGAAAGCATCTGGATTGTTTCTGTAATTATTTCTTTTCACCTGCACATGATATAACACAAATGTGTTCTTAATGGTTAATCAGTATCTCACACCTTGTGAAAAGACATCCTCCAAAGTGCTACCTCACAGGCCCATCCTTCTTAGGGAGGATTGGCTAAGACTTCCACAGAGAGCCCTTCAACCTGCTGTGCTGGGCTTTCACAGGGCTCCCCTTCTTCATTTTAATTAAGGATAAAATTAAAGTACAAATAAATCAGATGTGAGTCAACCCATTTCTTCTGTGCAAGAGACACAGGCAGTGAGAACCCTTAAACTCAAAAGAAGCCACTTTTGTTGGCTTCTTCTTAGTTTCCTTCATGCTTCCAGTGTTGTTCCCAAGCCTAAACCTGAGATGAAAAAAAACCCCAACACTTCCTTGTTTCAGTTGCTCTACAAATATTGTCTCATTTATCTTCATAACGACCCTGGGATGTAGGTGCTATTACTGTCCCAGTTTGACAGATGAGGAGATGGAGGCAGACTTTAGTTAAGTGTCTTGCCCGGAGTCACACTGCTAGTGAACTGCTAAGGCCAAATCTGAACTCTGGTGTTCCTGACTCGGGTCCAGTGTTCTATCCAACGGCTCATCTCACTGCCACAAATGTAGGCTAACTCACCCTTTGGAGCAAATATTTTTTTCATGAGGATGACTTGAGATTGAGAGCTGCCCCACTCCAGGTAAAGAAAAGAAGTACTCTACCACTGGGCTGAAATTATATCAGAGGCACAATTAAGAAAAGCATTTGAGGGAGAGCACGGAGAGCAAGCACACAGGCACACGTATGTACACACACACACACACACACACACACACACACACACACGTTAAAGGGAAAACATTTTGCTCCCAACTGTTTCAACTATCACAGGATATGTCACAATCAGCATAAGCAATTCAATGCTGAGGTCCTTCCCACAATAACCAGAATTCTCACTTAACTGATTGTTAAAAGTGACTTGCTCAGGAAGGCATCTGCTAAGAAAAGAGAAGTTTCCAGTTTATTTCTAGGTCTGATAGAATTATGCCATGGAGTCAGGCACATGGATCACCTTGCCCCACCCCTAGGCAGAGATGGTAATTCCCAGGGTCAGACTATCTACCCCCTCCAGGCAAAGTAGAATCCTTCAAAGAAGCGGGCTGTGGCTAAGCAGAGAAAACAACCCTATATCAGGGAGTTATTCTGATTATGCCTAACAAATTAACAGATTTTTAAAAGCTGGAAGGGCCCTAAGATGTCATCTGGTTCCACCAATACTTGCACAGGACTCTGCTCTACATGATAACATCCCTACATGACAAGGGCATAGGTGAAGCAATGGGAAGACATGCTTAAAGTTTTGCTAGAACCAGGGGAAAAAAAGAGGCTACTCCCTTCTTCCTGCACCACCCCCCTATCTGAATTTATTAAAAAGAAATTCTCCCAAACACTTGTCATTAGACAGATACTGGCTCACAACACCTGGGATATCTCTGCCAAGACTTACACAGTGATAAAGGCATCCTTTACTATCAGCACTCAGAAAACAAAGAAGCCTTAAAAAAGAGCACTCCAACCTTGGGTTTTTTGTTTCTGATTTTTGCAGTGAAGCTATAAGCTATATGTGCTCCTCCAGTGTTCCTACACCCTCCCCCATAAGCTGAGTATTTCATTATTTCCTGAATTCATTTTATTAGAGTTCAGGAACAGGGCAAGTGCGATTTCACTGCTGTGAGCTTCTATTCACCACCACAGTACCTTTTTCACTGATTTCTAGTTCCTGTAACTAACCCACAATTTTGCCAGTAAAGGAGGAGAAGAAAGGGGGCAAAGAGAGCTATAAAGCTGTTAAAGCCAGCCTTATCCATCTCGTAAACATTTTTCTATTTATCTGCCCTTCATTACATGTGCAATCTTATTATCTCTGCTCAGCATCAAAGTGACATCCGTCAGGGTCACCCTATAAAATATACATTGGCAACGTTACATTTAATGACAGGAGTGGGAAGAAAGATGAAGGATGGGAGAGCGTAGAATACTGCAGGACATTTGAAAGGGATCATCAGTTCTATCTGTGCATTTCCCGAGGTGATAATTGAATGACAGGGGCTAGAGGGAAATCCATCTTTGAGCTCAAGAAAGGATTGTCAGGAGAAAAAAGGGTTTTGTATTGGAGGCATGTAATGGCTGCCAGGCTCCTCTCAGGCTGCTCCAGATATTTACAGCTTTTATGTACACACTGAAAATTATCAGCCTTCATCAGCTTTTGAGAGTCAAGTGTAAGAATCAAGGACAGACTTATTCATGACCAAGAACGGACTGAAAAGGTATTGAATGTTGTCACTTACATCCCCTCCAGCTAATACAGTACAAGATAAATGGTATAAGAATGCAGGCATGGGAGAATGCCAACTCCAGAGTCAGTCTGTCTTTCTGGCTATGAAATAGCTGACGTGATCATTCCCACCCTCTCCCGCCATCTTGACATTAAGTCAATACAACCTAATTTCACAAAAGACTGAAAATACCCTAGGTAAAGCTAAGGCATTTGGGTTAACTTCTCTTGCAAAGCGTGGGCACATGTGTACACATGAATGACACACTGATTTTCCTGTTCCTGTGGTAAACAAAACGGGAAGCTAGGTATTATGACTTTAATGCCCAGATTCCTGGAATGAATGATAAAGCAGGTAAGCAGGTCTTCCATCAACAAAAAGGAAGCATTAAAGTTTTTTGGGAAGGCATGGAGTTAACTAAGTCCAGGCATACACATCTTCCCAAAGGAGGCTGTAACTTTTCTGGACTGATTTGAGAAAAATGCTGAGGGAGTTTAACAGTACAAATTGATTATCACTAGGTAACAGGAAAAACACTAAAGGTATAAAATACCAGAAAGGGAAAAGTAACAGGACAAGGGTGGAGTAACTGGCCACTCCACAGCTTGTATACTCATCTGAGCAGTATCAAAACCTCCAATACACCCGGCTGCCAAATCTTCCAGATGCTATTTAGAGGACATTTTCGTGCAGTTTCTCTATTCCAGTTCCAAAGTTACTATTTTCAGTTAAATCAAGGTAAGTGCATAGTCATCACTCAAATGGAGATAACTAACTTGTCTGAGCTATACTATGGAGGTGACTTGTGACCAATTCTGCTCCTCAGAAAATCTAAAAAAAATTGGTTAGGACTTCATTAGGGACATACAGATGCTTGTAGGAAGGAAGAAAAGATCACAAGACAGAGGCAGTAGCTGCTCCATTATTTAGCACAAAAGGAACAACCTCTCCAGGGCTCCCCAGGAGATGACTGGTAAACTCTCAGCTTTTCTGATTTGTTCCCACGTGACCAAACAATGCCAGACCAGCTGCACTGGCTTCCACACTCCCCTCTGATGCAAGTGGATGGAAATGGTTTTGTAATCAAGAGTCCTGCGAGACCTTAAAAAACAAGGGGTTTAAATTCCAAGCGTCTTCTGCATGTAAAAGGCCAAGCACAAGGAAGGCCTGTGTGGAACTGCCAATGTCAATGAAGTTGGTCTAATTTTACTAGATGATTTTTGGGAGTGAAAAGGAGAAAGAAACCACCTGAAGCACTCTGGTTATGGCTTATAAGAATGAACCATGCACTCTCTGATATAGAAAATGGACTTGAATCATTTAGCCCTTCTTATAGCTTAGGTCTATTTCCATCAGAAGTGGATCAGACCCAGAAGCCTGCAGTTGGCACCAGGCCTCCCACTTCAGTGTGTGCAATAAACAGCTTAAAAAGCCAGGCCAGGTGTATGTGGCCTTCCAATAGGGTGGGGGGAGGGAGGAAAGGAGAGTAAGAATGAGAGAAAAGGCGGGGAGGAGAGAAGAAGCACCATTTTTGCTTCAACGAATCCTGGAAGAAACCCCAGGATATTTCATTGAAGTGGCAGCATCTTACTTTGTCTATGGCTCCCATCCACATTTGATAGAGGGTGGTCCCATTAAAAAGAGAGACCATGTAAAGTAAGTCTACTTGGCATTTATGATGCCCCTTCACAAAGATACCCACTCTGAAAAGAGCCAGGTGGGATGAAGTCCTCTCAGAGGAGGGTACCAAAGGCAAGGACAGGCATACATCTGGTGTGCAGGGATCTCCAAGGGCTGCTGGGGATGGGGGTTGGGGGTGGAGACAGATTATCTGGATTTGGCTTCTTTTTCTTTCTTGCTTCACTTCTCCGTGATGACCACATTCTTCTATTGGTCATGACAATATCCTCACTCTAATCAGGCCTAGAAACAGATTTTTAGAGTTGGGAGGGATCTAAATGAGTCCAAGCTCTACCAAAAAGGAAGCCCTACTATGCCACAGCTGCCAAGGGGTCAGCTAGCCTCAGCTGAAGACCTTGTTAATGAAAATGCACCTTCTTTTACCACAGGTCACTCCACTTTGGGATATCTTTAATTGTTAGTCACTCTTGTTCTACCTTTTATTTCCATGCCAGGAGAGCTTGGTTGAAAGAGCATTGTCAGGGAAGGGTATATTTAAAAAAAAAAAAGGCAGCAAGAGACGGTTAATTTTCCCCCTTTGTCCTCCTTCCTTGTGACTGTTTTTGGGGCTTCTGTGCACCATCACATTAAGATGTGTCCCTACCTTTTTGCAAAATAGTTTTTCATACAGCTACATACTGCAGTTAAAATGCTGCAGGTTATACCGGTCTTTGGTTCTCTTCAAAAGTACTTTAGGCACATTAATGAATTTTGCATTCTCAATGTAACAATAAAAAAAAAAGATGCAGAAGGGAAGAGTGAGGACCTCTGGAAAAGCCCACAAAATATACTTTGTGTTATTGCAAAAGGTCAAAAGTTCAATAAGGCCTCAACATCTATTCTGAATGCACACCCGAACTCTCAGCAATGATAGAGAGCAGAAAAGAAGACAAAGTTTTCAGTCCCTAGAAATTAGAGTGCTCCCAATCTCAAGCCCAAATCAATCCACAAAAAAACCAAGGAATCTAGTAGTGAGTATCCATTCATTGTCAAGGAAATCATGACTGATTTACACCAAGGTTTACTCTCAAACTTTTCTGTTTGTCCCCAGCTGCCTTTTCACCCTAGAAATGTCTCTTCACCTGCAGCTCCCTGCTTTTCAACTGGTGAGTTCCTGCCTGGTTACATCCTTGTGAAGAAGTGTCCAGGTCAACCCAACTCACTTCCCTGCTGGCTTTGCTACTGATTCTCTAGACTTTCTTTACTCCCTCACCCCTAGTCCTGGCCTTTCAGCTCACTTTTAAATGTTGATTCCCCCCACCTCTTCTGATGCATCCTTGAATAAAGTTATCATACCAACTCAGAAAGTCTGTAAGTTAGAGAAATCATTAATGCACCAAGCAACAGCATACTTCTAACTCTGAAGAGTATGGTGGCACTTATTTGTGAAGGTTTTCAAATATGGGACAAACAAAGGCAGTCCATAGACTACCTATTAGCACTTCAAAACTCTTGGAGATTAATGAGTATTTCTGTAAATCTCTTATTTATGCATGAAAGTAAAGTTCAGGTCCCTGGTTTCCACTATCCATTTAAATTAGTTAAGGTAGTTCTAAAAAGAAAAATATTTTTCCATTTCAAGAGAAGCTTCTCTTGTAAAATCAAAGCAGGTGTCCAGGTGTTCCTGTGCTGATTTTCAGTACAACAGATGTTTTGCTTTCTTTGAAGATCTTTGACAACCCACACAAACTTTGGCCTGATATCATGCCAAGCTATTTTTGTCCACTACTATATCTATAGCTAGGTGTTTCTTTCTCACACATCACGGAGCCTTCTGGACAGTCACTAGTGCATATAAAATAGTTGTGAAAATACATGTCTTAAAAAACAAAAAAAAATTACAAGTTTTTGTGGATAGGGGTGTGTATGTGTGCATGAACTCATTTCAAAAGTCCATGGATATGCAAATGTAGGTACCAGATCACCCCTACTGATTTTGTCTGCACTAACTCACATGCCACTAAACAGAACCTGCCAAATTAACTCTGTTTGCCTCAGTTTCCTCATCTGTAAAATGAACTGGAGAAGGAAATGGCAAACCAAACCAATCCACTATCTTTGCCAAAAAAAAAAAAAATCCCAAGTGAGGTCAATGAAGATTCAGACATGATAGAAAAAATGACTGGTTTGACTAATTCACAGCTCCTCCAAGAATACTTTGGCTTGCCAATTTTTCCATATACTCCCAATAATGACTAATCCCATCTTTTTGATATCTGTGCAAATCTGCTGCATATGATGCAGAGGTGTAGTACTGTCTGATTTGCATTTCTCTTACTATTAGTTAGATTGATCTAAATATAGCTGTTAATTGTTAGCAGTTCTTTGGAGCACTGTTTGTTCATTGAAGTTACATTCTCTATTTTGAGTTTACTGTGGTAGATTGTGCAACATGTTGCTCTAACCTTAATTGGTGCCAAACTGCTTTCCAGTTACCCGAGTAATTCTTACTAATTTTTTCACCAAGTAATTTGTGTTCTTGATGCCATCAAAAAATGGAGTACAGTTCATGTGTTTTTAATTCTTTCTTATTCAGTTTGTTCTACTTTTCCATCTTAAGATCAGTTCCTAGTAGTTTAGATAATTGTTGCTTTATAGAATAAGGTGAATTCTATTCCTTAGCAAACATATTTCGAAGTTTAGCCAACGGCCTATGCATGGGGTCAGGGTGAATAAGGATTGGTCTTTTCCCCTGAAGCAAAAGTAAATCTCACTTTTTTCTCTAGACCTGGCAGTTCCCATAGCCAATTTATTAATTCATCTAACAAGGCAATGAAGTCATTCTATGCTGCAGACTCAGAGCTGCCAGTCTCTGGAGCTGTCTCTGCCCACAGGAGAATGGGATAGGCAACTGAAAACAGAAGCTCTTGACACCCTTGTTATTGGAGAGGAGGCACTGAGAAAAATTAAAATTGAAATGAACAGTATTAGGGCCATTCCATTATAAGTCACATAATCTCCTTTACCTACAGGAAGCAAAGGGAGAATGCCTAGAAAGGTCAGGCTGTGGCAATGAGGCCCTTCTGAGCAGATCAGGTGCTGTCATAGTTATCCTAAAATATCACTTGCCCAGGCAGATTCATTTCTCCTCTGATGCTAAGGGATGGCTATTATTTCCATGGCTACCTGAGTGGCTACCATTTGTCCCTTTATCCACATCACAATGAAATGATCACTTGAGCTCCTAGGTCAGGAGCCTAGTCTCTCCTTTATCACAAGATATACCTTAATACATTTTTACTTATATTTTATTTAAACTTAATACACTTACTACTGTTTTTCAAGCAGGAGACTCATTTTCTGAGTCTATTAGGACAATATCCCGACCCCCACAATGATGATGCTATATTACTGAGTTTATATATCAGGTGAAGCCAATATATACCGGGTTTTATAATACAAGAGACATTTGTACAGTAGGAACAGAATGAATGCATCTCCAAGTATACTTTAACTACTTTACGTATGTACCTGATAAAGTATCCTTGGGAAGTTATGTCTCTGAACGGGAGGATGACCACCCAGGATAAAGACTGTGGGCTAATAATCCCCTAGAATCAATGGAATCAAAGCAGATTTAATATTATATGAGTTATACAGAATTGTTTTGTTTCAGACCAGCATCAAAAAATCCACTTCTTTCTATTTAATTTTTAAAGCTTTTTCTTCCCAATCCTAATGTCTCTAGTTATTTCAGAGGGTGTCGCAAAAATCCTCAAGATAAAAAAAAAATTTTTAAACAAAAGTGAATTTTAAAGCTAATTTTAATGGTTATAAAGCCAAAACAGTAATAAGTGATCACAATCACAAGTTGACTTCAGCATATGGTGCAGCGTGTACTACTGTAGAGACAGGGAGCTGGTACAATGAATAGAGCAGTGGACCTGGACTCAGGAATATCAGAGATCAGATCCTGCCTTCTAGACTTACTAGCTGTGTGGCCCTGGGCAAGTCATTTAACTTCTGTCTACAACAGCTTCCTCATCTGTAAAATGGGGACAATAACAGCACCTATTTTCTGGGGGATGCTATTTTCGCCGTGAGGACAAAATGAAATAATACTTGTAAAACACTTTGCAGACCTTCAAGTGTTATATAAATGTCAGCTGCTGCTGCTGCTGCTGCTACTACACAAAGACAAGAAAGCTGTAAACCAGTCTAGTCTGGTATTTTTGCAGAGAATATGTATTTATTATCTTACATTTCTTAAAGAGATTCCTCTCAACGCACTGTTTTATTCTTGGGTCCCTATATTTAATTACAGTGCCTTACATGATGCTCACATCTGTGGCGTTTGATGATGGTGCTTGACTCTGCCTGGTTTTGAGTTGCTCTCTGTTAACACCATATCACCCGTGTGTATACTATGACTAGTGACTAAAGTCTGTCATTATCAGGTTATACCCCTGACCTCCTCATCAACTAAAGTTCTTTTTCTTGGTGTTAGACAGTGAGACTTGCCTGGAGAGAACTTACTTTCTGAAGTCTTTTATCAAATAGCTATGTAAATGATCTGCAATTTATTGGGAGATGTAATGAAAGAAAGAAGTCACTCAGATTATTTCTCTGTAGGAGGAAGACACTTAAAGTCTGCCTTATTAAAACAGCACTAGGAATTTGACTTTGGCTATCTTTTCCAATCTTTAGCCTAACTGAAAGCCCAGGACCACGGAATTGGGCAAGATCTTTGGCTCATTTAGTGTTGCGTCTTCCTTCCTGTGCCAATTAATAATAGTCTAAATTAATTGTCTCTCATAGTACAACCAAAGTCACATGTGAAAATTAAATTCTCCCTTCCTGAGTAATCATTACAGCAGTCAGCATCATGCTAGGATAGAACTGGCTACTGCATTCTGCCCAGCCCTGATGAGGTCCTGTGTTAGGCAACCAGAGATTTACGAATCACAATCACAGGTGAACAAGGGTAAAAACACTTTAGAAAAATAATTTTTTCTCCTCTAGGCCTGTGGACATTTCATCTGTGTTAGGACGTTTTTTAAAAAAAATTTCCCCTTTCTTTCCCCCCAATTTAGATGCATGTTTCCTTGACATTACATATTAAAGAGTTGCTGGTGTTATTTAGAGTCTTTGCTGTTTATGTGATGACTGTCTGTGTTGGGCTAATTTTCCCTTAAAGATCTGTTTGTTTCTTTGACTTGTTTTCTAAAGGCTCTTTGGACAAAGTGGCAGCATGTGCATGCAGACCGGCTGTTGCCATGGCTGTCATTCTTCTTTGCTATTATGTGCTGCCTGGGAATCTTCTCTCCTTTCCAAGTGTTCCTCTAGTACATATGCAGAGCTTAAGACCACCACCTAGACTTGCTGAAAGCATAATGCTTCTACAGGCAAAGAAGCTGGCATGAGGCTCCAATCGAGGGTTATTTTTTTGTGTTGTTTCAGTCCTGTACAACTCTTCCTGACCCCATCTGAGATTTTCTCGGCAAAGATACTGCTATACTTTATTTCCCTTTTTAGTTCATTTTACACATGAGGAAACTGAGGCAAACAAGGCTAAGTGACTTACCCAGGTCACAGAGTTAGTGAGTATTTAAGGCCAGATTTGAACTCACAAAGATTGAGTCTCTGAATCTAAGCCTAGTGCATTATTCACTGTGCCACCTAGCTAACCAGAGGGCTATTTTAGAGAGGAATTATTAAGTAACAGGATTCAGAGCTACAAGGAACCTTAGAGAACATGTAAGCTTAGTCCCTTTAACATTCCAATCCAATGTGATCACTTCTTTCAACAATGCAATCTATCACCCAACCTAGCCCATGCCCTACCAGAAGTTCACTACAAGAGGTCCACCCAACATTCTAGGAGCCTTCCCTAATTTCTCCTGTCTATATCATGGACATTGATGAAGCAAAGAAACTGTCAGTTATGACTTGCTGTGCCCAGGTAACCAGGATGCCTTCCTTCTCACTGACACATTTCTACTGAGATGGTCCTTACATCACTCTTCCTCCATAATTCTTTGTTTTTACGGTATTGCAGACTGCTTACAAATGTCACGTGGTTCTCCATTGTCCTTGGGGTGAGTCTCAGTATATAGTATTCAGAGACTACAGTGTCCCATGACTTATAGCCCTATAGCACTGAAAGAATATTGGTATGAAAAATCTGAACTATTATTTCTGGGAAAAGCCCAAGATCATCACAATAATTGTATAGTCACCCAAAGGCAAACTGGGATTCTCTCATCCTGTCCATTTCTGAATCCAACTGTCTACTTACAGTGACTGTCCAGGACAAAGATGCCAGTAGATGAACAACAGTACAGATTGTGAACTGTTAGTATACCACATTTTTGGAAATTTTACAGAAGAGGAAACAAAGGTTAAAGAGTAATATTATGGCTACTGTTTATGTATTAAGCTTTAGGATCTAATTAAATTATAAGCTTTACAAGGCAAGGAACCAGGGCGTGAAGCCAAGTGTTCTGACTCCACAACCAAGATACTTTCTACCATACCACACTGAAGTGAAGGGAATCAGTAATAATAAATTTTCCCCCTTTCAGCTTAAGTCTGCATTAAGGGTCCATCAGACTAAGGTACCACATTCTTCTACATACTCCCTGTTCTAATTTGGCTAAGGGAATTGTTGTAAAACCAAGCCTAAAATAAGGAAAGTAAGGGAGACTGGGAAAGTGGGATGGGGTTAGGTTGTGAAGAGCTTTACATGCTGGGAAAAGGAGTTTATATTTGATCCTAGGGAGCCCCAATAGTTTATAGGTTATATAGGGGTGATATGGTTAAGACTTGTATTTTAAGAAAAAACACTTTGCTTTCTTTTTTTACCTTTTGTGCTTAGCATATAATAGGCATATAGTACTTGTGCTAATAAACAAATAATTGCTGGCTGTGTGAAAGATGGATGTTGCACTAGTCTAGACAAGAGGTTGTGTATGAAGATGATGTGGAGGTCAATATCACAAGACTTTGCAACTGATGAATGGACATATGGGGTGAGTGAGAGTGAGGAGTTGGGGATGGCACTGTGGCTTTGGACCTAGGTGAATGGAAAGATGGTTGTACCCTGAAAAGAAAATTGGAAATTCTGAAAGTGAGTTGGTTTTCATTTAGGTAAGGTAACGAAATCTGTTTAGAATATGTTGGATTAGACATAGACTAGGCCTGGACAGAGAGATCGGCAGTCATGTGCTCCCAAAAAGAGGCAAAAGTCAGGCCCTAGCTCTAAGGAATTCATAATCTAATGAGGGAAGACAATACACAAACATGCACAAACAAAATAGAGACAGGATAGATAAGACATGATCAACAGAGGGAAGGCTAGGATTAAGTAGGGTTGGGAAAAACTTCTGTAGAAGATGGAATTTTAGCTGGGACTTGAAGGAAGCCAGGGAAGCCAAGAGACAGAGACATTGCAGGCATGGGGGACATTCAGAGATAATGCCCAGAGCCAAGAGACGGAGTGTCTTGTTTGTGGGACAGTCAGGAGGCCAATGTCACTGGATCAGAGAGTTTGTGTTACAAAGTCAGGCATAACAAGACTGGAAGGGTAGGAGGAAGCTCTAGGTTATGAAGGGCCCTGAATGACAAATGGAGCATTTTGCATTTCATCCTGGATGTGACAGGGTGCCACTGAAATATATTGGGTGAGGGTGACACAGTAGGGTCTGTGTTTTACTAAAACCACTTTTCTGAATAGAGGATGGATTGGAGTGGGGAGAGTCTTTAGAAGGCAGGTCCACCAGCAGGCTACTGCAGTAATCTAAGTGTGAAGTGCTAAGGGCCTGTGCTAGAGTAATGCAAGTGTCAGAGGAGACAGGGGGCCATGTTTGGGAGATGTTGCAAAGGTGACATCAACAGGCCTTGGAAACAGATTGGATATGGGTGGGTGGGTGTGTGTGTGAGAGAGAGAGAGAGAGAGAGAGAGAGAGAGAGAGGGAAAGAGAGAGGAGAGAGAGAGAGAGAGAGAGGGAAAGAGAGAGAGAGGAGAGAGAGAGAGAGAGAGAGAGAGAGAGAGAGATTGGGAAAGAGAGAGAGAGAGACAGAGGAGTCCTGGATGATACCTAGGCTGTGGGCCTGAGAGGATGGTGATGCCTTTGACAATAATAGAAAAGTTTGTAGGAAGGAAAGATTTAGGTGGAAAGAAAATAAATTAAAAAAAAAAAAGAAATAATAAATTCCGTTTTGGACATGTTGAGTTTAAGAGGTCTCCTAGACATCTAGTTGAGGATGTCTGCAAGGCAGCTGTAGATGTAAGATTGAAGGGCAGCAGAGAGATTAGGGCAAGATGGCTAGATCTGAGAATCATTAGCATTGAGATTTGATGAGATCATACCAAGTAGTAAAATGCTTTTTCCCTTCTCCCTTTCCCACATCTCCAAAACCTCTCCAACAAATTAAGGCTTACAAGACTAAATCTTAAGAAATCACCTTGGAGTTTAGTCAATGTCCTAATTATCCTAATGCTTTGCAAAAGATCATCCTCAGGGTCCTGTTGGTACAAGCTGCTGAAGCTCCAGGAGCCAGTTTGGTTCCCTGGCCTTTACTTCCATTGGAAAGGAAAAACACAGCAAATGTAGTATTTGAGCTCTAGAAAGTCTACTGTTCCTGCCAGGATTGATCACTATTTCAATCAGAGCCCTAGAAGGGAAGAGCATCAACTGAACAACACTAAGCTAGTGAAACCCTAACACCTGTAAATCAGAGCCGTAAGTACTGTAGAACACCATGAAGACATCCAATACTCTTCCTGCGGCTACTCAATCATTTCTGAACCAGCCTGATTCAGAGAGGAAAACTAGGTTCAAAGTCATTAGCAACCCATACCTCAAGAGGAATCCTCACTATCGCATACCTGTCAAGCGGGTATCCAGTCTCTGCTTGAAGGCCTCCAAGGAGGGGGATTCATTATACAGCAGAGGGTCTTTTTTTTTGTGGGGGGAAGGCAAGGCAATTGGGGTTAAGTGACTTACCCAAGGTCACACAGCAAGTAGGTGTCAAGTGTCTGAGGCTGAATTTGAACTCAGGTCCTCCAGACTCCAGGGCAGGTACTCTCTTCCCTGTGTCACCTAGCTGCCCACAGAGTAGAGGGTCTTAACCTGGAGCCCATGAACTTAAAAAAAACCAACTTGCTCTTTTACCTACTTATGAGTCCTTTGTAATCTTATGCATTTTATGGATTAAAAGACCTATATTTATGAAAATGGAGGTCACTGGCTTCACTAGACTGGCTAGGGAGTACGGGACAGTGAGTGCAGGGGAGGAAGCTGCACTCCAGCACCGGGTAACTCACGCTTTGGGTGTTCACCCAGACATCCAAGCTGAACCGATCTTCATTTTCTACTCATTCTTCCTGGCTTTATGGCTTCAGGCCAAACACTACAAGACACATATGTCTCTCTTCCACAGCAAGGCCCTTCAAATACTTGAACTCTCTCAGTCTTCTTTTCCAAGCGAAAATATTCAATTCTTTCAATTGATCATTGTATGATTCAGTCAGTCGAGAAACATTTATTAAGTGTGTAGTATAGATTGGGTACTGTGCTAAGTGCTGGCGAAACAAAAAGAGCCAAAAACAGTTTGGACTCTCAAGGAGCTCAATGTCTAATGGGGTGGAGACAGCAAGCAAACACATATATACACAGAAGCTATATACAGGACAAACAGGAAACAATTACGGAGGGAAGGCACTAGAAAGAAGAGAACATGGGCTCAAGGCCCTTTGGCAACCTAGTTGCTCTCCTCTGGATGATATCCAACTCTGTAATGAAAAAGAAGTTGCAGAGAGACAGATTTAGACTTGTTCCTAACACCTAGAGCCACCCCATGGCTACAGACCACATGTTGCCAATACAAAATATTGCTTCTATATGTTGGCTACATTTTATTGCAATAAAATATTATTCACTAATGCTAAACTAAAACATTTCAAGTACAAATAAAGGAATGATACGATGACATTCAATAAATGAATGATGTCAGATATGCTAAATATAATAAATGAATTAGGTATTAACTTCTTAAAAATTCCTCTCCTTTTTAAAGAATAAAGGTTGATTTTGATACCTATCATTGCTTGGACTTTTGCCCTAAGGTCATTTCTTGGGCTAATCTAATGATTTAGCTTATGACTTCAGATGAACCCAAAGTAAAGTAGGCACCATGGGTGCCTTAGAACAGAGTCTAGTATCTTCCTAGACCAGTTCCTAGGAATGGAACAAAACATCTAAAACTAATTTGATTATCAGTCCACAAAGAGAATACCATGAACCTCAGAAATATTGAAAGGACTCTTAATAGTACAGGAAAAAGATTTATTGTTTAAAAACTTACTTCACTACCCAAAAACTTCTTTCACAACCTCTTTCTCTTTTCTCTCTCCTTCACAAGGTACAGAATTCTCCTGGTTCTCCTCCTATCCTCAAGAGCTTCTCTTTCTTCTTATCTTCTTCATTCCACCCCAAAATTAACTAGGTTTTCTTTTCACCTCTTTTAACTTTCAAATGCTTGGAAAGCTTTTCAATTCAACCCCTCTAGCTGATAACTCCTCAATCAGTATTTCCAGCTCAACCTTCTGTCCAAACTTTACACCTTCATTTATTTCCAACTGCCTGTCAGCTATTTCCATGTGACTGTCCTGCCCACATATCAAAATGGACACCTATAAAAACCTTATCACCATTTGTCTAACTAGCTCTTCCACTCAACTCCTTTTTTCTGTTAACAGTATTTATTCTCTGGATGATCTACTTATCCAAGATCAAACTCATGAGTCAGTTAGAATCTTTCCTTTCTTTGAACTTTGCATCAAAAGTTAATCCTTAAGTCTGAACACTCTCTGCTTAATTCCCATTGTGGACACCCTATTTCAGGATGCATTACATCTTTTATGGACAATTACAAAAATCTTTGGACCCTCATTAATGTCCCTACCCTCTCTAATGTTTCTTATGCTTTAAGAACTTTTTTTGAAAATTGGTATGGAACTCCTGGTATAAGAACTCCCTCTAACAACACAGATCAAAATGAGTATATCACATTGCGCTGCCCCTCTCCCTCAATTCATCTTCATAAAACACAGTTTTAATAATTTCATCTCTAGGATTTCTTTTAAAACTTACAATAACTCTCTGTGCCCGGTAAATAAAATCAAAACTTTTAAGACTATAGGAGATAAGATGGTGAGGATCTAATCAAAGGACCCCGGTAATGATCTAAGCAAACTTTTTCATTTCACTTATGGAAGAAATTACAAATCCAAAAGGTGAAGAATTGACAAAGGCACAAAGGTAGTACAGAAAGCAAAACTCTGTTAGGACTCCAATCCTGGTGACTATGGCACTGAAAGATCTCTGCGACTTGCTTCTAACCTATTTTCCCAAGGCAATTTCCTATTATTCTCTGATGCTCTAGCCAAACTGGAAGACCTCCCCTCTCCATACTGAATATATTTTCCAACCTTTATACCATTACTCAACTTGTTCTCTCAGTCAAGAATGTCCTTCCATGCTAAAGCTCTGCCTATTCAATTACTTTTCATTGTATTTTTGAATGGCAAAGAAAGTTTTATTAAGCCTTTTTTATTAAAAAAAATTTTATCTTTTCACACTACTTAAACTTTCTCTTGTATAACTTTCAAGAGAAAGCTCTCACTCTCTTGTTCTCACTCTCCAAAAGTCATCCCAAATAAAAAAGAATTTTTTAAAAGAAAAAAAAAGAGGAAAAATGTCATCAAAACCAATCAATATGTTGGGGTGGGGGAATGACAACTATACAATACTCGACACCTGTGGACCCTCCATCCCGCAAAGGAGTAGGGGGAGTTATTTCATATCTGTTTTGGGGGGCTATGCTTATTCTTTGCAACCTTCATTTTTTAATCATTTTGTGATCATTCTTCACATTTCTACTCTATGGTTTTCTTTACTTCTCTGTGTTCACCATGTTTCTCATTTCTTATAGCAGTCACATTCCATGACATTCACTTAAAAAAGGTTTTCTATTTTATATGAGAACTAGATTATGTTGTGTTACCAGACACCAGGAGTTGTAATATGACATTGCTAGACATTTTTCTCATAGTTGAATTTTTCTTTTAATTTTCTTTAAGTCTCAGTCAAGGTCCCCCAAAACATTTTCACTGAATATGACGTTCAAAAAATGTGGTCCTTCAGACATATTACACATGAATTTCATGGCATATAACTGCCATATGAATGTGCACTTCAAGTGAGTTTTCCCAAGATATACTTAGAATTATAGGAGAATTAGAATTAGAGGTTAGAATTCTCTAACCTCACCCACAGAGGTTCTTATTAGGACAACAATGCTTTCAAGTGTTAGAATCTAACACCAAGGAGCAAACACCGTTAGGGAAAGCTGCCTGTATAGCTAGCTAGTGTAAAAAAAATGACATGGAAAGACACTGAGGCATCATATCAAGGTGTTAGGACCTGAATCAAATTTATCTCAACCAATTTAAAATATCTATAGCTACATTTCAGAATAAGACTAAAAAAAAAAGCCTGTTCTGTGAAGGAAGTGTCTGGAAACCAATCTGCTAGAGAATAGGTAATGACAAAGGTACTAAAAGACCTTGACAGGTGACAAGTCCTGACCCAGAGGGACTGAGGATGAAACATGTTTGTTTCCTTTTAGATGGGAAGAGGAGGGTGACTAGAAGGTAGCAGCAAGTTGTATATGCTGAGGTGATTGGCTTGGCATGCATTTTTCCTTGTTATGAGGAAAAGTTTCTATGGCAAGGCAGAATTTCTGGAAATGACTTCGGTGTAAAGAACTAAAAGCATCAATAAATTTTTAAAAAAACACCTGGTCATAGTACAACCCTGCTGGAATGGATGCAAAGGCACAGGAGCGCCTTTCTAGTTTGTGTAAACGGCAGGAACAACCTCATCCCTTTTTGCTAAACATTTCCTTTCAGATGTCACCTCAATCTTAAACTCAACTTCTCTAAAATCAAGATTTATCACCTTTCTGCCCCAAACCAGCATCCTTCTGAATTCTTTCTGCACGATCATTTTCCTGGTCACCGAGGCTTTAAATCTTTTCTCATGCCCCCAACATCTAACTTAAAGTCAATTCAAGAAGCATTCATTAAGCAACTACTATGTGGCAGGTACTATACTAAGCACTAGGGATACGAAGAGAGGCAAGAGACAGTCCCTGCCCTCAAGGAGCTTCCAATCTAATGGGGGAGGGAACATGCAAACAACTATGTACATGCAAAATCCATGCCAGATAAATTGGAGAAATCTCTGAGGGGAAGCATTAGCCTCAAGGAAGAGTCCAGAAAAGTTTCCTGTAAAAGATGAAACTTCCAAGGAAGTCAGAGGTGCCAAGAAACAGTGATGATGAGGAAAGAACAAGAAGAACAAGAGCCACAGGCCAATTGGAACTCGTTTATGAAAGGCTTTAAAAGTCAAACAGATTTGTGGCAGGGAGACAAATAAACAGACTATTATGATAGTTCAGGCATGAGGCGATAAGAGTCTGTACCAGCAGGTGACAGTGTCAGAGGAGAGAAGCTGGTATATTTGAAGTGATATTGCAAGTGTCGTGGCAATAGACTGGATCCTGGGGGCTGAGAAGGGATGGTGAGAAATAGTGAGGGATCAAGGACAATGCCTAGGTAATGAGCCTGGCAGACAGGGAGGATTGTGGTACCCTGGACAGTAACAAGGAAGCTTAGAAGGGAGGGAACATTTAGGGGAAAAGATAAACGAATTCAATTCTGGGTCTACTGAGTTTAAGATGTCTATGGAAAGTACAGTCTGAGATATCAATAGACATCAATTTTTTGATTCATAACAATAAATGGGATTTACTTAGGATTTAGAGTTTGCTTCTTTAAGCTTCAAATGAGCCCAGAGAGATGCTAGGCATTATCTCCATTTTACAGACACTCAGAGATAAAGCTTCTGGCCTCTTTTAACAGCTACTAAGTGCCAGGGATAAGACTAAGCCCAAGTCTTCTTGATGCCGACATTTTGTTTTCTATGCTGTGCTGCTTCTACTACTGCTACTACATCAAGTCAATGCCCTTATCTCAGGTCAAGTTTCCTAAAACAGCCTCTTAACTGCTTTGCCTGATGCAAAATCTTTCCTCATTCAAATCCAGCCTATCTCTAAGTCTTAAAAAACAAACGTCCCAGGGGGCGGAGCCAAGATGGCGGCGTAGCAGCAGCAACATATTGCAGTTCTCACATAGCCACCCCAAAATACCCATAAAATAGGACTCTAAACCAATCCTAGAACTCCAAAACGCACACAAAGATACTTCCCACTAAAGTCAGCTCGGCTATGAGGAACCATATCAGCACTGTGAACGGAAACCAGCCTGCCCTGAAGCTGCAGCTGTGCCCTGGTGGTGACTGGATGGGAGGAGTGAAGGAGCCTCTCAGGTGAGTGGATTAGCAGCAGCTGCGAGTGGGAATTGTGAAAGGGGGAGATAAGCAGTCCGGCCAGAAGGCCTCCAGAGCAGAAAAGCGAAAGGCAGAGGTTTTGCACCCGCTTCCACGTTGCAGCTTCCCGCCTGCGGCCTGCAGGCAGCAGGGGGACTGAGCGATTCTTCTCAGGCCAGAGCTCTCGCGTTGAGCGGCCTGGACGGATCTGGACGGATCGCCATCTTGGGCCTCGGTCTTGGAGTCCTCGCTATCCAGTCAGCCGGAAGTATATAGGAAGAGTTCCCAGCCTCTCCCTAAGAGCTACAGCAGCCGAGAGGACCCCAGCGATTTGGGACAGAGCTTTCCCTTCTGGAAGCAGAGCCCCACAGAGATTAAAA
>CM053582.1:92591693-92676762 GCA_028627135.1 Pseudochirops cupreus
TGGAGAGTGGATGGGGGGGGGCAGGATAGGAAGAAGGGAAATTTAATCAGACTCACACAGTGTGCTCACTATGGAGAGGTTCTGTGTGATTTCACATGTTCAGCCTATTTGATTGCTTGTCCTTCCCTGGAACTTGAGATACACAGGCTCTGCAGTTGGGAGATCCATCCTGCCCTACCAAAAAGTGACATAGGAGAGAATAGACTGGGGGAGTGGGGACACACTGGGATGGCTGTTTTGGGGCGGTGGGTGGGGGGGAAAGACGGGGAGAAAATACGTAACTCAAAATCTTGTGGAAATGAATGATGCAAACTATAATAAAATTTAAAAAAAAAAGATAAAGAGAAAATAATTAGCCTTCAGAAGTGGGCTGGATGTTTGGAATGTCTAATAAAAAAAAAAACCCAAATGTCCCTCAAACATCAGTTTCACTGTATCACTGTTACACCAGACTGTTGACAAATGTCACTGACTCTACTGCTTCTACTGAATGGCATCTTAATTTACTCAGCAATCTAGGTAGCCCATAATCTGACCTCAAACTACCTTTCCCACCACAGCTCCCACTTCTTTCTAAAATGACCCAACCACTCTCCAGGTAGACTGGTTTATTCATGGTCCTTCCTCCTGCCCTATAATTACTGAAACCATTCCTCCCATCTCTAGGGGTCATCGCCATCCTCTCCAATTTCTAACCATTCTTCAAGGCCTAGCTCAAGTTTCATCTCCATCACAATGCTGCCCTGATAACACAGACCTATACTAATTTCTCCTCTAATTTCCCCTAAATTCTCAGAGCAAAGGATATGAACAGGCAGTTTCCAGAGGAAGAAATTAAAGACATCTATAAGCATATGAAAAAATGCTCTAAATCACTATTGATTAAAGAAATGCAAATCAAAACAACCCTGAGGTACCACATCTCACAGGACAGATTGTCTAAGATGACAAAACAGGAAAATGATAAATGTTGGAGATGTGAGAAAATCGGAACACTTATGCATTGTTGGTGCAGTTGTAAACTGATACAACCATTCTGGAGAGCAATTTGGAACTATGCCCAAAGGGCTATAAATGTGCATATCCTTTGACCCAGCAATAACACTTCTAGGGCTATATCCCAAAGAGATATTACAATTGGGAAAAAGACCCATATACACAAAAATACTTAAAAGCAGCTCTTTTTGTGGTGGCAAAGAACTGGAAATCAAGGGGATGCCCATCAATCGGGGAATGGCTAAACAAGTTATGGTATATGAATGTAAAGGAACACTACTGTGCTACAAGAAATGAGAAACAGACAGACTTCATGATAATCTGGAGAGATTTATATAAACTGATGCTGAGTAAGGAGAGCAGAACCAGGAGAACACCGTACACAATTACAGACACATCGAATCTGTGATGACTGACTTTGACAGACTGGACTCCTCAGCAATGCAAGGTTATAAGACAACTCCAAGGGTCTCGTGATGGAGAGGGCTATCCACATTCAGAGAAAGAACTAGAGTCTGAATGCAGATTGAAGCAAACTACTTGCTCTCTCTCCTTTTTATTTTGTTTTGTTCCTTCTTTCTCGTTGTTCATTCTATCGACTGTAATTCTTCTTTACAACCTGACTAAGGTTTAGTGTGAAGGTATTTATAGAACATATGTCGGACTGCATGCTGCCATGGGAGGTGAGGGGAGGAGAGGGAAGGGGAGAAAATCTGGAACTTAAGGGATTGTGGAACTGAATGTTGTAAATTAAAAGTAAATAAATAAATTTCAAAAAATTTTAATGTCCAAAAAAAAATACTAATATATACTAATTCATCATAAGCACCCTAATAGTTGCAAAAGCCTTTCTTCCCCCTACCCAGTGTAGCATTTTTGTTTCTCCAGTAGTATCTATGAATTTCTTTTGTGAGAAAAAAAACCCATACTGTACTATGTTATGAATTGGCCTTCAAATTTCTGTATGTTTTTGCATTAAAAAAACAAACAAACAAACCCCAAACCAACAATGAAAAGGCATGTGGAGTTTCTTATGTAAGGAACAATAAGAAGGCCAGTTTCACTGGTGTATAGAATGTGTAAAAGATTGGGAGGGTGGGAAGGTCTAGGTTTAGATTCTGCAGGGTCTTACAAGCCAAACAGAATTTTCTATTTCTCCCTGAGGGTCATAAGGAATTGCTAGAGTTGATCAGTTAGGCAGACGACATGGTCAGATCTGTGCTTTAGGAAAATCAATCTGACAGCTGAGTGGAGGTACACTTGAAAAAGAGACCAACCAGAAGGTTACATAATAGTTCAGACATGAAGCAATGAGGGTCTGGCAACAGTGTCAAAGGAGAGAGGTGAGACTACATAAGTAAATACTACAAAAGTAGAAATTACAAGACTTGACCACTGATGAGCTATAGGGGGTGAGAGTGAGGAGATGTCCCCTTGGTTAGAAGCCTGAGTGACTGGGAAGGTGGTGGCATTCTGGACAATAACAGGAAATCAGGAGGAGGTGAGGGTTTAGGGTGAAAGATAATGAGTTCAGTTTTGGTCATGTTAATGTCTGGATACACAGTCTGAGATCTCCAACAGACTATTGGAGATGCAAGACTGGAAGTAAGTAAAAAGGTTAGGACGGGACAAACAGATCTGAGTGATGTGTAGAGTCACAGAGTGAAACCCCTGAAGGCTGCTGACATTATCAAGTGCAACAGTACAGAGGAAGAAGAGAAGAAAAGAGAGCCCAGAATGGTCTTGGGTATGTCCACAGGTAGTGGGTGTGACCTGGATAAAAATCCAGCAAAGGATTGCCAAAATTACCAACTAAAAGCACAGACTTTAAGGGCAGGAGAGGTTAGTCGTCTTGACACAATCATTACCATCCTCTCAGATTTTTAGTGTAGGCAGTGACAGGGCCTCTGCCTCAAGAATAACAGCAATGATAAAAAGAATAAAGATGAAGGTGTGTGTGGAAGGATGCCCCTCAGGTATTCCCGGATCATTTCACATGCATCTTTCCTTTTTTGTCACTTCCTTAAAACAACAACAATGATGACATTACCCATCCAATTAAATAATATCTAAGATTTGAACCTTAATTCTTTGCAAGCATTTCTTTTATGGCTAGATTGCTATAATTCATCACACTCTGGCTTTCCTTTTGTAAAATAAATGAGAGTCCGCCAGGAATGGGAAACAGTAAAGTGATTTCTTTACTAAAGAGTCTACCTGTTCTTAGTCCTAGCTGCTCATTTCCTACATGAGGTTACCAATTGCAGAAGGATGCCTCAGGTGAAGAACAAGCAGAAATCATGTTTCTGGTTCACTTATAAATAGTAAAAAAATAAGGCAATAATGAATGGTGCAATTTGTGTTTTTTAAAAAACAAAAAAACTCACTGGGGCAACGGGCTGTTCCCCTTGCACTGCCTTTTTTAGTGTAATTAGGAACACCCCTTAAGTTGTATCTTGCCCATGTAGTATGTGGGTGCCTAATACATGCTTGTTGTCTGATTGGTTATTAAAATACTACATCATAAATATTTACAAGAGACAGAAATGCAGGTAGATAACAAAAGAGAAAAGATAAAATATATAGAAATTATGAGAATGGTTTCTTTTCAAATTGTTTTCTTCAAAATGCAGCATATCAGAATTCATTACCTATAGGAATAAACTATAAACCTTTAAAATCTGGTGCATGGAAATGTATTTAGAAATAATAACTTATTGAATATTTCAAACACTATTCTCTAATCTAGGGATGGGAGGAGGGAGACAGAAGGCTTCTGGGAAGGTACAAGGTCAGAACCCTATCATACAGATTATAAATTGCAAATAAAGAGGGTAATGTTATTAGTCTTGTTAACAAAAATTTAGCCCAAGTACCCAGACATATAAAAAACTCCAAACTATATAGGACACACATGGTCCTGAGGCTTTTGTTTTGAATGAAAAGGGATTGGAAGTGAAACCAAAAGTCACAGCTGTTTCTTGAGTTTGTACAACAAATCTTTGATGGTGAAATCTCCAAAGTTAGTGTCAATATCTTGAAAACCACTGGTCAGAAATTAAATAATTCACAGTATTACTTAGAGAAATGGGAAGACGGAAAAGGGTAATCTAAGGTAAATATATAAGATACAAGGCAAATGAGTCATCAATGTCCTGAAATGTTACTTAAATATGTTGTTTCTTCTTCAGTGATCTAACACAGATACTAAGATTGAGTTATGCAGGTGCCCTAGAAGGAATAGGTACTTAAAACACTACAATCCTACCCACCCAAATCAAATCTGATTAGTTTAAAAGCACTAAACTCCTTCTTTCCCACCCTGATAAAATTTACCCACTAGATGAAAATATCTAAATGCAAGCTGATATATATATACTACTGCCTCTTTTCTACCTAACCCCACGGCTGTTTTCTTGGCTTTACAGAAAATGCCATGATGAAATAATTGATCTTCTCTGTCAACACAGGACAGCTGCTGTGACTATACCTAGTTCACCCCCACCCCCATCCTTCCTTTTAGTAGCTTTAATTACTGCCTGAAACAAAATATTTATAAATCTCACTAGCCATTGCATCCATCTAAAGGGGATGAGGAGGCAGTAATGAATTATGTTCAACATTCGTTAAGCCAGCACTAGGGCAAACATCTGCTACAAGGCTGTGTTGAAAACATTTCTATCAACTTGGCCATCTTGTCTGGAAAATTACAAACCCTGGAGGGATGTTTGCTATTAAGGTTTCAGTCATTCGGAGAGCAGCACTCTGACTGATGCAAGTGACACACATAGAATAACACTGCAGCAATGACTATTTGGTGCCATTTTAGGAGGCATTTTCAAGGATTTCTGTACTTCAGAAAGCAAGACGACAATTTCCAATCTATGCAGGCTATAGACAAAAATGAGGCTAGTATTCACCAAGCATGGGTACTGCTCTTAAAATAATAGGCACCAAGAAGCTGCTAGAAAGAATATTAATGTATTAATTCATTCCACTACAGTCTAGATAGCACTGTAGCTTATTTGTACAAGGGGCTGGAGGGTTAGCAGAATCAGAGAATTTTAACATGAGCAGAAACCTTAGGATACCCTAACCTAAGACCTTTATTTTACAAGCAAGGAAAATGGAGCGCAGAGAGATGAAATCCCTTGGCAGAGAGGGGACCAGAGTCCAGGTCTCCAGACTCAGCACTTGGCTGCCCTTCCCACGCCTCTGATCCAAAGGAGATCATTAACACCCTCTTCCTAATTTTCCATCATGCACATTTCCTGCACATTACTTTAGAGTTTCAGTTTATTATATTTAAATAGTTGGCTATTTTGCTAAAATAGTTTACTATTTTCCTTTGCTTAGAAAATTTCTATCTTAACCTTAATTTAGGTTCCAGGACAATTTTAACACTTTCTGGCCTTTTCTCCTCTCTGTAAAGTGAGAAATGCCTTCAGAAAAATAAAACAAAACATCACCACAACAACTCCTCCTTGCTTCCATCCCATTAAAATGAAGAAAGCCTGTGAATGCTCTCCCCACCCCTGCACTTCCCAGCCCCAAATGGAGTTAGGAATAGGTCTCCCATATTTAATTGGTTTTGTGCCCAGTGACCCAAAGACTGGCACATCTTGCACACCTGAGCCTCATTCCAAGGACCCTGGGTGTAGGGGCTCTGGCTTCTATGTTGGCTAAGGCATTGTACTTTTTCCCTTAGTTAAAAAAATTTATTTACTATTAGTTTACAACATTTAGTTCCACAAATTTTTGAGTTCCAAATTTTCTCTCCTACCCTCTCCCATACCCTACGCCCGGGGGCAGCATGCAATTCAATATATATTCTACATATACCTTTACATTAAACATTAGTCAAGTTGTAAAGAATTATAACCAATGGAATGTATAATAAGGAAGAAACAAAACAAAATGACAGAGAGAGAGCAAGTAGTTTGCTTCAATCTGCATTCAGACTCCATAATTCTTTCTCTGGATGTGGATAGCCCTCTCCATCAAGAGTCCTTTGGAGTTGTCTTATAACCTTGCATTGCTGAGGGGAGCCCAGTCTATCAAAGTCCATCATCACAGATACGATGTGTCTTTAATTGCGTACAAAGTTCTCCTGGTTCTGCTCCCCTCACTCTGCATCAGTTTATATATGTCTCTCCAGGTTATTATGAAGTCTGTCCGTTCCTCATTTCTTATAGCACAATAGCGTTCCATTACATTCATATACCAACTTGCCTTCTCGATATCTAAGTTCTTATATTTGTAAAATTGAGCTGGCACCTGTCCTCTGAAGTCCTAGGATGTCTTGAGACTTAATTATTAGAGATCTAGTAAAGGAGAAAGGGATTTAACTAAAATAAAAGGCATTGCTAGTGATTCTTTTAACCTTCAATTTTCTGTGAAATCAGGAGCCCAATCACCAAACTATATTATAGAATTAATTACGACAAATGATAGGTTGGAACAATAGCAATAAATATGGGTCTCTTAATGTTAACACAGAAAATCACAACAGTATTACATAAGGTCTTATTGCTTAGAGAAAGTCAAAGTACAATCTTTTACGATATAAAGAACACATTTCCCATCATCCCAGTTCACATTCAATGACAGTAAGGAGGCCAAAGCTCCCTGTTTAACAGCAAGGTGCACTTGTACTAAATATTTGCTTTCATGCATAACAAGAATACTTTCTTCATCTAATAGCCTTCACCCCAAACAGAAGAAAAAACATCATGCCTGGATGAGTGACTTACTCTACCTTCCTCTAGTTTCCAAAAATTGGGGGGTGGAGGGGAAGGTGTCCCTCCAGAGAAAATGCCTGGAATCAGGATGTATCTTGTCTGAGGAATATTGAAGAGGCCAGTGTCACTGGATGGAAAAGCAAAGGAGGCAGGAGGGGTGTAAGGGTATAAGAAAAACAGAAAAGGGGGGAATAGGTTATGAAAGGTCTTTGAATGACAAAGAATTTTATATTTGATTCTGGAGGTGATAGGAACTTAACTGAGTAAGGAGGGGATGACATGGTAGGACTGGTCTTTTAGGAAAATCACTTTGGCAGCTGAATGGAGGATGCATTGGAGTAGGGATGGGAGATGGACTTGTGGCAGGTGGATCAACCAATTGGCTACTACAATAATCAAGGTATGAAGAGATGAGAGCCTGTACTAGGGAGTGGCAGTATTAAAGGAGGGAAAGGGGCATGTTGGAGAGATGTTGCAAAGGTGAAATTGACAGGCGGTGGGAACAGATTGGATATAGGGGGTGAGGAATTGGGGAATGGAGGGTGACATCTAAGTTAGGAGACTGGAGGAATGAAGGATGGTGGTGCCCTCAACAGGATGTTTAGAAGAGTTCAGGGGGAAAGATAATCAATTCAGTTTTGGGCATCCTTAGTTTAAGATGTCTACTTAACATCCAGTTTGAGAAGTGTGAAATACCATAATGGGGGTATTCAGATCACCAGCCATTTCCTATTCCTTCCTGGCTTTACTTTCTAAATTTTCTTTGTATTCTGATGCCTTGACATCTAAATCTACCTTTTGGTCTGGAGAAGTGACTTCAGAAAGCACTCACACGATATTCCATCAACCCCTGTTTTCCCTCATTAAGTTTAGAAAAATCATTTCAACAAGCAAACCAAACATATAACATACAATTCCTAGTCATGTTATTTAATAATAGCAGACCCTGCATTTTAGAGATGGGTATAAGCATTCCACTGGGTCTCCTCAGTTAGTAAGCTTCAATGGAGAGGGTAAGAGGAAAACGATCATGTTCCTGTTTTCCAACAATCTTAAATGAGGAAGAAGGTAAGGTTACTTCAGAGCCTTGAAAAAATGAGTCACTAAAGATCACTTGAGGAAAGATAAATACCACCAATCAAGCCTGAGACTTCTCTGGGGTGGTATCCTCGTAGAAAAATGAATTGAACACAACATATAAAAAGAAAAAAGGCAACATATTTCAAAGTCTCTGAATAGCTCCCAAAAGCCTTGCACATAAGGAGCTAACCTCAAGTCCACTTGTCCTAATGTCCTTCTACCTTCCTGTTAGGTATGTCTTGACTTGACATATAAGAGGAAGTCTAGGACTTCAGAGGAGTCAGCAAGTTAAAATTAAAAATAACACCACCAAAGAATGGGTGATTTCCTCCTTGGTCTCTGACCACATTAACTGGCTTGGGGAAGTCACTTTATTTCCTGCACAGCTATCCAGGCATCTGAGGCCATGGGAAGTATGTGATAGCTAGAAAGTGGGGGAGGAGGAGGGTTAGGGAGAAAAAGGTGCTGGATAGAGGGGAGAGGAATGAATAGTGACTCAGCAAAAGAAGTATTTTTAACATATAGCTTCAACATATAGTCAGGATAAATATCAGATTTTTTTGTACATGACATGTCTTAAATTCTTTCAAGTAAATGCAAAACTTTAGGATTTCCAAATTTTAGGAAGATCTTAAATAATGGAATATAATGGCATTCTTTGGGGGTAAGGTTCCTGAGGTTTACTGGACATATAAAAAACTGTTTTATGGAGAACTGCAGTCAAAAGGTCAAGGAAATGGGAACACAAAGCATGCAAAGTTTCTTAAGGAGAACAGTTAGCTAATTAATAAATCTAATTAGCAGAATTCTAATAATTTGATAAGACTTATAGTACCTACTATTAATATAAACATACCTACATAAGCCTGGACTTGTATTTTTGACCACATATTATTACATATTTCTATCTTGATTAGAGAAACCTAGACAATATCTGCCAGGGAAAATTTAGCAAATACCTCCAGTCAAATGCCTTCAAGGAATGTTAACATTAATAATTAACAGGAAGCAGGAAAACACCTGAGTAGACACAATCTCCTAGTATCAAGTTGTTTTTGTTTTTTTTTTAACCTGTTGTCCTTCAAGGACGTTTCAGTAAGACAAAATAGAAATTCTGGAAGATGCAGTTCTATTAACAACTGGAAGGGGTTGGGGAGACTGTCTCAGGGAAGGGATAAGAGGCTAGAGGTCTTACAAAAGCGTTTTGACATAAGCCTTGGCTCCTTTCAAGTGGTACTCCAATACAACTAAGCATTTTGATGCCACTTACGAATTGATCCTTTTTTAGACTAGGTATATACTTGAACTATAGCTGTCAAGAAATTTGAATTTGGCATTGTGTTATCAAACAACAAATGTCCAAAACTAATAAAGAAGCAATCTTATATGGCAACATTACTGGCTCTGACTCCGGGTGACAGGTATGAGAAACTGCACTAGAGAGAAGAGTGAACCTCAGAACATCCCGAATAGAAATAAAGAGCCACCTCCTAGTTTTCAAACTCTGCTAATCTGACCTAAAAAAATGCATGGTGAATACAGGAAAAGAAAAACTGCTCAGCTGCAAACCAAAAGCACCTTGCTTCCTCCTTTGAGCTTTGGGTAACAATGTACATCTTGAGCAACATATGAATCCAACTTAATTTTAACTGTTATGAAGTTAAGTTACTGGTCTCATTGTTTCTTTCAATGTATACCTGAACAGGTCAAAACTAAATCAAAATTACTTAGAAACAAGACTATCTTTTTTTTTTTTTTGCTTTTTTGGAGAGGGTAGGGCAGGGCAATTGGGGGGTGACTTGCCCAAGGTCACATGGCTAGTTTTTGTGTTAAATGTCTGAGGCCGCATTTGTACTCAGGTCCTCCTTACTCCAGGGCCAGTGCTCTATTCACTGAGCTACCTAGCTGTCCTGAGGCTAATAATATCCAAAATTGATCCAGTAGCTTTCTCTACACTCTTGGTTCATGCAGCAGTTTATTCCCATTCTAAAGATAAAGAAACATTCAAATCTGTGATTAGATTTTATATACAGCCAGTGATGGCAAGTCTGGCAAGGGAGCTCTATTCCTTCCAGTAAAGGAGGATATGAAATTATTAAGACACAAACCTTCCCTCGTACTTCATTCCTTCCAAGGATCCCACTCCTGATCCTCAGCATGTTCTATAACTACCTTCCTTTCTCCCTCTTTTTTCTTCTCTCCTTCCCTGTGGGAAATCATACACTTACATGTGGATGTGCTCTGCCCAAAGGAATATACATTTCTTGAAATAGCACACAGGGAAACCAGGCTTTGAAAAAGCCCACTGGGATTCAAATGGAGCTACTTGACCATGCCCAAATTAGTCAGGCTCTCACAGACAGGCCAATAATAAGCCCCAAACCAAGCTCTAGCTGGTCATTGTTTGGGTTTGGTTGGCTCAGAGTCAGTGTGAATAGCAAATGTTTCTGTTCTGGCTAGAAACCCTGAGGGTCTTCCTCTCCCAAACTGATTTTTTTTCTAGTAGGTAAAGGCAGCGATTTTTTGGGACTCATTTATTACTACCTAATCACTGAATGAGTGTTACCTCAGACGAACTGAGACCTGGGAAAGACCTTAGTTTAAAAAGGCCCAGGTCACCCACTTCATCGAGGTCATCTCCAGTCATCCTGATCTATGCCTGGTCACTGGTCCAGAGGGCTCTGGAATAGAGAGGGAGGCTGGTAACCTTGCATAGACCTCCCTCACTTAAATCCAAATCACTTGCAAGTCAATACATCACTTTCCTGAGGTCACTGGTTCTCTTCAAGAACAAAGGACAAACAACATCTTGCCAAAGAAAGTTCCTCAACCAGTAAGTTCACTCCACCCCTAGATTTCTCACACTGGAAGTACTCTTTGCCCCTGAGGCCCCTTACTGGCAATACCTCCCAGAAACCTCCCGTTTTAAGAACATCCAAGACTGCCATGTCTTCATACTTCTTCAGGCTCTGCTCAGGCCTCTCTGTCAATCATTTGCCTAATTTCCCCCTCACCTGGTTTTTTCAGCTTTCAGAAAATGTGTGGTCTTCATTAGAATGCAAGCTCCTTGGCAAGGGCTGTCTTTCTTTTTTCTACTCATAACACTAGCACAGTACCTTATACACACTAAGTGCTTAATCAATACTTACTGAGGGATATTTAACTAAAGAGTGAAATTTCAAAATCTGAAAACATGCAAAAAAGTCAACATTCTAAAACTCAGCTCCAGAATTTGCTTCTCCTCCTGAGCTCCCTGTGGTACCAATGTTCACCTCAGGAGTTACAGCTAACTTCTTTCCTTCATTCCTCAATCACAAGATACTGTCTTTTTTCCCTCTCTCTACTCTCTTGGTCCAAGTACTTAGAAAATTATATCTGTGCTATCATAATAGCTTTATTTCTTGGATTCAGTGACATTAGCCTCCTTGCAGCTCCTCAAACAAAACACCCCATTGTAGCTATGGGCATTTTCTCAGGCCACCGCCCAGGTCTGGAATGCTCTCCCTCATCTCCACTTCAAGGATTTCTTCAAATTCCAACTAAAATCTCATCTTCTACAGGAAGCCTTGTGTCTTTCCTCTCTTAATTATTTCCTACTTATCTTGTATATGGCTTCTTTGAACGTATTTGTTTACCTGATACTGACTAGATCAAGTAATAAGACAAAGATGTAATGTGGTAGATGTCTAATTAAAAAGGAATCTTCTTAATTGGATAGGTGGTAAATACAATAAAATAAGTGCATTGACAAAGTGTCAACTGAAATTATGACTCAGGAAATCTGTATTTTCTCTTTCATTAACATGCCATAACACAGTATATGTCCAAAAAATATTAAGAAAAAGTTCCATTGCTCAAGTTAGTGCCTTGGGTTAAGGGTCTCATCCTTAATGGCCATAAAGTCAGCCCCATCTGGTTTTGTTGACACAGGAAGAGGTATTCTCTGAGTTTACTCAGAGAACAAAGAAGCTGTTAGGTCCAGGCTCTTCTTCTGGTTGATTAGTTCAGGCTCCAGCCCTTATTCAGGTTATTAAATTGATATTAAATGATTATCAATATCTTTCCCCATTAGATTGCAAGTCCCTTGAGGACAGGGACTCTTTTCCCTCTTTTTGTATCCCCAGTCCTTAGCATTGTGCTTGGCACACAGCAGGTGCTTAATAAATGTTCACTGGCTGACTTTATACCTGGCAGCCCTACTACTTTGCTCCAAAGCTCTTCATAGGCACTGGCTTCAGACTGTTTTTAAACCAATTATTTTATTGAGCTGCTTCTCAGTTTATGGTCCCCAGTGATCACAGGATAAAATTCAAATTCCTTATGTTAAAAGTCAAGGCTCTTCACAGCTCAGCCTCAATGTATCTTTCTGCCCCAAATGACTTCTTGGGGAATGGGACCGATTCAAACTGAAAGCGGGGCTCTTTGTCTCAGGTTTAGTAGAGGGTCATGCTGGATCATGGCCTAGCTCCATCCATTCTTCTGTTTACTGATCAGACTCCACTGTGCTACAGAGTGCCACCGTCCCAGGCTGAGAAGGCTTCCCCACCCTTTGCATTCCCTGGGCTCTCAGAGAGTGCATGGGTGATTTAGAGTGGGGTCCCCTGGCAAGCCTGTAAGATCAACAGCTGCCAGAGTGGTGAATGGTGGTGGGCAGTGGGGAAGTGGATGCTGAGTGAGCACATGAGGGATTAGGGGCTACTGACTGCCTTCTGTGCTGTTAGTTCATCGATATGTTACCTTGTTTGGTCCTAGACCATGGAGATAGCTGAAATGGATTTATCTGTTGTGCATAATACCTGTTTCAGTTTTAAGAAGTCATGAGGGGGAGAGAAAAAGCCTAGTCTTCCAACTTGTTGTGTATGACCCAAGAAGTAAAGACAGTTTAGACAGGAATAATTTGCTGCCTTGTGTTTTTCTACTATTGCACTGAATTAATATTTAAAGCTTATTATTTCTCTTCTGCTAAAGTCCTCTACAGATGCCTCACCATGGTAGAGTGGTGATCCTAGGTCCATGAAGGCTAAGTCTATACAGTAGAAGTTGTGAGAGGTTGTAAGAAATTACAGAGACTTCAAGGATGTGTCCAATGATGGGGCAGGAAGACTGCTGAGTATGAAGTGGCTCATTACGTGGTTAACCCGAGGATGATGAAATTTTCGGCTGTAGTTTTTCTCTGAGACTATCTAAGACTTCTCTAAATCTCTAGGTAGAGGGGCTTCCATCTGTCAACTGATCTAATCAATTTCATGACCAAATACAATTCTGGAGGAAGGATGATGAAGCCTGAGAGATGTGATGGACTCAGAATGAGAAATGCATTTTTGGACATGGACAAGACAGAGTTTTATTTTACTTGACTACATACATGATGTAGTTTTGTTGGGGAGGGGGGAAGATTTGCCAGCAAAGAAAGAAAAATAATAGATGTTAAACGAAGAATTTTTAAGATATGTACAGAAAAGAAAAAGGAAAGTCAAAAGGAAACACAAAGCTTATGCAAGTTCCATGTTGAATTTATTATATATTTAGGAAAATCAAGTTGTATAGCATAGATTCATGGCTTCATTTACAATTCTTTTTTAATTCTACTTTGTATATGAAAACATTCATTTTACTTAGTGTTTTAAATACAAACTTTAAAAAAACTGGGTTGAGAGAAGATGCACCCTGTTAATATCATAGATATTTGAAGAATTTAAGTCTTATTTTATATTATACATCTTTGGGATGTCTCCCCAGATAAGTGTTAAAGCTCCTCATATACAAGGGGATGTTTCTTTGTATCCCCCACATCATCTTGTATATAGTATGCATTCGATGATTATTTGCATAGGCATAGTCCACTCTAAAGACCATCTTACAATTAGCACAAAAGAATCAACTCCACTTCAAGGATGCTCTGAGCATTGCTTGACTATAACATTGGGCCTATGAAATTAACTGCCTCTTCTAAGTGCTATTTTCCCAGAAATGATTAGCACTGTTATACTGGGTTTGCCCAGTTTTCTCTCTGAGCTTATGTCCATAAAGCCAATACTTTTTGATATCAGATTTTACTTGCAAGTTAGTGGTATATACTGTGTGCATTCAGTCTTTTACTAAAGGATGATCAACTGTGAAAGACTTAGCTACTCTGATCAAGACAATGATCCAAGACAATTCCAAAGGACCCGTGATGAAAAATGCTATCCATTTGTAGAGAAAGAATGTGGAACTGTGACTCTAGATAGAAGCATACTTTTTTTTTTGCCTGTGTTTCCTTTTGCAACATGTAATATGCTTTGTATAACTTCACATATATTATCAATATCAAATCACTTGTCTTCTCAAGGAGTGAGGAGGTGTAGGAGGAAGAGAGTTTAGACCTCAAAATCTTTTAAAATGATTGTTAAAAAATTTTACATGTAATTGGTAAATATTTAACAAAATAAAGAAATATCTATTTAAAAAAATATTTTAAGTAGCCCTTGCCACTTGAGAAATGAGGAAACTAGGATATTTATGGCAAACCCATGATTTTTAACTAAAGACACACACAGAATTGGCACTAGAACTATTAGTAAGTACATCCAGTCCAGTTCCTAGTTGCTAATTGTTGATGCAACTACATCACTTCCCCATTTATTAAATGTGTTAGGTAACTGCCCAGCAAAACACATATTTAATCTGCATCAGAACAAAGAGGTGTGGCCTTAGAGACAATGATCAAAAGACCACAGAGTTTTAACTGTGGTAATTATGGGTCTGGATGAATCATTCAGCTTTGTAATGAATCAGGGAATCAAGGTATAAATGTGTACACTAATGACCTAACCTTAAAATTACTAACATATGTTCTATATATTAAAGGTTTGCTACTGTCTGTCAATAGCTGGGGATAATTTTTGTTCCATTACTCTAGGCTAAAGAACAAAACACTTTACTTACCATGTTGTATCATATACATTTTTTCTAAAAAGTTCATATTGGGAGAGAATAATAATTTGTTTTATGGAAACCAGCATTGTCTCTACATATCTGAAAACTGAGTAAGAATATACTGTATTAGATGGCTAAAAATTATAAGCACCAGAACTGTTAAATCAATAAAAACAAGACAGAATAAAGGAGATGGAAAAACTTTAGGTGTTGGGAGTCTGTCCTCATGTCATCATAAAAATGGTCTAAGTGAAGTAATGCATCCTGCAAAAGCATTCAACATAATGTACAGCTTCCACCATATGCTTGTGGAGTAGCCAGCTGGCAAGAAGCAACTTGACAATGATGGCGTTCTTTCTGCAGGCTGTTCCTTGGCTGGATCTGTGCAGAGACAAAATGCCTCATCTTGCTCAAAATAAGTGTGGCTCAGAAGCAAAGCCCTGATGTCCTGGTTGTCCATATCACTTAATGTAAAAGCAGTAGCTATGGCTGCCATTTCATCAGAGTGGTCTAGAGTCAAAACATGATCCTGGAACCCCTGACAATTGCACATATGAGAAAGCAGCACTCTTCACTAACATGCAAAAAGAATCCACAGGTACAACCATCTGTGGGTTCAATTAACTTACATGGACTAGTCATACCATATGAGAACATTCAGAGACCAGAAATTTGGAAATCATCTAGTACAACCCTCTTATGTTGCATGACTGGCAGATCTAGTATTGGAACTGAAGTCCTCAACCACAAATCCAATGCTCCTTCTCCTCTACTCCACTCAACATGAAGACCAAATGGGGTCACATCTGTTAAAAGGGCTAGACCTGCAAAGTCCTGTGTCCATGTAAATGTAAAGTAAAATGTAGTGTGCCAGTATTGCCCAGTAAAAGAAGCACTGAAATCAGTTACAAGACTGGGGTTCAAGTTCCAGCCATAACATAGTTTCTGGTTACACGGCTATGATGTCCTTCGGGTATCAGTTTCCTCAGGGGAAATAAAATGTAGATAATAATGTGAATTACCAACTCCATGGGGTTATGTTAAAGAGTAGCACAACTCTAACATTTTACGGACCTGCATGAATGGGAGTGATTATTATGTACTGAACAGTCATAACTTTGTAGAGGGACCCAAATATGAATTTTAAAATTTCTATTTTATTTTTAAGACTTGTATCTTCTCTCCAGAATGTAATATTCCCCCCTCAGACCTACCTGACAAATCTGAGGGTGAGAATATAGCTTGATGATTCTCATCATGACAGGAAGCAAGCCACTATGGGAAAAGCCCTTAATTTTTCTGTGCCTGTGACCCTAGATCCAAGACTTCTGCACATGCATAGAGGTGCTAAAAGGAACATGAAGACAATCTTAGCTGCCTTACTTGAAAGTACAGCTGGTATTACTCCAAAAAAATTGAAAAGTTCCATATACTTTGTTTCTGCCTTCCTCCCACTCCCACCAACCCAGGCAGCTTTGGCACAATGGAAAGGGCACCAGTTCTATAGTCCTAGGCCCTGGGCTAAAACTCTGCCTCTGATCCCATCTCCAGCAAGCTGTTCAACCTTCCTAGGGTTCTAACATCACAAGGTTTGGACTAGATAGTCTTAAAAGGTTCTTACAATTCTAGGTGTACAATGCTATGAAAGACAGACAAGAAGAGCAAGAATACAAGGGTATAGAAAATAAGTTAAGCTTGTGTGTCTTCCCAGCTTCCTCTGCCTACTGGAAAAGGCAAAGCAGAGTGGGATCTAACAAAACGGAACAGCTTGTATGAAGAAGCTCTGGCAAGGCTTACCTTTTAAAATCATAAAAATGAGGAACAAAATTAGGCTTATGGGAAACAAACCTAATCAAACCCTAAACAGTAACAAAGAACAAGAGAAACATTTTTATTGTATCACAGGCCACACTCTGGCCAAGAGCCCAGAATTTTCATAGCAGTTTTTCTAAGAAAAAGAGATTTGACAACAGCATTATCAAGGCACTAGCTGAGGATATCTTATGGCACAACCAAAATTTGTGGGAGGTCAGCCTTTCAGGAAGTCAAAAACCCAGTATGTGGAAAGAGTTAGAACTTTTATGCAGTCGGAGTGGTTTTTAAACATGACTACTGTTCTGTTCTGAAGTCTCAGAGCTTCACAGATCGTTAAAGGAAAAAGAAAGGCACAGTTGGGAAAGTAAATCAAAAGTTCCTCTGGGATGTACAAATGCTTACTTGGAACATGCTTTAGGGCACAAATAGTCTCCATATTAAACAAAGAGAAGGACTTTTCAAAATAGAAAAGGAAAACGCTTTCTCATTTTATTGTAAGCCAAGCATTTTCTTGCTGGTTTGGAGGTTAGAGGATATATACAGTGATTCCATTCCTGCTGTGAGCCGGGGGAAAAAGAACTTTAAGTGGGTACAAAATAAAACAGGAAAGTCAACTGGGAGGAGGAGATAAAAGGGCAATGATACAATTTGTGACATTTTTCTGCTGCTTCAATTTAACCAACATTTATTAAATGGTTACCATGGTGGATAACTTGCTAGGTGTTGGGGGAGATACAAACACCTGAGATAAAACACAATGCCACTCTCCTGGAACACATTCTAGCCACCTTCTTTCTCAATACCGGAAAATAATATTCCAACACCAAGGGGTACCTCAATTGCATCTGTACTGGGACATAGGGAAGGCTAGGGAAACAGAGGTTTGAATGCATAACATAGTACACACTTCTGAAGGATAATCCAGCTGTCATAGAACCAGTAGAGGGAGGCCTAGATTAGAAAACTGGAAAGGTAAGTCAGCTTTGTTTGTGTTCAGTGCACCAGCACCACGTTGGGGTCTGCAACTTTTTCTGCCCCTGCTCATGTTTATTCCTGAGGGAAATGTTAGAGCGTAGCCCAGGTCCAACACCCAAATTAATTCACAATTACTATCTTCAGTAGGGGCTGTTGGTGGCAGAAAGTAGGACCAGAGACCTAAAATAGTAACTGTTCTATTAATGGTCGTTTTGGGGGAGTACTTTGAGGGATGGAATTTAAAGTAGCTATTTGACCTGGGAAATTTACACATCCCAATATATTACTCTTATGATGAAACCTACTGATCCCTTGATTTTAAGTGTGACATATTTCCTGAGTCTGTTTAAAAGAAAAACAAATTTAGCTTTAAACAATTGGTTTGAAGCCAAAGCCCTAAGCACAAATGAAGACATCTGCATACTAAATTGTCATAATTTTGATCTCAACCATAGTTACAGAAACACATAGAAATAACAGAATTGAGCACGGATTAAGTGCCAAGATAGTGTGGATATTATCCCTGTGGAGAGTTTGGTTTAGAAGGTGGCAATTAAAGCCAATGGTCTGTTCCACAAAGAACAAACATTTTATTTCATGCATGGTTGTGTTCTGGACACAAAAATAGGGTAGCCTAGCCACCAGCAATCTCTATTCAATCCCATTTCGGGGCTGGTGGTCAGTCTTGGATGCTGCTGCTGCACCAGTTATTCTACCTGCTAAATCTTAAAACGCTGTGTGCCTGAGCTAAGTACCTAAGGCCCCACAGAGGCCCAAATGATTGGAGGTAATTTCCTCCTCATGGGACCGAAAAGCACGTTACTGTTTTCTTATATACTTAACATTTTAATTTTTACTGATCTGTGTATGGCCTTATCTCTTTGGAACTAGACTGCTAGGCTCCTTGGGGACAGAATCTCCATTTTATTCACTTTTCTATCTTCTTCAGTAAGTAGTGCAGTGCAATGTACAAGGTAGGTATTCAAATAAATATTTGCTCAATAAAAGAACAAAAGTAAGATTTCACAAATCAAGCATGGACAAGTATGGCACATCTGCATTATTCTTTTTAGGAAAGGCCTTTTTTTTTTAAATAAGGATTTTTTTTTTCAAGATAGCATAATGGATAGGGAGTGGCCTTAGAACCAGGAAGTTAAGTCAGGTCAACAAGCATTAAGCATTACTGTGTGCCAGGCACTGTGGTAAGCTGCTGGGGATACAGAGAAAAGCAAGAAAAGCCCCTGCTCTCAAGGAACTCCCAGTCTAATGGAAGAGACACTTCGGAGGAGAGTGCTCAAACCTCGGCATGCTAGCAAACTTTTGCAAATATGGACTACAGACAAGTAGAACCCAACATTCTGGAATTATAAACCGTAATTCTCTCTCTGGGGAGAGAAGAATCAGCAGCATCCCGACCTAGCTCAAGTGGGCAGTGACTGTAGCCCTGGTGGTATTCAGGTGGGCAGGCCTCAGGACCTAACAGAAGGGGGTAGCATCTGGCCAACGCATGGAGAACTCAGTGGTATCTTAGCTACCTTAACACAGATAACCCTGACCTATGATAAAGATGGGTGACTGTGCAAGAGGCGACATCTTCTCTGTAGCCTTAATGTTCACAGCAATGCTCCTGTTTTCTTGTGTGAAATCATAAATCTCACATACAGTTTACTTTTGCGAAAGTATGTATCAAAATCTACATGTTACTTTCAAAGCTTGACTGTTTCCTTATGAACTGCCACTTTTAAAATTTAATTTTTTGTTTTAACTATCAAAAATTTCTTATCTCCTTCCTACCACACCCTACATAAAACAAAAAAGACAAAATCCTTCTAACAAATATGCAATCAAAACAAAGTCCTGAACTGATCATGTTAAAAAAAAGAGAGAGAGACAGCTATTTCAACCATTCATTCCAGAGACTTACACTTTTGTGTCCTGTAGCTTGGCTCATATTGTCTCTCCAGTCCAGGTATTCTGAACCTGGGGTCTGTGAACTTAAAATAGTTTCATTTCTTTTCTGCAAACAGACTGAGTTCCTTGATGGCAGCAATTCGGTTGTAAAGGAAATATGGCCTACCCGGTTCCCTTCCTGACCGTGTGGGTGGCCAGTTCAATGCATGGAGCCTAAACTGGCCAACAGAACCAGAAGAGGCCGAACAGTACGTTGCAGAGCTGGCACTGAATAAATGTTTATTGGACTGATGAGACAACAACGTAATTTTATTACTCAGGTGCCTTGGTGGCACTATGCCATTTTTTTTTCTAGAATCTGCCATGTTGTTGAGCACAGATATGGTTTGATTCTTGAGAATGAATTTGAAATTAGCTCCACTCACACTCTGGTCAAGAGAACTAAACAGGCTAACTCAATGAATGATTTCCACAATACGGACAAAAAAGTGTAAATACTCTCTACATAGCTGGTACTACATATATCAGTCAAACTTAACAACTGAGATCCTAAGTATGCTATCAAAGAATATATAGACTTTAGTAGTCAGAATTCACATTTCTAATGCTTCTGAGTTCATTTCCACAAAACAGGGCCAGGGCACACTGGGCATGGACCTTCCTCCCAATAACCATTCAAACAGGAAGTATAAACAGGTAGAATGAATCCCACCCCCCTAATTTTACATATGAGAAAACCAAGATTCAGAGAATTCTAATGACTTGCTCATAATCATACAGTTAAGTAAATATCGCAGTCAGGATGGAGAAATAGCCTGAGATTGTTTCGCTTCCTACACTCTTTCCATCAAATCATGCTCCCTCTATACTTTCAAGGTAAAGGTCCAAAACAAACAAAACAAACTAATGAGTTGATATTACTATCTGCCAACTGGACTTCTGCTCATCTTTCATGAAACAGAAACCAAATGCAAATGGAGTCACCGTTTGTCCACGAAATTCACAGCGTCTATTTCCCTGTCCGTGCTATGCTCTCTCTGCACCACCCCGTCATCATCTACGAGGACAAGTCTGGTACAGGGGAGAGAAGGTGACTGCTTTCCTGGTTTGGTGGGTGGGTTTATTTTAAAGAAGAGGAAAACTGCAGTTTGATTCTTCAGATGAATTAAAACCTAATCTGGAGAAGTCAGGCAGAAGTTAACTTTTACAACTGGATTCTCTAGATTATCTATCTGCGCCACTCCAACTTCATCCAAATCTCAGATTCACTTTGTATTGGCTATGTATGGAGTTTTGATTAGCTTCAGAACCAATAAATGAAGAAGGCCTGTTCTCTGGTCCTCAAGGCTAAATTATTTTTTTTTCCAAATTTCAAAATATTATTCAAAACCAAAATATTTTCCTACTATATGAGATCATCAACCTCTGAAATGAATCAATCAAAATCTTCTAAACAGCAGAGTTCTGAAAAGGGCATGAAGATGTAGGTATTCCTATTCCCTGGATAAAAGATAATGATTATCTCAGTCAATAATTCACAAGCCCCAAAAGAGCAGGCAGGTGCTTATACTACACTCCTATAAAACCCTCTTACACTAAGAAATACAAACTCATCAAGTAATAACTGCTTCATGCAACAGTAAAGCAGAAGGCAACTTATCATTGCTTAGCCAGTTTCTTCCAAATGTTATATTGGGTGAAAGGTTAGACATCAGGATGGACGCTTGTTAAAAATAAAAGTGTCCCTGGGACCTTTTCTTCTAGGGAAACTCAGAGCCACCACAGCAAGAAAACTCAAAGGTCCAAGATTTCTTCCCTGGAGCTTCATTCTAACCATGCAGACAATTCCAGAGAATACATTACAAAGATAATAAAACAGCCTAAGAAAGAGCATTTCTAACAGATGGAAAGGGGAAGAAATCCATAAATGGTCATGTGAATACTGCCAGACCCACTGAAAACATAAGAGGGGTCCCTTAGTTCACATCTCCAGTGGGCATCTTTTACACTAAAGATTTCCTTCCCAGGTTATTCTGAAAACAAGTTGCAATTAGCTAATGGCTGCCCGTTGTTGATAACAATATGTTATCCTCGGTTAGCTCACTAAACCTGTTGAGAAAAATAAACAATGGATCTCAATCTTACAAGTAACCTAGAAGACAGAATTGTGGCACAAAAGATGTACCTGATTTACTGGCCATGATAAAGAGAACAGCAAAGTCCAGTGCTGGCACCATGCACACAGGCCCTAGTTCTTCCTCTGGACATTGTTGCTGACAATATTTTTTCTTTATTATTCAAGCATGCAGCCTATGGCATAGGCAAAGTTTCAAATGCTTTCAAAAAAGCATCATTTTAGCAGACTACAGAAAAGAGAATGAACTCACAGAAAGAAAAAAAACCCAACACCACCAACAAACAAAAAGACAAACCCAGAGAATTTGCCTTGAAAACTAAGAAGTCTGAGCCCATCCACAGGGCTCCTAATTACACATAGCATGCCTTCCCACTCCCTGTCTCCATTTCCTTTCATTTATCAATTTGCAAAATGTTTTTATAGGCATTATCTCATTTTATACTGATAGTAATTCTAGGTTAAACATCACATTCAATTTGGGGATAAGGAATCAGTCATGGAAAGGTACTATTGGAAATTCAAAGACATATAAGACAGAATCCCACATGCTAACCAGGAACATGAATTAAAACAGCAAGGACCTGAACCCAAAGAATACAACTAAAGTTAAACTCTTACATGGAAGCTATCACACAAATAAACTGAAATGGACTAGCTCAATTAATGGCAAATCAAACCTCTCACACAAACACAAAGAAACCCACCACCACCACCACCACCACTACCACCACCTATATAATGTATCTTTTACAGAGGTACAGAATATAAAGGACAAGACGCTTTTCATCCAGAAAATGACCAAAAATATAAAACAAACAAGTGATCTGCAGTTCCCTTCTATGACAACGCTGGTGCTTCGGAGACTACAAAGCCATAACCTTGATCCTTAGAGTAGCAGCATGTCAGATAGACTGAGAAAGATCCCCACTGGCAATGTACTGCCAAAGCAGAGAGAAATGACAAGGTCTCCAGGGAATAAAAGACTGAGAGAAATAAACTTATAAGAAAACTGAGGACAGTGAGGCTACTCACTGCCTTTACCCCAGGAGAGTTGGGCCTCCACTAGCTACCTGTAAGATACAGGGGCTTCTTCTCTTGAGGACACAGAAATCAGGGCATGGTGACTATTTGAAAACTAGGTCAGAAAAGATTTAAAAAACAAACAAAAAACCCTCCTGAGCCCACAGCAATTTGTGGTTTACTCAACAAAATTAGTGAGTGCCATCATTTCAGATAAAATACTTAGGATCAGTATACAAGGAAGCCTTTTTTATTTTTGTACCTCCCTAGCACTTAAATGTGTATGAAAATTTGTTTGGAGATTCTTAGGCAAAATTTTTTTTAAAGCTAAGTTCCTTAAAATATGTACATGCACATACATATATCCTTTAAGAGTAATATTTTAGTCATACATGTGTGTTTATTTCTAAAGAACTTGTAATTAACACTTGAAAGTAGAAATAATTCTATGGAGTTTAAAAAGTTGAGAATCAGTTATTTATTATATAAAATGTTGACTGAGCACTGAGTAGATAAATATACTGAATAGCATGTAAGTAATCACAATTTATAAGTCTTTTTAAAGACCATTTCAACCCTTCCATTTGTTTTACTACGCTATAAAGAGGCAGTCTGCATAAGCCTAACGGCCATAAATGTCTCCATCTACAAGTAATATGGGTACCCACAATCCAGTCAAATCATTAGGAATACAGGTTGTTGAAGACCCACAGTAAATAAATATCTCCTTCCTTGTAAACAGCTTTATGCTCAATACTACTTAAAAAGTTCATGGTGTTCCTCATTTGAGCATAGTTTCTACAGGTTGAGCATTTCATAAAAGTAAATTACTTTTTCAGCTATGCTATTTCTGATGCACAAAGTCTGTGATGTTCTGAGTGGTAATAAGGTTTTTAGGAGATCAGATAGTGAGGTCCAGTCAACTAAATAAGCTACAAAGTTGTATATAAAAACCAGACTCCTCCCTCTCCCAGGTGCAGCCTCTCCCAACACCCACGCTAAGTATTTCTGTTATGAAAACTGTTTAATGTACAAAAGAAAAAACCAAAACAATCCTTTTCCTCAGTGTCCTTGCTTCCACCTGGACTCTAGGCCAGGAGGCGATCCCTTAGAATAACCAACAATAGGTTTTAGGTCATCAGCCTTAATCGACTGAAGTCTAGTTCCTGTGTTGAACAGAAATTAGACTTCTATGCTGTAATGGCTATAGGACAGCTGTCCTGGCTGCCAAGCAGTGGTGCCTGTTTATGTTGGCACCCATTTGTATTCCTAATGGAAAATTTCAGCTCTGTCTGTATCAGTGCTGGACCAAATTATTAAGGAAAAGAAAAGATAGAAATGCTTTCTTCTCCCTCCTTCTTCCCTGCCCCTCCCTCAACCTCATCGCCTCTTAAAGTGCTCATGTAGTTTTCCAAATGGAGTCAATGAAATTACAGCCAAGAAACTCTGTGCCAACACAAGACTACAGGTAATAGAACAGATCAGATTTAGAGGTAGAGAGAGTCCACAGATCATCCAATCCAATTCTCTCACTTTATAGGGAAAGAAACAAAGGGTCAGAAAAGGAAGTAAAGGCAGCATGAGATGATGGAAAGTGCCCTGGATCAGAAATTGGAAGTACTTGGCCTAAATCCCAATTCTGCCATTCCTCACCTCAGGTCAGTCACTACCTCCTTTGGGGCCCCAGGTTCCTCATCTGCAAAATGAGGGGCTTCAACTCTACCACCTCTAAGACTCGTTAGAGAATTAAAACTAAATTAAATCTGTTTTCCTAAATTCCAGATGACAAAGGTAACATGTAACCAAGGTCTTCCGATTTCAAATCACCCCAGCAAGTCATCTGACATATCTGAGCCGCAGTGGTTGCTGTCTATAGTACTGACCTCACAGGGTTGTTAGGAGTGGCTACACAGGTTAGTGATTAACAAAACCATGAATTTGGAGCCCAAAGACCTGGGTTCAAATCCCGTCCCTAACAGTGATCATATGATTCTGAGAAAATCACTTAGGCTCACAGTTTCCTCATGTGTAAAATGAAGGGGCTGGACAAGAAGGCCTAGAAGGTTCCTCTAAATCTATGATCCTATAAAATCAGATGAAATTATATACATGTAGCGCTTTGCACATTTTAAAACACAATAAAAATGTCAGTTATCACGGCGGCTGCAATCACCACCATCACCTCATTTAGGGGAGGTCCAGTATTCAAAATAAAATTTTCCTTAAAGAAAGTAAGACAGTTTTATTCTAGTATTAGTCACATATCAAGCCTCTAAGTCAGAGTTCAAGATGATGGCAGTGATTTTACTGTGGAACCAAAACATTAGGGGCCAAGTAAAAGTAGAAGTTATGTTAAGAAGCTCTACTTGCTGCTCATGACAATTTATATCAACATAGTAAAGGGGAAGAAATAATCCACTGGACTTTGCCTCTGAGTGTGCTGGACTGCTTAGCAGAGCCACAGGCAGTTTTGGCAGGAGAGGTCTGAGTTTTAAGTCCAATGACCTTCTCCAGTGCTATGGCACTGATATGAGACATCAGCTCTTCAAATCACCCACCTGTTCAGGAATCCCTACTGTAGATTAGGTAACTTGAGATTAAGCACTACTGAAGCCAGAATTAAGACAATTTATCTAAAACCACAATCTGAAGTTACATAAAACTTAATGCTGCAACCTCACACAGGAGTCATCCTGCCTCCCTATATTAACAGAACTTGGCTTAGTTAGTCCTTGGGTTGCTTCCCAATAGAATTCATTTTTTGACTAAGGGAATTTGCTGCCTGAAAGAGCTATTTTGCCTAAAGAAAAGAACAATGCATATTCAGTAGTTAGGTACATATTTCAGAAACTACATTCCCAGAAATATGACTAAAACACAGGTGGCTGATTTTCATGTTGTTTTCTGAATTGAAATTTTAGATCTCAGATCCCTGGCAGTCTTTTAACCCTGATTTAAAATCACTGAAAACAGCTATCATTTCATTGAGCTCTTGGTAACTGCTCCATCCAACAATGAAATGTTAAGTAAAGACATTTTTCTTACTTTTAAAAATGAAACTTTATTGATGTATTTTATATTTGCATCACTTTCATTCCCCAATTTCTCTCTCCTCTCTATTCCTCCCCCCTTGAGAGCCATTCTTTTAACGAAAAAATAAAAATAAAAAAGAGGGAAAAACAGTTCAGAAAAACTAATCAGCACATTAACTAAGTTCTATATTATTTGTAGCGTTCCATTCTCAGTCTCCCACACCTGCAAAGAAAGGAGGCAAGGGATAGAAAGACACATTTTCAATGGAAAAAATTAGGATGAAAATGAGATTTATGTCTCCATAACCCACTAATTTGACTTTTTGGAAAGAACAAGCACTGCCTGCATAATCCTTAAGTCTGAAAGCAGAGGGCTTTCCAGTAGAGTTCATCTCAGGCCACAGATAGCCCCATCATAAGTGCTGCCCAAATGAGAGCAGAGGGCAGGAGAGGTTCAAGGGCACGTCTGCTCTCTCCTCCTCCTGTATCCCTCCAGAGACTAAGAGTATTGCTTTCATGACACCACCTTATTCTAACTAAGCCAAAAGGCAGAGATACTTGTTTTTTTTCTAAACCTTATTTGTTTCTAAGACAAGGACTGTGATGCCAACCCACAGAGTAAGTGTTCACTGTCTAATATCCATACAATCTGATCAACTGAGAATATAATTTACACACAAACGAAGATTTATTTTATTTTTAAAATCCAAATGCCAGATACTGAAAAGTTTTAGAGTTTCCAGAGGAATTTCTGGAGATGAATGAATGTTGTTGTAGTCAGCTGATGGGATCTATTTCACCACTTTCTGAGAAACTGTAAAGTATTTCAAAGCCAAACAAAAATGATCTGGGGATTATCTACTCTTTTGGATTATTCGTGTCATGTTCCAAGGCAAATAATCCTGAAATGACAGTAGTAATAGTTCTATTTTTTGCAGAAAAGTAAACTAATCAAGAAGAGTTGTGTAAATAATACAAAGCCCAAATGTGAATCCGTGGCAGAGCTTGAAACAAAACCCAAGGGATGTAATTCTCAATCTCTTGCTCAGAAGCATAGCTCACAGGACATTTATTTTGATTTATACAAATGCACTTAACACTATGGCCTCTGATGTGGTTTGGGCCAAGCAGTGTCTGGAGAGAGACGGCCAATAACTAAAGTAAACCTGGAATGCTCTGCCAAGATTTCTACATTTAACAACAACACAAAAAATTAAATGCCTTTGTCTACCTCATATATGTATCGAGAGCAAAGAATGAATGAAGAAATATGAAAGTGAAAGTGTAAGAGAATGAGAGACAAAAGTCAAGAGAAAAATTGTTGAGAAAAGGATAAAGACAAAGACCAAATACAGACACAACCACAATGCTAAAGGGCCTATATGAGGTTTTACTTGCATATATTCTCTTGGGTATGATGAGGTTAACACAACACCAATTCAACTAAAACCTCCAGAACCATGTTGGTTTTTCTTAATCAACACCAGCATTCCCATTTCAGCAGGGGGGCATCTCAGAAGAGCCAGGTTTTAGTTCCTATGAAACCAATACAGAAATCTAAAAAAGAATAAGACAACTGGGCATGCACATATTCCCCAGGAACCTCTCAGATGTCCCTGCATCAAAATGAACTGGTAACAGTAGAGGCTTCCTCACCAGAGCTTCAAGACACTCGGTTTGGCATTTCTCTGCATACCCTTTGGTGTTTTGGATAGACTAGAAGAGATTTTTACAAAGCCAAAATGGAACACTCAACAAAGTAAAGTACCACATTTTAAGTAAATTCTGACTGGGGGAAAAGGAGACAGAATTCAGTCCTTTTCGTAGGTTGAGTTTTTGTTTGTGGGAGTGTAACTGCAGAAGAACCATTGAGGCCTCATGCACACCTGGGGCCAAAGAACTCCTGACTCTAGCACTGTTCCCTATATTTCACATCCTGAGGACAACAAATGCCAGAATGGGCACTCTGGGGAACAAAGTAATTTCCCAGCTTTTGACAGGATTTGATCACACAAAGGGGATACTTAAAGCCCACAGAGATGTCACAAAATACTATAGTTCTCTACAAGGACAAGAATAGCACCCTCCATCAGAGAAGGCAGGTTTTTCAGTTGTCTGTTATATCTTTCTGATATTTCAAATTACTGGGAAGTGAATCTAATAAAAAGGAAAATGTTTAAAGTGTCTAGAAAACTAAGACTTAGTGTGAGAAGGGGGTGTGCCTTTAATAACTAATCTTCTAAAAGGCATTTACTCATAAGCAAGTTCTTAAACAAGCAAAGCTGGCTGCCTACAAATTTCCTTCATCTTCTGTACCAGGAGAGAAATAACCTTTGTCCTCCCTCTTATGGGCTGTGAATGATTAGCTGGCGTGGACCGAAAAATAAAGAGAAAAAAAGATGCTGCCTGGAGGCCAGGATGCTTATGGTTTACTACACTGCTCATCAAATCAAGGCAGAATTCTTCAGACATCTACAGAAGGGTTTTTTGAGTCTAGACCTGTGATTTCATTGATAGAGGGGAACCCCTATGAAGATATTCCCTCCACGAGGTTCTGCATAATTACACATGTACAGCCTGTATTTAATTGCTTGTCCTTCCAGTGGGGGTGGGTGATAATGGAGGAAGGGAAAGAGTCTAGAATTTAGAGTTCTATAATCAAATGTTAAATATATATATATATATATATATATATATATATATATATATATATGTGTGTGTATACACACACACACAATTATTATTATTATTATTATTATTATTATTAACTATATGCAACTGGGAATTAAGATACACAGGCACTGTGGTAGGGAGATCCATCCTGCCCTACTGGAAAGTCAAAGAGGTCCGGGGGAGGACATAGGAGAGAGCAGATTAGGGGAGGAGTTATATAGTGGGATGGCTGTTTTGAGGTGTTGGATAGGGAAAAGATGGGGAGAAAATTTGTAACACAAATTCTCATGGAAATGAATGATGTAAACAAGAACATAAATAAATTAATTTAAAAAAAAATTTAAAAAAAAAGATATTCCCTCCACCAGGGCAGATCAGCAACTATTTTTGCAATTTAAAGATGTAAGAAAGTTGCCTGGGGCATTGGGAAGTTAAATGACCTGATAGCCAAAGGTCAGCCTCCTCTCCACATTATGCTGCTTCTGTGTAACATGCAACAGGAATATTTGTAAGGGACTAACAATGTTACACAACAAGAGAGAGTCTTCCAAGTTTTAAGGTATTAGAAGCTCAAAAATACACTAAGACCTTTGGGATGCCAGGTCCCCGTACCCCCCCTCCCCATATTCTTCTCCCTCCCTAATCTCATCTTCCCCTCTACTCCCCAGCCACCTCTTTTTTCTTTCTTTCTTTTTTTTTTTTTTACTATAAACAGCTCTTCCAAATTAATCTTTGCTTCTTTTTAACAACCATCTCTAGTGAAGAGATTGGAAACCTCAAAATTGCCTGCTGCTATGAAGAAAACTGAGGCAATACCTGGAACGGTCAAAAATTATTAAATTCTGCATTAAGAAGGAGGATGTTGAGAAAGACTAAAAAAGACAGGTTGCAGTGATGAATCTTGTTGTCATGTACTCATTCAGTCACTAGAAGACTAAATGAAAATAGAGGGGGGTGGGGAAAGAGAGAGAGAAAGGGGGAGCTATTAAGTCATTCATCAGTCAAGAGCAGGGGACTGTCAAAAGCCAAAAGATTAAGTATGGCACGGTGGAAAGTGCCCTGGATTTGGAGTCAGAGGACTTGGGTTTAAATTCTAGTCCTACTACTTAATACCTGTGTGATCTAAGATAAGTCATTTTCACAATTCTGAATACCTCAATTTCCCCATCTGCAAAATGAGAAAGTTGTACTATATGACTCCTAAGGCCCCTTTCCAGCTCTAAATCTATGATCTTAAGTGAAATTAAGCAAACTTTTCTAGGTCAAAGATTATCCCACTTACATCAAGGCAGGTAACACCAGCTTCCAATGGCTACATTAATAGTTCTTGGAATTGTTAAATTGTATTACTAAAATCTTAGTTAATACTATATATTCTGTATCACACTGTGCATGCTTTGCTTTTTTCTCCACACTATGCATTATCCCAAATTCAAATTCAGCAATAACAGTTTGCCTGCTCAGAAGTGTACTGTGTATAGTCAGTGTACTGTGTACAGGAGGGGCACACGGACCCAGGAGCTTAGGGGGGATATTCCTAAGGGAATCTTGCTTGTCACTTAGAATAATCCCATCAACCTTACCAAGTAAGCAAGCAAAGGTCCATACTGCCCTGTCTTACAGATGGGGAAGCTGAAGCACAGCTTGGCTAGGTGATCTGTTCAGAGTCAGCAGGCCAGAACACTGTTCAGACTCCTAATACAAAGCTCCTTCCAGTACAACATGGACCTCAATCAATCAGACCCCAATGTACCTTAATGGACACTTCTCTTTTTATACTATTGCTAATCTCAAAAATGCAGACTGATTCACTCATTCTTAAGTTATTTCAAACTTCAAACAGCTGGAACTGGCAGAAAGGCCAAATTTTACATTCTCTTCCACATTAACAATTGCTCCAGTTCCATAGTTCTGGAAAGATTTTCAAAAAATAAATAAATTGATGACACTGCCCTGAGCAGTGTTATGATTTTAGGTTACCTTTTAAAATCTTCATTTGAAAAGTGCTTCATTTCCATTTTGCAGAAAAGGAAACCAAGACACAAAGAGGGGGAATGACTTGCCCCAAAGTCACCGGGCCTTTAAGCTAGAAGAAGCGTCAGACTGAGAGCTAGGGCCACAGACTTGTGATGCTAGTCTTTTTTGTCACTTCTTCTGAACATGTGGTCACAGGCAAGTGGGAATTCAGGGGACAGAGCACTGAGCCTGGAGTTAAGAAGACTTGAATTCAAATTTGGCTTCAGACCAAAATGTGTGACCTGGGTAAGTAACTTAACTTCTTTTTACCTCTATCTCAAAGGTCTGGAGCATCCAAGGAGAGAATATTTGTAAAAAGTGCTTAGCACAGGGCCTGGCACATAGTAGGTAGTACAAAAATACTTGTTCCCTTCCTTTTCCCTTTCCTTCTGGACCATTCTTTGTTAAGTATCTTTAGAAACACACAAAACAGCAATATTCAGTGTAACTTGGCAGGGTGGAAAGAGCCTCTCCTGGGAACTGGGAGATCAGAGTCATAATCTTGACTGTGGGGGTAGCTAGGTGGCACAGTGAATGAGTACTGGCCCTGAAATCAGGAGGACCTGAGTTCAAATCTGATCTCAAGACACGTGACACACCAGCTGTATGACCTTGGGCAAGTCACTTAACCCTAATTCCCCTGCCTTCCCCCCTCCAAAAAAAGGGGAAAGAAACCCCAAAACAAACAGACAAACCCAAAACCCAATAATCTTGACTGTCACTAAATAGTTCTATAACTCTGGTTAAGTCGTTAAACCTGTCTAGGTCTCAGTATGCATCAACCATATGATCTCCATAAAAATGCTAAAATTCCACAATCTCCTAATTTCTCTCCTTGTTTTTTTGTTGATACTGCCACAGGTGAGGTTATTGTTTTGACAATATGGCAGTGTGCTGGAAAAAGGGCCCTAGCTCTACTATTTATTACCTGCATATGCTGGGTAAATCACCTTTCTGAGCCTCGTTTTCCTAATCTATAAAATGAGGAGGTTGAACTAAATAATTCCTAAAGTCCCCTCTTGCTCTATAAATTCTATGTTTGTCCAAAGAGGGTCCATTATATGTGGCAGGATGGAGGAGAAATGAAATTAAACAAATCAAAACCTATACAAAAAAATCTAAGAATAATCAACCATCATATGGCTAAAATCTCATACCAAATGCCCCCCCATTAAGCCATTAATAATTTTGACATTGACATACTATACAGAAAATGAGTCTCCAGGCAGAGATTGGAGGCTCATCTTACTAAGCACCCATATCTCTCTCCTTCCTGGGTTGCACAGAAAGGTCTTCACCCATAAGAAGATATCACCTACACAAGCTCTGAGGGAGGGCAGGCAATGATGTGTAAAACAATGCTTGATTTCTCCTGGCATTTCCTTTATATAATTGCACTTTGAAGAAGTACAGAACATTTTTATTCCCCAACAAGCCCTCATACCTCAATGTTTGACAGGAATGAGAGGTAAAGCGATCCCCATGTTTGTGAAATTCTAAGGCAAAACCTGATAGAAAGAACGGTCTTCCTGGGCAGGGATGCTAAAGAGTTAAAAGAACTCCCCAAACCAGGGCAACCTTTCACAGAAAGACCAGCAATAACCAGTAGGTATTTATAATTTGTATAAACTATGAGCTTCCTTTTATATTCTATTTTGCTTGATTTTGTTTTAGGCTTTTGCTAATTACTAAATTTAAACAGTGATATAAGAGAATTATCCTACCTCATCGACTTTATTTAAAATTAGATCTGAACTCCACAACGCTCACTAGCCCTCTCCTTCCCAAAGGCCACTTCTTATGATTACAAAATAACTTTATTTTCTTCGAGGATATAAGTATTGATTCATTTTATTAAACCACTTGCTGCCTAGGCTTATGATATAAAGTTAAAAGTTGGTTTTTTTTTAAAGGAGAATCATTATGCTAGCAAGAGCTCTGTTTTTCCAGTAGCCTGCTTTAAACACAGTCCAGGGTTAAGGGAAACAATTTATTAGTCCGATCCAAGGGTGAAAGGCAGCAGGAGAGGAGAGGCACAGCCTAGGGCGCCGAGCCACCCCGCCCCCCAGCTCCCGGGTAGGTTGAGTCTCCGCCCTCCCCCCCCCCAGCTCCACGGAACACGGAGCCCCAAGCCTCTTTGCCCTATCCCAGAACGCCAAGCAATTCCCCCAAAGTCCCTCAGCACTCCAATCTCCCACCAATGCGAACCCCCCCCCCCCCGCAGCTCCAAACCCCACCTCCCAGCTCCCCTAAACTCCCCCTCACCGAGCCCCTTGGTACTCACTCACCGTTTCCTTATTGGGAAGCAGCTCCTTTCGGATCCTAAAGAAGTTCTTGCCGTACTGTCTGAGCCCTTTAATGAAGCGTTTCTGCATTAAAACAAACAAATGGGATGTAAAAAAAATTTAAAATAAAAAGAGGCAACAACAAAAATTAAACAGGACGGCAGCAGAGCAATAATCCTTTTACTCAGCACAATAAAATGAATAAAGGTTTCGGCTAGCTAGGGAAGCTCGGTCACAGCATGGTCCCCCTTCCTCCAGGGACTGGGACCAACCAGCACCGAAGGGAGACGAGGAAAGCCTTCTCCCCAACACCGGCAATGGCTCACAAACGACGTCGGGCACTGGCGTCTCGGGAAGAAACTTGGGGCGTTTGCAGCTCTCTACAATCTGTCCGGCCAGGGCCCGCGGGGAGGGGGAGGGGGGAGGTCGGCAGCACAAACGCTCTCTGCGTTTCATCAAAGCAAAGAGGAAGCGAGCTGCTTCCCACGGAGAAGGGGGTCTTCTTCCAGGAAGAGGGAGCAGGAGATCCGCGCAGATCGGGGCCCGGGGACTTTCCTCCAGCTGGGCTCCCCAGACCTAGAGAGGAACTCAGCCCAGGGAATCTGCCCTGGGGCCCCCTCCAGGGCCTGGGGGCTGCCCTCGGGCGCCCCCTCCCCTTCCCTGAGCAGCGCAGCCCTCTCTCCCTCGCCAGCTTGCGGAGGGCCCGTGCAGGGTGGGCAGAAGGGGCAAGCAAGGGCTGCACTTCTCCCGGAGCACTTCCCATCTTTTGCAGGCAGCAGTTAGAAAGAAGGAGGGAGGACGGAAGAGAGGGAGGGGTGGCAGGAGAGAGGAAGGAAGGCCCGTACCCCTCCCTCCAAACCACCCTCCCGCATCCACAGGTAAGCCCAGCCAGGTGCCCTACACAAGTCTCCTGAGGTGGGGAGCAGCCGTCGCTGCCACCGCCACTGCGGTGGTAAACCAAACCCGCTTGTCACTGGGGGCTCTGACACTACAAAGGGGAGGGAGGAAGAGGAGGAAAGGGGAGGAGGAGGCTTGGAGGTGGCGGCAGCGGCTGCTTAGCATGTGATCCCGGCTGGGCAGGGCTGGGCAGGGCTGGGCTGGGCTGGGCTGCGCTGCTCCAAGACAGTCAACCAGCTCCCTGCAAAAGGTGGCCTGGATCCCCCAGCCCATCCTAATCCAGTTTACCACCGGAGGGGAAAGCTAACCCAGGATGTAGATTCTTTCAGGGAAATACTATAAGAAATGGGGAATCGATTGTAGTCACCAGAGAATGTGGCACTGGGATGGAGGTCAGTTCTCTCCATAACTCTGACAATTCAGCCTCAGTTTCCCCATATAAAGGAGAAAAAAAAGGCTCCATTCCCCCCCCCCCCCCAACACAGACAGATGCTTTGGAAAAGGATTATCCGAATTTGTGACGGGCCTTCATTTATTCTTTGAAGTGTGGAAGTTTCCCTAAATGAGGAAGCTAAAAGATTGCCGCCTGCTTTGCTCGCTCCCCTTGCGAAGAATATTAGTCTGGTGGAAAATAGCACCACTGCATCTCCGATCTGATTGGCAAGAAAACCATTTGTAACCAACTCCAACTACAGTTCCCCAAGTCTGGCAGTCTTTACCCAATTCCCTCGGTTGTTCTGAGATTTCCCAGTTGAAACAATTATCTCCGTAATTTGTATCTACTTATCCATGTACATATTTATATTCCTCCAAAAAGATGGTAAGTTCTTTGAAAGAACTTTTTCCTCCCTCCCCCTTTATATTCTTAGCACTCTAATTCTAAGCTTCTCCCCACCTCCCACCCCCATACGACTGGCTCTGAACTCCCCTGGAACAAGCTGCTCACCGTGGCTAACTCCCATCCTGTACCCATTTTACATCTCATGGTTTGAAAACTGTAATCAGATAATATGACTTTTGCAGCTGGATATAGTATGTCAATCCTACTCCTCTGTACACCATCCCCTGTGACTTTCCAGGCCAAAACACCTGTCCCTAAACCATCTTTTCTCCAAGGTGAGGTCTCTAATTAGAACATAAGACCTGTGAGTACAGGAAATATTTTTCTTTTACATTTGTATTCCCCCTGCCAAGGCACATATTGGGTACTTAAATGTTTTTTAATTTATTGGTTCATTCAAGACCCCACAGATCCATGCTAAGCCAGCCTAGAGCTAAGAAAGTAGGCTTAGTCTTTGGTTGTAAAACTGATCCAGCCTTGAACAGCATTAATCCAAAGCTTTGAAGGTCCAGGCTACTTCCTATAGAGGTAGAAATTACTTCCACTTTCAATACAATTCATATTCATTTGGGAGGGAGGGTAGGGCACCTACACTGAGCAGAGAACACAATAAAGCTGCAGAAAAAAAAAACTGAAGGAAGGAAAATTATGAAAGGGACAAAACCTGAAAGAAGAGGGTAAAGTTAGTCTGAAGGCAATTTAAACCTTGTCATCAAAACTGACTGTCTTCCGAAATCATCAAGGTTAAACTGAATACCAATTGTGTATTTAGCACTGGGTGGGATAAAAGAAAAGGACCTCAAAGAATTCACCACAAACAGTTGCTGTTTTAATAGCAGTATAATTCTCCAAGAAACCTAGGCTCAAACTCATGCTCATCTATAATGCTATGCCTGTTCATCCTCTATTCACTTTTCCAAACTAAATCAGTCACAAGGTTCTGTCTATTTTTCTTTCAAAATGTATCTCCAAACCTTGCCTTGCTTTTCATTCCAACAATCAGAACCCCAATTAAAGCTCTCACACAAGAGATTTCTAACAACAGGTTTTCTCATCTGTAGTCCACCCCCTGCCAACCCATACTGTATACCACTTTAATTCTCCTAAAGCACCAATTGGGTAGAGAGTATTTTTTTAAACAGACGGTTTTTATTTTATAAAATTTAAGGACTTAACATAAATAAAATCAATGCAGCTATAATAAAAAGAAAGGATCTGCATTAGGAGGAAATTTCTGTATTGAATATCTGATACATCTGACATCCAAAATCTATATGGAACTGACAGAAATCTGCCTAAAAGACAAGTGATTAAAGGACATAAATAATTTTTAAAAGAACTGCAAACTATGAATGGCTTTCATTAAAAAATTTCAAAATCACCAATAATCAAACATGCAAACAACACAAAGGTATCACTGTCATACCCATTAAGTTAGCAAAAATTTTAAGAGATGGTAAAATTCAATGACAGAGGGGCAATAGGAAAATAGGCATTCTAATTCACTGCTGGCTGAGTTTCAATCATCTTAGAAAAATATTTGAAATTATGGAAGGTAAGTTATTAAATTGTTCATGCCCTGTGATTCCAAGGTGGTTAACAACAGGAACTTCATAGGGCATCAAATCCTCACTTTATAAATAAGAAAACTGAAGCCTGAAGAAGTGATCAGATATATGTGTGGCTGTGTATTCATGCATACACACACACACACACACACACACACACACACACACACACACACACACACACACACACACACACACACACGCTCAAGAGTGTATTTTGTTGTTCAGTTTTTCAGTCATATCCCACTCTTCCTGGCCCCATCTGGAATTTTCTTGGCAAAGATACTGGAGTGGTTTGCCATTTCTTTCACCACCTCACTTTTACAAATGAGGAAACTCAGGCAAACAGGAGTAAGTGACTTGTCTGATGTCACCCAGCTAGTAAAAGTCTGAGGCAGATTTGAACTCAAGAAGATAAGTCTCCCTGACTCCAGGCCCACCACACTGCACCACCTAGTTGTTTTTTAGGGGTATATATATGTATATACATATGTAAATGATGGGTAGCAATAATCAGTATACAAGATAACACAGGTAGTAAGTGATAAAAGTTAAGGCTTGAACCTAAGTCTTCTGATTTCAACATTTCTACCCTGCCATACTTCCTCCTGAAAGGTATCTTACATAGGACAATGTGCAAATTGTGAAATATATATACATATATATAGATAGATAGATATAGATGTAGATATACATATATAGACATATACAGATAGATAGATAGATAGATATAGATAGATATGAAATATTTTGGGAGAAGTGTTTAATTATTTATGGTAAAAGATGGAAACATAATGTGCCCAATGATGGGAATGGCTGAATAAACTTTAGCATATGAAGGTAATGAAATATTAGTACACCACAAAGAATTATTATTATGAAGACTTTAGGCAAACATGAAAGAGCCTTATTTGGAAAGACAGACAGTGAATAAGAGCCATAAGAATATCTCAAGGAGAACTCAAGTTGAATACAACAGATGATATCAGTAATACACTTTCAAAGGTAAAAATACATATCCTTTCTCTTAATAGCTGGTAAGATAAACAAGAAAATTCCATTAATTTTCAGTAATAATCAAGCTAGTAATTGCTTTGGCTAATTTTTTCAGGATAATGTACTATGAGGGAATATTTGATTGTTTCTCAAGATGCACCTTGCTTCAAAATAAAATGTATGAAAAAAATAAATTTCATCAAACTAAACTCTCCCCAACACTCTCATAACACAAACCCCTTTAAAAATTGATTGTTCCCTAATAACTATAGAATAAAGCTCAATCTGGGATTTGAAGCTACATGCTGCCTGATCCTACATAATAAAAAAATAATAGCTGATATTCACACAGGTCTTTATAGTTGACAAAACACTTTCTATTAATAATCTCATTTAATCGGCACAAGAGATGTATGAGGTAGATAGATATTTTATCTCCCTTTTACACATAAAGAAACTAAGGCACAGAAAGGTGAAATTTCTTCTCCAAGATCATACAATCAAATAGATGGATAAAACATTTTTTTAACTAGGCACTGCACTGCTAGGAATACAAAAGGAGATAAAAGTTAGTCCCTGCCCTCAAAGTGATCACAATCTAATGGGTGAAACAACAAACAAATATACATAGAGTATATACAAGATAAAGAGTAAATTCTCACAGGTGGAAAAAAGGCAGGACATGGAAATTCAATCCTTGGCTTCATCAATCAGTCAATTAATCAATAAAGTTTTTACTAAGTGACTGAGGATTATGAATGAGGGATTAAAATTAAATTCTCGGAACTCAAATCCAGTACTCTTATCACTGCATTATAGCTGCCTTTTATCAATATTATTTCCAGTTGATCACATACACCCTTGCCTCCTATTTCACTGAAAAAAATGAGGCCATTTGCCAAGAACTCCCTCTTCTCTGTTCTTCATGTCACATTATTTCTTACCTGCCTGCCCTGCTTTGGGACTTCTCTGACTTCACCATGTCCCAGGAAGCCCATCACTATTGGGATAATCCTATCATTCTATACTCTACTTCATTATTACCCACAGTCTTTCAGATCTGAGAGTAGGAACTTGAACTCCAAACCTCTTTTTAAGAAGAGGGCTCAGCTCAGAAATCTGTTCATTTCTGATTCTTCTGTTTGCATCAATCCACCGCGAAAGGAAATTGTCAAAAAAACCCTGTGGACAATATTGGTGTTCACAGGGTCGCAAAGAGTTAGTTATGACCAAATGACAATACCACCCAGATGGCTTCTGCAACTATTTCTTCCTTTATGCCTGTCTCACATGAAGAGGTGGCTCTTTTCCTTACAAAGGCAAACTCCTCTATCAAGTCCTTCTTAATTAGAAGTGACTTCTGATATTATCTTCAACTTATCCTATGCATACTTCTTTTGTACAAAGTTGTTTGCTTATTGTCTCTCACATTAGACTGTGGGTTCTCTGAAGACAGGGCACAAGTGATCCCATCCCATCTTTTCCATCTGAGCACCTCCTCTATCATCCCAACTTTATCATCAATATTCAATTGTTCTCTGTCTACTGGTTGCTTCCCTAATGTCTACAAATATGCTCATGTGCCTACCATCCTCAAAAACCCCTCACTTAATCTTTCCATCCCCTCTAGCTATCATTCTATATCTCTCATTCCTTTTGTGGTTAAACACCTTGAGAAAGGCCTCTATAATAGGTGTCTCCAATTCCTTTTCTTTAACCCTCTTAACTCTTTGCAGTATGGCTTCTGACCTCATCATTCAACCAAAACCGATCTCTCCAAAGTTACTAACAATCTCTTCACTGCCAAATCCAATAGCCTGTTCTCAGCCCTCCTCATTCTTGACCTTTCTACAGCCTGTGACACTGTGGATCACACTCTCTTCCTGGTTATGCTCTTCTCCTGAGGCACTACTCTACCCTGGTTTTCCTCTTATCTGTCCGTCTCTTCCTTCTTATTCACCTTTATTGGATGTTCATGTACTTCACAACCTCTAAAGGTAGGAGTTCCCCAAGGCTCTGTTCTGGGCCTTTTATACTATTTCACTTGGAGATCACATCAGCTTTCATGGCTTCAGTTATCATCTCTTTACACATGACTCTTAAATTTATTTGTTCAGACCTCACCTTTCTTTTGCCCTCTATCCCCACATTTCCAATCGAGTATTAGATAATTCAAACTGGATGTCCCCTAGAAACTCAACATGTTTTCCCCAAAACCCTTGTCCCTTCCAAACTTCCCCACTGCTGTGCAAGGCATCCCCATCATCCCAGTCTTCCAGGTTCAAAATCTAGATGTCATTCCTGACTCTTCAATCTCTAATCCCCCATATCTAATAAATGGTCAAGTCCTGCCTCCAAAATCTTCCTCATTCCAATTCATCCACCACTAAGCTGTCAAATGGATCTTCTTGGAGCACAGGTATAGCCATATCATTGCCATAGTCAGTAAATTCTAAGGCATCTCCATCACTTCCAGGATCAAAAATCCTTAGTTTGGACTTCAAGGCCTTTCTAACCTGCTTTTCTAGTCTTACACCTTACTGCCCTCCACATACTCTATGATCCAGACACTGATGTCCTTGCTGTTCTTCATGCACAGCACCTACCTCCCCACTCCCAGCATTTTCATTTATTACTGCCCCAACACAGAACTCTCCTTCACATCTCTGTCTTCTGGCTTCCTTCAAATCTCAGCTAAAATCTCACCTTTTTTCAAGAATTTTCAATTCCTTCTTAATCTTAGTGCCTTCTGATAATTATCTTCAATTTATCCTGTGTATACTGGTTTCTTACACAGTTGCTTGCATATTGTCTCCTCCATTAGACTGTGAGTTCTCTGAAGAGAGGGGCTATTGTTTCACTTTTTTTTATATCCCCAACACTTAGCACAGTGCCTGGTATGTAGTAAGCAATTAATAAGTGTTAGCTGACTAACATGAAACCAAATCAAATGCTTCAGACAAGAGTGTCTTGTCATTTCTACCTTTTTTTGCCTTCACTCTGGCTGTGGTAATATTCTTCTAGAACCACTAAGAAAATCTCTGAAAAATTCTACTCATTCTTTATTGGTGAGGTGGGGTTGAAGAAGGAGTATTTTAATAGTTTCACTAGTATAGGAAATGTTCAGTTTGGAAACTTCTCCCAATGCAGATCTGCCAATTAGAGCTAGCTACTACAGACAAGTCAAGGGACTTGCCAGCATCACAAAGACAGTATATGTCAAAGACAGACCTGAACTTAGGTTTTCCTGACTTTGAGGCCAACTCTCTGTCTACTGTGATATACTACCCTTTCTACTCATGTAGGGTTCAAGCTTAAAGAAAGCAAAACCGATCTGGTCTGACCTCTGGTCACCCTCCCCCACTCCCACTTGGATAGCCTCTCATCACTCCCTAATAGCACGAGGTTCAAATCTTCTTTTCAGTCTTCAAAGTTCTTCATAATCTGGTCTCTCCTTATTTTTCTAGCATTCTTACACCTTACTGCTTTCCACATATTTTACAATCTAGAGACAGTGACCTCCCTGCTGTGCCATGCGAAAGATGCTCTCCTTTCAAACTCTAGGCATTCTCACTGTCTGTCCCCAGGCCTACAGTGTTCTCCCTCATCTCTAGTTTCCCAGCTAAAGTTCTATATTCTGCAAGAAGTCTTTCCTGGTTCTCCCAATTCTTAATGCTCTTCTTCTGAGACTATCTCCAATTTATCTAGTATGTATTTTTTTTGTATGAAGAATGACTAAGGTATGGATACTCTACACCCTCTCAATTCTCACTTAGTTGCCTCTCCCATCTGATTACAGAACTGGAGGGGGGGGTACCCTAAAATGTAAAATAAAAAAAGCACTAAAAGTTAAAAGAGCCTTCTTTTATAGAGAGCTGACAACTTTCCTGATAACTCCATTCTATATCAAGAGCTCTGCTTGACTAAACTACACAGAACAATACACCTCCACACTGGGTGTGCTGGTTCTTTCTCCCCTTCCCCTAGTTTTCCAGCTTGTTTTTATGTATTGTCTTTCCCATTAGAGCGTAAGCTCCTTGAGGTCAGGGATGGTCTCTTTTTCTTATTTGTATCCCTAGTATTTAGCACAGTGCTTGAAACATAATAGGGTCTTAATAAACATTTACTGAATTGAAAATTGAATTGCACATATTTGTTTATAGTCTCCTCCATTAGAAAGTAAGAGGGCAGGGATTGCCATTTGCCGTTCTTAAAATCCTAGTGCCTAGAATAGTACCTGGCACATTATTAGGTACTCAATAAATGCTATCGGAGCCAACATTACTTTTCAATAGGATTTCCCTATTATTTGCTCCTGGAAAATATAGTACAATATTTAGAAGATTGGGGGGGGGGGCGCTGATTCTTTGGGGTTTTCTAAGTAAACAGCCATGTTGTCAACAAATAAGCATAATTTGGGGTCTTCGCTGTCTTCAGTTTTCTTCTCATCTTACTTCTATACCTAGCATTTTAAAAATTACATCAAGTAACAAGTGAGGAGAGGGGTCATACTTGTTTTATACTCTGTTCAAAAGAAAAGCTTACATAGTATAAACAGTGTTAGTTTTTGGTTTCAGAATATACTTTTTTATTATCAAAAACAGACATTCTGTGCCTATAATTTGTAGTTATTTTAGTATAAATGAGTGTTTATATTTTATCCAAAGTTTTCTCTATAGCAACTAATATAAACTTATGTCTCATTTGACCCTAAATCTTTCCTGTTTTCTCTCAGTCAGGAGGTAGGTAGCATGCTTTACCATAGGTGCTCTGGACTCCCGGCTGATGACTATATTGTACCTATCCAAATATATATTTGATTTCGATATAAAGTTCACATCATAAACAAAATGGAAGAGAGAATAAGGAAATAGCTTTCATAATTATGGGTAGGGGAAGAGATCATGACCAAACACAGGATAAAGAAAATCAAAAAAGATATAATGAATATTTTTTGTCATATAAAATGGAAGAGTATGTAAATATGTACAGCAGTTCTTTTAGTGGTAGCAAAGAACTAAAAATTAAGGGGTGACCAAAAATTAAGAAATAGTTGAACAAATTATAGTATATTAATGTAATTTAATACTATTGGGCTTTAAGAGATAACAAAAGGGACGGTTTCAGGGAAATTTATATGAACTGATGTAAAGTGAAGTGACCAGAAGCAGTGGAACAATTTATACAGTAACAATGACATCGTAATGAGGAACAACTCTGAAAGACTTACAGACTTACAAATGCTTATCAATTTAATCATCAGCCATGATTCCAGAAGAGATGATGAAGAATGCTACCTATCTCTTGACTGAGAGGTAATATACTTGCTATGGAGAATATGATGTATATTTATGCACATGGCAAATGCAGGAATCTGTTACAAGGCTTTTGTTTCTCCTTTTCAAATGGGGTGGTAGAAGGGAGAAGGAAAGAAAATGCCTGTTAATTGGGAGAGGGGAGAAAAAAAGTAAAACAAGGAGACCTGTGGGGGTTGGTATCTGGCCAGAATAATTTCCAAAAAGAGAGGACAGGCCCTCACTGGGTTCCTGTCGCTTCCCCTTTTTTCTCATCTAGCTGGTTTTGCTAGATCATGTTATCCTTTCTAGCAGTCTCTGATGTTCTTAGCTTTTACTCCTGTCTTCTTGACTCCTCCTTCCAAGGTTCTCTCTTTGCTGCAAGAGATTGTGAATAATCTGACACTTGCTTCTTTTCAGGGAGGGGATAGGTCAGGTAAAGGCTGAATTCCAAGTCTGTGTGTGCTCACTACACCTGATACACTGAGTGGGTGACAGGTATAAGGACTCTGTGTAAGAGCTGCAAGTATGTAAACCTTCTGGTGTTATTTATTTCATGAGGTGGGGTTTTTTTTTGGTCTTCTGCCTTGTTCCTATATTCATAGTTACTCTATAAATGGCACAGAATTCCTTTCTTCTGCAGTTTTTAGGCTGCAAAGTGTTATATAAAGCAACCATTGTGCATCATACGACCAAGCCTAGTCCTTATGGAACTTTTTCTCCCTTTGAGCAATAAGGTGCCTCTCAGTAACAACCACTCACTGCTTCTCAGTCTGCCATAAGGGACTCAGTAGAACCTTAAGTGATCATTTACTGATTGACAGTGGATCAACAACCAGATAAAGTAGTTCTTTAGTATTCTAAATTTGGTGGTGGAATGACTGCAGTACTTAACTTGGGTTCACATCTTGCCTCTGACACTTACCAGCTGGGGTGCAAAGAACATTGCTGCCAGAGAGTGGAGGCATTGCACCTTCTCTCTAATGTCCATGATCATTTCTGTATCCCTCTTAAACAGCAGCTTCCTGTACATCCTTTGTTTTTCCTCAAGACAGCATAAAGAGTTCCTTTTCGCCCTGAGTTTTGCTCTCCAAGCTAAGCTCATACCCAGGTTGAACATTTCTGGCATTTTAACAGGACCTGGTCACTTTTGTTGTTGTTGTTGTTCATCCTCCATTACTTGTCTTTCCATTCCTCTTTTAAACATGTCTTTGAGGTGTTGGATGAGTTTTATATGGTTTGCGTCGGTCTATTTGAAAGACTCCCTTTTTTCCTTCTTATAAGAACTGTTTCTATTTGTGTCTTCAGAATTTTATTCTTGAGTGTTTCACATCTCTTCTAGGCTGATTTCCTCTCCAGAATTTTAGGCCATGAGATCCTAATTCTTTTTACTCTAAACCATTTGAAATCTACTCTTCCAAAATCTTAACCCCATGTCAGAATATGCCAATCTTTCCTCTCCATCACAAATTCTACAGTGGAACGGTTACTTTCCCCACTTTCTATTACTTCAACAACAGCAAAGTTGTTGCTAACTAGGTCAAGAACAGATGTTTCCCTTTCTTGTTTTTTTTCCTACCTTCTGAAGGGCTAAATTATTACTAAGCCAAATGGACAAAATATTAGCTACTCTTCTTTTTGGCAGAGAGAAAGTTCCCACACATTTACAGATAAATGAAATCCCCTATCATGCTTCTGGACCAGACTTATGATCTATTTTCTGAACTCTTATTTCCTCTTTCTGTACAGATGGTCTGTAATATATACCCTGATGATGATATCACTTGTTTTTGATCACCTGATGGTCACCAAAACATTCTCTAATATGCTTCCACCTCCCTGCCCACCCCCAGTTTCTGGTTTTCCTCAAGAGCATGTATTCTTAATACAGAGTACAACTCTGCAAGTAACCTCTGTCACCTCATGATCTCCTTTGCCAAGCCATTTTTAATAAGAGCTAATGACACCCTTCCACAGCTATATCATAACCCTGGATTTTACATCAACAGGGCTCAGTAACTTCTATATTATCAAATTAGCCTTCTCAAGGTAAGAATTCTAAATAAATAAAGTGTACCTATTTGTTTGTTTATAGACATATGACACCATGTATAGTGCCTTCCTTGGATTTCATCTTCTGTGAATTTCTGGGAGACTACTACTACACTTTTTTCTATTTTGTAGACACTATCCATAGATAGCTTACTTAATATAAATAGCAACATTGTTTCTGGACCTTTTCTGTTAAAAAGATTAGATTTGGAAGTTTCCAGAGCCATTCATTATCTTACAAATTTCTTTTCTAAATAGTTGAGCCTATGCAAAGCACTACCAACAGAGTATTAATGAGGCTATTTTTCCACATTCATTCCATTTCTAACTATTTCTATCTTTTGTTACCTTTGTCATTTTTCTAGGGATAAGGTGAAACATTAGGGTTATTTTGATTTGAATTTTTCTCATTTCTTAGTGATCTTGGACAACCTTTCATACAGTTTCTAACAGTTTTTCATTCGTTTGAGAACTGTTTGTATACTTTGACTACTTAATTAGAGGGGTCTTAGATATGTGTTAGTTCCCTCTGTATCCTGGATAACTGACCCTTTGTCAAAGATGCTTAATGCAGAGATTTTTGCCCCCAGTGGACAGCTCTCTCTCTTATCTTAGCTACACAGATTTTGTTCTGGCAAACATTTCATCTAACAAATGATCTGTTTTGTCTTTTATGATCTCCTCTATTACTTATCTGAGTAACAATTCACCCCCTACTCATATAGAGGCCTGTCTCTATTCTAGTTTTCCATTTATTACTTTTATTAATGCTGTGATTTTTAACACCTAGATTATTTATTCATTGGAGGGTACAGTGATATTTAGTGTGAGATATATGTACAAACCTAATTTCTACTGAACTGCTTTCTGGCTTTCACAGCAATTGTTGCCAAATAAAGAATTCTTCCATGGCAATGGCAAATGCATTCTTATTAGTCCTCGCTAGATGGATTCCATCATTGCTAGGAGAATGCCATTCTGATACATATTTGAAGTCATGGTCCAATTCAAAATTCCCAATTCTCCCATATCTTCTCAATCAGGAGTTTACTTTCCTGATCATGGCATTTTTTCTGCATCTCCTGTCATTCACAGGAAGTAATGAAGAAAATGTTACTTTCACTCCCTGAGATGTTTGGTTTCATGCCCAATACTTCACTTAGTAACATTTCCGAGGTTTCTCCTTTCAATATAATTTGTGCCCATGTGAGTCATCAGTATTGACAAGTTTTGAAAAGTTCTTCATCTTATGCTAAGGCATGTCATGCTTGGAAAGACAACATAAATGTTCTACTGTCGTAATTGGATGGACAAATAGGACAAATAAGTCCCTCAGTAAGTAGCCATTAATTTTAAGAAAATTTCTTGTTTCTCTGACTCTTACTGGATGACCTTATGGATCTCCTCCATTATCCTTCGGAGGACAAACAGTTATTTATTTCTTCCTCAAAGGGTCTAGTTCTCTCCTCATTGAAAAGATGATCTCTGTTTAATGACTCCTAGTCTTTCTAACTGTTTATAGTTTCTAAAGTGCTAAATGAGGGTTCAACTGTGCCATGTACTCCTGGAGAACAAGTCTAATATATTTGATATCTATCCCCCAGAGAGTGGTGAACAGATAATATCCCATACCACACACACCTCAAGTGCAGAGAGATTCAGTTAAACAACTACAAGTACTACGAAGTGTCATGTGCACAGAATTAGGTGCTCAGAAAATACTTGTTGATGGAACTGTCCAATTTCATGTGAAGGTTAGTCAATAATCATTTTGAAATGAAGTAAACAGAAAAGAAAAAAAATGATAAAGCAGAAAAACTTAAAAACTGTAAATGAAGTAACATTAGGACATATGTCAGGGGCCCTGGAAAGGATACAATATACTATGACGTTAGCTATATAACCCAAGTCCATACTCTAGGTCTCTCATTTTAAAAAGTTATTTCCTTCCAGGGAACAACTACGTGAATATCTGAAGAAGTACAATTGCCTGCTAACCTAAAGTATTATTTATTATAAACAACAATAACCACTAATACCTATAAAGGATACTTCATGCACATTGTCTCAGTTGATGCTTATAATACCTACGAGTTAAGTACTACAAGTATCATTCCCACTGTGAAGATGAGGAACGCTAGAGTCAGAGTTAGACTCCAGGGCCTACAGCTACTAAGTACCAGAGGTAAGATTTGAAATCAGGTCTTCCTAAATCCAAGTCCAGTGCTTCAGGCAGCTAGGTGGTATAGTGAATAGAGGGCTAGGCCTGGAATCAGGAGGAAGCAAGTTCAAATCCAACCCTGGCTGAGAAAAGGCAGTGACTCATCCGAGCTCTATCCAGAAACCTTTAAACAACACCACAAAACAATGCCTAGAGTAGCAGAACCCACAATAGGATGGGGCGAAATAATTTTCCAGCCAAAGACAACGTAGAAGGTTGGCAGGAAAGGTCAGTCACACCTGGGTAAGAGTGGAGCACAGTCTAGCGCAGGCTGCACCAGCACAGACCCAGCCCCAACAAACCGGGAACAGGCCTTGGGGAGTTGCTGAATCAGCATGGCAGCAGCTGCTTCTGGAGCCCAGAAATGGTAAGGGGTCAAACAACTGGTCAGAAGGAGATTACAGGGGTCCCTTTGCTAGCACTGAGGCAGGATACTGTTACTTTGCCCACACTTGGATCTGGGTCACAGTCCCAGGTAGCAGTCCCAGAGTGAGGTGGATGTCCCAAAATGAAAACTCCCAAGAATGTTATAGTCAAATTCCACAGCTCCCAGGTCAAGAAGAAAATACTACAAGCAGCCAGAAAAAAACAATTCAAGTATCATGGAGGAACAGTCAGGATGACACAAGATTTAGCAGCTTCTACTTTGAAGGAGTAGAGGGCTTGGAATATGATATTCTGAAGGGCAAAGGAGCTAGGATTATAACCAAGAATCACGTACTCAGGAAAACTGAGTATAATCTTTCAGGGGGGTGTAATGTTAATGGAATAGGAAGGGCTTCCCCCGCCCAGCTGGTTTGAGCTCTGGTCCAGTTCACAGCTGTGATATAGCCTGAGTCACATAGAACCTGAGTCACATGGAATCTAGTGTGTGGGAAGAGCTTGTCCAACAGAAAGAGAGTGAGACTGAAACAGAGCAGGAGAGGCAGAGCAGAGAACAGAGGGAGAAAGTTGCAAAGAGAACTTATTTGTGGGGAGGCCTGACAGAAAGAATGCTTAAGATGTCAGCACTCCCTGGATTAGTGATACGTACCTTGCTAAATCTTACCTCCTGATATCCTCATAGTGATGTTCCAAATAAATATTTTGGTTTTGCCTTTGTGGAAGAGAATTTATTATATTTTGCAAATTTACCCTGGAAATACATATAATAGCAGCTGCTAGGGGTATTGCACTGGCATTACATTTGGCAACAAGGATGGGAACGCAAAATATAAAACTTCTACTTGGAGATAGGAAGGCTCTAGAAAAGGAAGTGGATATTCCAGGATGGGAGAATTTACCTTATTTCTCACTGGGAATAGAATGGGCTAAAAGCACAGGACTCTGTGAAAACTGGGAACCAAGGCTACAGAAGGGGAAAACTATAGATTTAGAAAGATGTTTGCAAGGAATACTAATAGAACTGGGAAAAGAAATGGCAAGGGTATGTAGAAGAGGTTGGGCGTTGTTAACAAGTTACGGAATTATATGTAAAAGTAGAGATAAATTGCTGGAAGAAAAGGTTCAGGTGGAAAAGGAGTCAGCTGATTTGCATGAGAAGCACTCCATGTTATAGTGTCAGAATTTTCCTTTAGAAGTGCAAGCTAGAAAGTATGAGGTAGTAGTAGAAGAGACAGCTATGAGTTTAACTTGGAAAAAGAAGAGGAGAGTTAACAAGAGGAAGGTACATGCAAACTTTATGTGTGTGTGGCCTGACTGGGACTCAGACACCTGGGAGGATAAAACAGCAGAGGAAAATGAAGCATTTTCAGATAAGGAAGCTTCTAGATATGCCAATAATATGAAGAAAGCAGGAAAACCAGGGGGCCACATGGTGTTCAAGGAAATAACTGAGGATTTTACTCAGCAGGAAGTTACAGATGTATTAAGCTGATTCACCCCAAAAATGGGAGAATCATTAATATCTTGGATGGTGAGAAACAGTGATGAGGGGGTCAGAAAAGTATGGGCAGATAATATAGATTGTTTGAAATTTATAGGTATTAGTCAGAATCCCTTTGTATAACAAACTTTTAGCGATTACCACATTCAAAGAGATAACAATGGAACTAATTTGTTAGATTTAGCTGCCAAAGGATGCAATAAACAGCATCCCCCGACTCTATGTGGCCTAGTGGAGAAAGACCCTGGCATTTGCTTAGTGACTGTATGAGAAAGTCAAATGAAGAGGTAATGAAAATGGCAATAATGGTGGAAGATGCAGATGCTATCATAGCACTCCTTTAATGGTCCCTCATAGAAATATAATAGTGACGACAGCTTTTCCTGCTTATAAATACATACTTCTGACTCTACTAATTGGAGAAATACAGCACCCTCTTTCTGAGGTGCTGGATGAAATTTCACAGTTAGGTGACCTAGGGGAATGGAGAAGAGATAAATTTCCTCAAGAGAAACTAGCCAGCAGATTCAAAGTCAGAATAGATTAACAAGGAGAGAACTGTTTACTGCTTTATTGAGATCAGGGATAGATTATTTAATTTGATTGGGGACCTGATCAGAGTAAAGCTTTTGAAGAAGCCAAGGTTGCTATACAGTTGGCCCTGGATTTATGGAAAGTGCAAAGTGACCCAGTGGAATTACAAGTGACTGTACAGAATGAATATGCAAACTGGAGTTTATGGCAAAAACTGCAAAGTCAAAATGTACCCTTAGGATTTTGGTCTAGGAAACTCCCTTCAACTGGAGTTCAATATTTCCCTTTGGAAAAGCAACTGTTAGCTACATATTGGGCTTTGGTAGAGACTGAACAATTGACTCTGGGCCATGAAATAATATTAAGGCCTGGAATGCCAATTATGACCTGGGTAATGAATACCCCAGCTTCCCACAAAATTAGACATGCAGAAGAGGCTAGCATTATTAAATGGAAATGGCACATTCAAAACAGCTCTAACACAGGCAAAAGTAGAGTTTTTTGCTTTATGTGAATCTATAACACATATGACTGCTGAGGGAAATGATACATCCACTGAACCAAAGCAACAGTGGGTATGGCCCTTGATAAAATGGAATGAAGGATATGATGGATTAGCTGAAGAACAAGAGAAACATGCATGGTTTACTGATGAGACAGCAAAATATTTAGGCCATAAAAGACACTGGAAAGCGGTAGCCTATAACCCACGTACTAGGCGAACTTTGGAAGGCACCAGGACAGATGGAAGGAGTCAATATGCTGAACTTTCCATCATATCCCGCATGGAAAATCTGACTTTCCAATACAAGAATGTAAAAAAAATTTTTTTTTACAAATAACTAGGGGAAAATAAAATGCTAAATAAAAATTTAAATACATTTTAAAGTAAATAAGTAAGAATTTAGGCTCCTTGAGAGAAAGAGCTGTTACCCCTTTGTATGTGTATCCTTTGCACTTGGCACATAATATAGACTTAATAAATTTTTTTTCATTCTGTGTGGTAGAAAGAACTCAAGTTTGTAGATAGCTAGTTTGATTCTGGGCAAAATTTTATCCTCCTGGGAATCAGTTTACTCAATTACAAAATAAGAGTTGAGAATAGATGATGTCTGGATTAAATGGTGTCTAAGAGATGCTGAAGATCTAATAACAGCTTGATATGAGTGAAGAATGGCCAGTGTGGAGTTGTGGCAATATTTCTGAGCCTTCCACCAGAGGGTCTGGCTCTAAGTCATAGCTCTACTGTGAACTGGCAGAGATCTGACCAATGTTATTTGTGAGCCTCAGGTCTATCACCTGTAAACAATGGGAGGTTTTGTCTTTGCAGATAATGCTTTGGCTACATGATTTTGATAAACCATGGTAGACTCTACCACACATACAAAAAAACAAACCCCAAAGACAAGTACTACTACTACTACACTTCAAACAGAGATGACACTTATTTTGTAGTTTCTAAACTATGCTACTAAGAATGTACAAAAAGCAAAAAGGATGTGAATGTGTTGTTTAAATGCATGGATGACTCTCCCATTTCCCCCTGCTCTTTCTGATCTCTCAACCAAATTTTAGCCTGAAATCTGCCAAATGTACTTGGTTATTATTATGTCTTCTTACATATCCACACCCACTCCCCACCCCCACCCCATACTCTGAAATCCAATGACACTGGTCACCTTACTGTTCCTCCATCAAAATGCTCCATGCTCCATCTGCTGGCATTTTCTCTGGCTGTCCCCCATGCCCAGAATGCTCTTTCATCTACCAAGTGACTTCCCTGGCTTCCCTGAAGTGCCAGCTAAAATCCCACCTTCTATAGCCACAGTTCTCAACCTGTAGGTTGCGACCCCTTTGGGGGTCGAATGACCTTTTTCACAGGAGTTGCCTAAAACCATCAGAAAAAACATATTTGTGACGGTCTTAGGAACTGAGACACAGCTCCTCTATCAGTCTCCAGGCGGATCCGCCCACATGCAGATATGCCCACATACAAGTATTAAAGGGTCGCTGCATTAAGGTTGAGAACTACTGTTCTATAGGAAGTTTTTCCTAATCCCTCTTAATTGTATCTAAAGTCTTCCCTCTGTTAAATATTACCTGTTAATACTGTATATAGCTTGTTTGTACATATATGTTCGCTTTTTGTCACCATCATTAGATTGTGAGCTCCTTGAGGGCAGGGATTGTCTTTTGCCCTTCTTTATATGAATTAGAAAAGTACCTGGTACATAGTACGTGCTTAATGCATGTTCACTGGCAAAGGGCAGCAAAGCTATCAGATGGCACTTCATTGCTTTTACAGTGTCCCAATACAGATCACTGCAGGAGCCTCTCCTTGTACTGGCAGGCTTTGTGGGCTGTTCCTGGTCAGACCTTGCCTGCAGACTCCTCTGTCTGTTTCTCTATGACAACGTGGGCTATAAAAGTGACTCTCTGTGACTTTGCTTAGATTTCCTTACATCAAGATTCAATCTGGTGTGTTTTCTAGATCTGTTTGGAGGAGTTGGTGGGGGGCAGGGAGTTTGCCCTACTGCTTCCTGCCATTTTGGTTCTGCCATCTTAGGAGCTATGTTAACAGTAGAAAAATTGATTAGGGGTAATTTGACTGCTACTCCTATTATCTGCTTTGCCAGAATGTTAAGTTTCTTGGTTTTTCCATGGTTAACCTTAACAAAGTCAAAACACTAATTAAAAAGATGACAAGCAATTCGATGGTTAGATTTTGATAATGATGATGCTTCTTAGGGGAATCACGATCTTCCCACACATCCCCCCCCTTCCCTTTTCTATAAGTACAATATGGGTTCTATGAGGGCAGGGAGGGTCTGGCTCTGATTTTATCTCTCTAGCACACAGCAGGATGCCTAGCAGACTTAATAAGTGAAGAAGACTCTTAATCAATGCCTGCTGAATGGCTATGACCTTTGATTCATGAATAGCCCTCATATCTGTATTTTGTCCTAAAGAATATTTTGACAGTCTTTGTTAGATGACTTAATGAAATCCAGTTACATAATGTATACAGTCACTACTGGTTGGCATGTTTGTTTTAGCTCTTTGTGATAAAAATTTCTTTTAAAAATTCAAATTCTTGACTAATGTGCAAAATATTCTTAATAGGAATGTATATAGAGAGCCTATATCAGATTGCATGTTGCCTTGGGGAGGAAGGGGAGAAAGGAGGAGAAAATTTAAAACTTATGGAAATCAATATTGCAAACTAAAAATAAATAAATTAACTTAAAATATAGAAAAATTCAAATTCTAATACTAATTCAAACACTAAATTCTTTGGTCACTGGGACCCACTAAAAAGGGGAAAATATAAAATGGCCCTTATTCTTATGAGATGCTTTCTGCTTCTGCAGTGACAAAGCTATTAAAAAAAAAAGGACAGGGAGTGCTAGGAAGCTAGGTGGTATAGCAGATAGAGTGCTGGGTTTGGATCAGGGGAAGAACTAGGTTCAAATCCAGTCTTTTAATATTTAATGGCTGTTTGATGTGGGTAAGTCACTTAACTTCTATTTGCCTCAGTTCCTGGCATAGTCGGTGCTATATAATTCTCACCCTTTCTCCCTTCTTTCCTTTCTTCCTCCTCACTACCTCACTTCATTCCTATCACAGTCCTTATACTGTGGCTGAATGAGACCTTTGAACAATGACCGAGTGAATATACTGTTAGAAGATTTGAACTGTATCAGTCATAAATAAAACCATAAGAAAGTTGCAGCTAAATTGAAAGTACAGGTCATTAGTACTCCCTGAACTGCTTGGTGGAGATGGTTCTATCTTTCACCAATTGGTAACAAAACTCAATGTTCTAAGACATCTGACTGGCTTTTTTATCACAGTGCTTCTAACTTGCCTATTTCAGTTGGGGGAAGAAGGGAGACCTCACCATTCCTGACTGTCTCCCAAGGTCACAAACCAGATGACATCACAGATTCTTTACTTTCAGTCAACTTCTGTCCCCATTTCCAATAAGATGACAAGTACTGTCAATCCCACCCCCTAAACATCTCTCGTATTTATCCTCTTATTTCCACTCACACTGTGCAAATGCTATAGTCTATAACCATATCACCACATCTGGACTATTACAATGGACTGCACTAGCCTCCCTTCCTTCAGTCTCGCCAATCTTCCTCCCATATGTCCTTCACACAAATGCCAAATTGCTATTCCCGGAACAAAGATCTGACTCTGTTGCTCTGCTCAAGGAGCTTCAGCAGCTTCCCATTGCCTTTAGGTTAAAAATACAAAATCCTCTATTTGGCATTAAAAACCCTTCACAATCTGGACCTCACTGAAATGACTAAACACAATTCTTCTGAAGTACTCTACACTCCAGCATCAGTCTATACATGACATTTCATGTCCAAACTCCACACCTTTGCACAGGCTATTTAGTTGCCCATGAGAAGGTGGCTCCCCTGCCCTAACTCCCCTTCAGGGCTGAGTGCAAGTCATTCCTTTCCCATAGAGTCCTTTTTTGATTCACCATGCTGGCTTCCCCACTCCCAAGTCACAATATAATAATTTCGTCTAAATCCTCAAGTAACCCATTTGAGAGGATGTTGTACTCCTCCAAGAGAAGATAAACTCCTTTAGAGCAGACTGTCATACTTTTCTACTAGTATACATGGCTTCTAAAACAGTGCCTTGTCAGAGTATTTAATAAATGCTTGATTGCTTAGTGAAAATATCTGCAAAAAGGCCAGCATAAAAATGATTACACCTTTATACCATTTATTGTAGAGGATGAATAAATAAAAACATTCCATAATGCACTTGAGACCTTCAAAATAAGTTTAATACATACTTTAATACGAGCAGCTTCAATGTAAATATGAGAATAGGTGCAGTGAATAAGAAATATGTTGGAAAAATATGGTTTAGGAGCAAGAAATGAAAAGTCAAAGGCATATATACTATTAAAAAAACCTTATATCTAAGCACTCTATTTGAGAAGAGAACCAGAAAGGATCTTTATATGATAAGCACCAAATCTATCACAAAAATAAAAGTGACTCTATTTTAACAGATATGAAAGTACTTATTACTGATGTGGAAATCATTCTAGAATCCACAGTTTATGTATACTCACAATTCTTGACTTATCTGAACAAAAATCAAAGTCATGACAAAGCTAAAAGAATATAACCAAAAATAAAAGGGACACAGATAAAGTAAAGTATAGACACGAATTACAACAATTTCAGAAGATTAACAAACACAAATCAGTTGTCATAATAGGGAGAACAAACAACACTGCATAAAACCTACTTTAATGAGTAAATATTCGACATTCCTCAAATGGAAAGCTATGGCAAGCCAAGGACAATAACGGTTTGAATAGAAACTCATCTGTAAAATGTGATGGGAGTTTCTTGGGAGATCATGAGAAGCCTAACGCCATAAAATAGAGAAGCAGTGGAGGCAAAAATCATTTTTAAAAACTTTTATTAAAAAATCCAGCTAAGCAACGTCATTTTGAGGACATTTGAGTAAAACTAGAGAGAAAAGAAACAGAAATCTGTACAAAGATTTTTACAATGAACTTTTCTTTGTCACTTAAAATTTATTATCAATAGTCCCAATAAAGAAAAAAGAAATGGCACTAGAGAAAATAAAAAGTGGAAAAACAGTACAAGTATATAAAGTAGAGTAGATTCAAACCTGGTGGTGAGAAATATACATAGGATACATTTGTGGCGACGGTTAACTCATAACTCCTAGCTCTGAATGGTCTAGAAGTCCTTTCTCTCCCATCCCCACAAGCCTCCATCACAAAGTGCTCTGAAACTAGACTTTCCAACCTCTGATTAACTGGTTTAATATACAAGCCCCAAAAGTGTGATGGAGTTCCTAAGCCAATGATATGATGCTTCTTGTGTAGTGTCAGTTGCTTTCATCCAATGACCAAGGTCCTATAATGTTCTCAAGCTCATTCTTACGTTGTTGTGGGATAGTAGGAAAATGACTTAACACATATTTATACAATGTGGTTACCTTCTAGAATCACATCAATTGAGGTGGGAAGGGAAATGCCCTCCTTTAAATACATAAAAATTTTTTTATGAGAATAAAAGTGTACACATCGAGGGCATTTTGATGAGAAGAGAATAGGAAGAGTTCTGTGAGTACCCTTCCAGAGCAGACTAATTAAACCATCTGATGTGGAGAATAAAAATACCACTGACAACAAACTTACTTTTTGTTGACTGTAAAAAGGTATTTGATGCATTAAAGCAAATGTGCTTAACCTTTCAATGTTCTAGGCCCTTTGGGCAGTCAGTCAGGTAAAGCCTATGGACCCCATCTAAGCATGTTTTTAAGTAAGTGAAAAGAAATGCTAAATTTCAGTAATAGTTTAGTGAAAATAAAGATGAAATTTTTTCGCAAAGTCAAAGACTTTTAGCAAAAATCATGTCTTCATTTAAAAAAAGTGAATAGTTGAAGGGATAAAAGATGAAAAGCACCCTGATTCAGTGAAAAGTCTGGAACCAGAAAATCCAGGTTCTACTTAAGAACCTTTCGGTTCCTTTACCTGTAAAGATGAAGGGGTGTACCTGTGAGGTTCCTTTCAACTTTAAATCTGTAAGCCTATTATCTTAATCCTCCTTCCCCCTAAAAACAAACAAAAATTTGTGGAGTCTCACAGTTAACTATCCTTTTAACATGTTCATGTAGTAGGAGAGTTCATTTAGATCTGACTGAGAAGCAGGGATATGAGACAGGTTCTAGCAAAGTCAAGGAAGCAGGAGATGGAGATCAAGCTTTGAAAACAAGGAAGCCTGTGTACTTGGATGTAGTCTCTGAGAATGGGATAAAGGGAAGTTAAATCTGGAAAGGCAGATTGGGGCCAGACTGTGAAGGACTTTGTCCACAACACTGAGGGTTTATATTTTATGTTCAACAGAAGAATCTTGAGCAAGGGAATAACCTGTTCAGACTTGTATTTTAGAAAGATTACTCTGAGAGGCATGTAGGGGAAGGATTTAAAAATGGAAAGCCTGGAAGCTGAGAGGCCAATTAAAAAGGTACCATCATAATGATTTAAGTAAGAGATCATACAAACCTGAACTAAGGTGTCCACATAAGTGGAGAGAAGGTTACAGAGATGAGATGTGCTTTGGAAGTAGAACTAATGAGATCTGGCATCTAACAGGACAAAAAGGAGACAAAACAGTAATGAGAAAGATGAAAGTGGCACAGACATAAGGTCTGGAGGTAACAAGTTGGATGTGTTGAGTTTGAGATGTCCAAAGAAAGCAAGCTATACAACACTTCGGAAAAGATTGGGTACGTAAATTTGGACGCCATTTACATCAAGATAATGATTGGATATTGGTTGTAATCTTAGGAAAAAATGGTTTCACTTCAATAGTAGGATAAAAAAATCAATCAATCCACAAATTTTTTTAAGACCGTCTTCCTGCCATGCAGGTTCTGCCGTATATAAAGACAAAAGTAGAAAAAACAGTCTGCTCTCAAAGAACTTTGTTCTACAGTTGGGTAGGGTTGGCAAAGGGCAGCTAGATGGTGCAGCAGATAGAACACTGGGTCAGGAGTCAGAAAGATCTGAGTTTACACCTGGTCTCAGACATTGTGTGACCCTGTACAAGTCACTTGACCTTGTTTGCCTCCGTTTCCTCAACTGCAAAATGAACTGGACAAGGAAACGGAACCTCACAGGTACACCCCTTCATCTTGGGTATCTATGCCAAGAAAACCCCACATGAGATCACAACGAACCAGACACGATTGAAATAACTGAACAAGAACAAGGTTTGTAAAGTACTTTACATACAATGTTTCATTTGATACTCACAGCAATTTGTAATAAAGGTAGTATCATCCCCATTTTACAGATGAGAAAACTGAGGCTCAGGGAAGTTGAGTGACAACAACAACTATGTGTATGTGTGTGTGTGTGTGTGTGTGTGTGTGTGTGTGTGTGTGTTTGGAATATACAAAATACTGACATATTAATATAGCTACTATGGGGACAATGGACTGATATTTAGACTTGTCAGAAAGACCTAAATTCTAATCCTGCCTCAGACACTTCTTAACCATGAAACTCTGGACAAGTTACTTAACTTCCCTGTGACTCAGTTTTCACATCTAAAAAGTCAGGATAACAGCAACTATCAGGGGAGAGTGTTCTGGGAAGATGGTGGCGCAGGTCAGAACACTTTTGGCTCTCCAAATTTCCTCCACAAAAAAAAAAAGGACAGAACTTGGAACTTCGCATCACAAGGAATATACAGCAGCTAAAATAAGCAAAAGTCAGGATGAAGTAGTTGTTTTCCTAAGACAACCTGAGAAGACCCCAAGAAAGACCTGACTTCCAGTGGCACAGGTTTGGCCTGAGTGAAGTGCAAACACCTCCAGGACAACTATATGAAATCAACAAATAATAAGCCCTGGGGGAAGCTGGGATGGAAACAGCCTCAGCCACAGAAACTTTCACCTTAGGGACAATATGAGGGTCTAACAACTGAGTAGGAGAAGACTGAAAGGCCTTCTACTGTAGAGGGACACCAAGCACGTCTGTGCTGATCATAAGCATCCCAGGCTGGGCTGCTGCTCTAAGGGAGAAAGAGTTTACATACACCTGGTGAGTACAGTAGCACAGGGGTGGGGACCCTACTGGCTGTGGGCACTTGCAGGAGAGCAAAGTCCCTGGTTTCAGTTCTAAGGCAGAGAAGACAGTTGTACTTTGCAGCCAACGGAGGGACCACAGGAAGCAAGATCATTTTTGGGACAGCATGGCTGGGGGACCTAAGACAAACTTCAGAAAATAACAGTAAGAAGGACCTGAGGCTTGGAGCATCATTCCCCATATCTTGGGACTACAACTGGATTACACTAACAGCTGCTAAAAACAAAACAAAACAAAAATAAACAAGCAGAGGAGAAAGAACTCAACCATACAGAGCTACTGTGGAGACAGAGAAGATCTGGGTTCATATTCAGAGGAAGATAATGGAACTTAAAAAGCCACTCCTTTTTCAATGAGAAATGTGAAATGGTCCCAAGTACAAAAAGAGGTATTGAAAGAAATTAAAAAGGACTTTAAATGTTAAATAAGAGAGATTGAGGAAAAATTAGGAAAAAAAATAAGAGCAATTCAAGAAAATCGAGTAAATTATGAAACGAAAGTCAACCAACTTGAAACAGAGAATCAAAAACTTAAATAAGAAAATAATTCCTTGAAAACTAGAAGTGGGCAAAGGGAAGCTAATGATGTTCTAAGACACCAAGAAATAATAAAAAAAAATCCATAAAATGAAAAAATTAGAAGGAGAATGTGAAACATCTCATCAGAAAAACAACTGACCAGGAGAACAGACTGAGGAGAAATAATAGAAGAATAGTAGGACTACCTGAAAGTCATGATAAAAAAAAAGAATCGATACAATACTACAAGAAATTATCAAGGAAAAATGCCCTGAAGTTCTAAAATAAGAAGGCTAAGCAGAATCAGAAAAAATCGACCAATCATAATCTGAAAGAGATCCCAGGAGGAAAACTTAAAGGGATATCATAGCCAAGTTTCAAAGCTCCCAGGTTAAGATGAAAATATTGGAAGCAACAAGAAAAAAAGTAATTTAAATATCATAGAGTTACAATAAGGATTACAGAAGACATAGCAGCTACTACACTGAAAGACCATTTGGAATACTATATTTCATAGAGCAAAAGAGCTGGAGTTACAACCAAGGGTAACTTGTCCAACAAAGTTAAGGATAATCCTGAATGGAAAAAAAAATGGATATTTATCAAACTGAAAAACTTTCAGATATTTCTGACAAAAACAGTAGAACTTAAGGGAAAATTTGACATATAACATCCAGGAGAAATATAAGGCAAACATTAAAGACCAATTATAAGGGACTGGCTAAGGTCAAATTGTTTACTTCTTATATGTGAAAATATTATCGGTACTTTTATGACTGTCATAATTATTTGAGTAGTCTGAAAGAAGGACTTGGGCTGAGCTGAGTGATAGGGTGACTTTAAAACTGTAGGGAGAGAGAAAAAGGAGTAATTATCTGATATAAATGAGGCATAAAAGGAAAAACTGATACAGAAGAAACTAGTAGAGGGGGAGGTTAGTACTAGAACCTTACTTTCATGGGGAATGGGTTAAAAAGGGAACAACATATATATCTAGAAGTGTATCAAAGTCTTCTAAATTCAGAATGAAATAAAAGGGCAAGAGGATAGGGTAGGGGGAGAGGATATGGGGGGGGATTCTTAGAGGAATACGGAAGGATTCTTAGAGGGATGGGCAGGTTAAGGAACAGGAGGGCAAGGGAGCAGGTAGAAGTAAAGTAGAGGAGTGAGGAGGGACAGGATTTATAGAGTGAGAAGGATAGTGAGGAAAAATAAGAAAGAGGGAAATACAAAAGTAATTACAGCTTAGAAGGTGAATGGGATGCATTTACCCATAAAATGGAAATGGATAGTGGATTAAAATTCTGAATTCAACAATATGTTGATTTTAGGAAACACAACAAAAATGAGATATACACCAAGATGAAATAAAGGGTAGGAATAGAATTTATTATGTAAAAAAAGGGGTAGTAATCATAATCTCAGATAAAGTTAAAGCTAAAAGAGATTTAATTAAAAGAAAAAAATAGGGAAATTATACTGTGTCAGCATTATTCAATACTGTTTTAGACCATTTAAAGTAACTAGCCAGTAGAAAATACCTAGAGTATGTGTGCCAAAACACACAAGAACTTATGTGAACATAAACATAAACCACTTTTTATACAAATGAAGTCAGATCTAAATAACTGAAATAATACTTATCGTTCATGGGTAGATAAAGCCAATATAATAAAAAACCAACAATTTACCTAACTAGTCTATTTAATTAATAGATTAAATTACTAAATTAAATTGCTGATGACCTCCTCAGCTCCCATGGCTTTAGTATCATATCTGTATGACTCCCAAATCCATATATCCTATCCTACACTCAATTAAATTATTTTTTTTTAAATCTTACTGAATTAGAAAAAATAATAACAAAGTTCACTTGGAAGAACAAAAAGTCAGGAATTGCTAAGAAATTGGGGAAAAAAGATGTTAAGGAATTATTGAAATGTAAAATGGGTAATTTTGATTACTTTAAATTAAAACCTTCTTGTAGAAATAAAACCTATGCAGCCAAGAATAGAAGATATGCAGAAAATCAGGAAAAACTTTTATAGACAATCTCTCAGACAGGATGTGACTGGGTTGGAAAATTTGCTGTGGTGTCAGAAGTGATGCGCTGGTTAATTTAGAAAAACATGGAAAGATTTGGCCTTATGAAAGAAGATTCTATCCACTTTCAGAGAAAGAGATGATAAGTGGAAATAAGCATAGTACAGTGTTACATATATATGTCCAGGAGTATATATATATGTGTGTGTGTGTGTGTGTGTGTGTGTGTGTGTGTGTGTGTATACATGTATGTATGTTTATAGGTATCTACATTTATCTAGGCTTAATTATAGCCTTCTTTGGGGGTGGGGGTGGGGAGGAAAGGGAAAAATAAAGGAAAAAATGCATAGCAGAGAACAAAAGAAAACCTAGGCTTTCTCAAAATGGACATCTATTGTTTCATACAGAATCCTCTGATGTTCTGCTATGTACATGGCAACGGTTTTTTTTTTCTTTTCTCATTTTTGCATTTAAATTTGAAATTAAAAAATGGCTAATTAAAAAAAACTAGCAACTCTCTTACAGGGCTGCTGTGAGGATCAAGTGAGATAATACATGAAAGCCCTTTGCAAACCTTCAAGTACTATATAAATGCTAGCTATTATTACAAAATTTTTAAAAAGTTAATTTTGAGGGAGAAAATATTAGCTAGCCAAGGAAAAGGCTTCATGTAGAAGGTGAAGTTGGAGTTAAATCTTGAAAGTAAAGATTCTAAGAGGGACAGATGAGGAGGGATGCCATTCCAGGCACAGGAGGCACACAGAGAATGGGAGATAGTAGGCTGTATAGAAGGACAGTAAAAAATCCAGTTCAGCTGGAAAATAGAGATTCATGAACAGGAGTAATGAATAAGAAGTCTGGTGAGGTTGACTGGAGCCAAGCTGTGATGAGTTTTTAATGCTACACAAAGAATTTTGTATTATAGAAGCTAGAGGTAAGAAAGAAGCATTACATTTTATTAGGTAGAAGTATGATATGGTCAGATCTCAATTTTGGGAATATCACTTTGGTAGTTACATGGAGTATGGATGAGATGGTGAGAGACTTGGGCAAGAAGACCAATTGGACAGCTACTGCAATAATCCAAATGAGGAATAATAAGAGACTGAAATACAGTGATGGTTTTGTGAGTGGAGAAAAGGGCAAATGACCAAGAGAGGTTGTGGAGCCAGAAATTACAAGATATGGTAACTACTGAAATATGTGAAGTATGTAAGAGTAAGGCCTCTGGGATGATATTAAAGATACAAATTGGATGATAGGAAAAGATGGAGCTGTTCTGGACAGAGAAAGAGAAATTCAGAAGAGGAGTGGGTTTAGCTCTCTGTTTTGAATTTGAGATGCCAATGGAATCATCTAATTTGCAATGTGTAATAGGCAGCCAGCTGGCGATTGGAGAAGATAAGAGAAATTAGGGCAGGATTTGGGAGTCTTACAGAGATAATATTAAAGCCATGGGAGCCAACGTGGTCATCAGGCAAAAGAATACGGAAAGAAAAGAGTAGGGGAAGGGTGGGTGCTGATGGTAGAAGCATACCCACAGTTAGAAGGCCAGTTTGTAAAGGGTTCAAAAAATTAGGAGGTGGTAAGGAAATGGAAGAGTGAATATACATGGCTTTTTCATAGCTGCAGTGGGTAGAAGGGTCAAGTGAAGGCTTTTTAAGGATGGAAGATGGACATACTTGTGGGCACTAGGGAAGGAGCCCACAGATAAGGAGAGATTTTACATGAAAGAAAAATGAGATGGAAGATAAGAAAGAGAAAGGTGGAGGAGGGGGGAACGAAAGGAAAAAGAAGACTAGAACAGGGAAGCAAAGGTATGTACTGACAATGAGGGAAGATTTCTCAGGAAAGTTGGAGGAGAAGTTATCTTCTGTGAAGATGTCAATTTAATTAACAGTCATTTTAGGAAGACTAAAAGGATCACCAAACAATAATAAAAGTGCAATTGAGATTAGGTAACATAAATTTTTAGGTGGCCCAGTCAGCATACTTAAATGAATCCCTCCATAGGGGATTCAGTTGTAGAGAGGAGAATAAAGATAGATAAGGAAAATAACCCAGGAATTCAATTTTACAAGGCCAGACAGACAGGTAAACAAGGGATTCCAGAGAAGAAAGCAGCCTAAATACTCAGAGCACCAACAGAATTCATTAACTTCAATTCAGGGAATCAACTTCTTTTGTGTCATTGATCCCTCTGGCAATGTGATTAACGAAGCCTATGCAACCTGATTAACGAAGCCTATGCAACCCTTCTAAGAAGAATGTTTTAAAATAACTGAAGGAAATTATAAATGTTTAGTTAGAGGTTAGTGAAAATAGAGATGCAATTTTTTCTCATTTAAGTTCATGGACTCCCTGAAATGTATCAACAATCCTCTTGGGAAACATGCAGACTGCTGGTTAAGAACCATTGCTTTAACTTTTAATTAAACCAGATTTGGAGGGTGGTTTTCTCCTATAGCTAATGCCCTTTAGAAAACTTTGTAAACCATGAATGAAATACATACTATGCGACAAACACTGTGCTGGGTTATAGACAAGCAAATGAGACAAGTTAAACAACCCCTACTCACAGTATGCTGACATTTCATGAAAGACAACAAAGATACAGATGCACAAAGCTATGGATACATGAACTACTTTGTATATGTGTATATACACACACACGTTTAAAAGGCATTTAAGACATTTGGAAACCTAAGACTTTTGGTTTGTCCTGTATAAAATAAATATTAATTGAATAAACAGATAAATACAATGTAGTTATATACGAGGCAATTTGAGAGAAGGGGCAAATGCCACAAGTCAGGATCATGAGGAAGGTAGTGCTTGAGCTCTGTACAAATTACAGCCATATTACTACTACTACTGCAGCCTGGGAAAATTTCTGTCATTTGGAGTTTGAATCTCTGAGGCACTGGCACTATGGGAGCTGGGGTGGGGAGTCAGGTGAGGGATTGAACTCTATTATAAGTCAAGCCTATGCACTAATTGTTCCTCTGCTCTTGTTCTGGGCTCTGCTGCAGAACAGAATACTGCTGTGGTATTGGCTACCCTGGATTCAGTAAATGTCTGTAGTTTGGAGCCTGGATCTCCATGGCTCTAGAAAGAAGTAAAGGGTATCAGGATAATAGAGTTGCATTAGTTTGCATGCCCAAGGGTCTGGTTGAGGTAGGTGGTGGTACAGAGAATATGGTGCTGGGCTTTTAATGAGGAAGATTTTAGTTCAAATGCAGGCTTAGGCACTTTACTAGCTAGCTGTGTGATTGTGGGCAAGTCACTCAAGTATCTGCACACATACATGTCTATATGTTTAGAGGAACCCTGGGACTGACAGTCAGCTATCTCATAAATATTAAATTTCAAGGGAGTAAAAGATGACACAGCATACTTTGACCCTCTCTCCACCACCCCTGCAACAACATGACCAAAGACATTAGTAACTACTAAGCTGTGTGTCTTTCTTATTTATTTATTTTTTTAGAAGTCTATGGAAACAATAGATTTCTGGACTATTTTCCACAGCAGATCCTAACTTTACAGAACTCTATTCAAATAACAAAACTTCAATAAACCAAGAATGTAAAATGCCATTGTGTCTATTTTTTTGGTTTTTTTTTTTTAACAATAAGAAGAGGTTATAAAACTCTTTAAGGCTTGCAAAGTGCTTTACGAATATCTCATTTAATTCTCAAAACAACCCTGTGGATTAGGTGGTATTATCCACATTTTGTTGGTGAAGGAACTGAGGCAAGCAGAGGTTAAATGGCTTTTACCCAGGGTCACTCACCTATGAAAGGGTCTGGGGCCATATTTAAATTCAAGTCTTCCTGACTCCAGGTCTATTGCTCATTATGTCAGGTAGCTGCCTTAGAAAAACTTCTGTTGCAGGACCTTGGCACATAGTGGGTGCTTAATAAATGCTTACTGATTGAGAAGAACAAAATGCATTCTTGAATGCTCTCCACAAAGACACAAAATATACATGAAAATTATACAAAAATAACTGATTTCACTATGGGTATAATTATATAATGATCTTCTGAGTACTGACATAAAGTGAAGTATACTCATCTAAGACGTTCCTCATGAGAAAATGCCTCATGTCCAGCTCAGTCTGCTCTTGAATCTGTTCCTCTCTCTATCCACATGACCACCATCTTATTTCAGGTCCTCATTACCTTTTGCTTAGACTATTACAGAATCCAACAAATTATTCTGACTTCTACAACTCTTTCCTTTCTCTCTTCTAACATCTACACAGCTTTCAAACTGATATTCCTAAAATACAGATCTGTCCATGTTAATCCTTTGAATAAGAAGCTCCAGGAACTCAGCATTGCTTCTAAGACCCATGATATCACCCACCTCCTATCCACGATGGCCTGAATGTATTTTTACCTCTGACAATTCTTTGCTTCTTTTGAGGATTAGATCAAGGATCACCTCTTAAAGAAGGACTTTCTTCATTCAGTTGCCAAGTTGGTGATGTCCTCTCCCCTGCCCTCCATTTATTGTGTATCTTCTTTTTACATTTTGTATTTGCCAATTTTTCTGTTTGTCCCCCTAACTCCAAACAACAGCAACAATGATGACAACAACCCAACTGGAGGACAGGACCAATTTAGTTTCTTTGTGTGCTCAGAACTCAGAAAGAAAAGACTACTCCCATTCCCCAATAAAAACAAAAACCAGTCCCTGTTAAGGAGCACAAAAATATCTATGACACCTTTTTTTTTTTTGGTTGGGAAAAAAACAGTAACAAGTGGAAGCAAAGCAGATGCCCATCAAAGAAGAAATGACTGTGCAAATTAAAGTACATGAATACAATTAGGTTATCATGCCATAACAAAGAATAAAAAAGAGACATTTCAGAAAAACCTGGCAAGACTTGTATAAAAAGAAGCAGGATGATGTGAATAAAACCAGGAGAACAAATTATATAATGTCTACAGTAATGTAAAGGAACTGATGCTGAAAGATTTAAGAATTCTATTCAGTAAAATGATCAGTTACACCATCAGAAGGAAGATGAGGAAGTATGCTTCCCACCCATCTCTGGGTAGTGTACTCATGGATTAGAGAAGTAGAATGAAATCTGCATTCTAAAGCAATGCCAGTAAGTGTAGTTGTTTAGCTTGACCATCCATTTTTGTTACAAAGGAGAGTTTATATTTGGGGATGGTAGAGGTATGGGCAGTTAGCAGGTAGTGATAGTTATGAAGAGGGAAGGGAAGAAAAGAATCAAGGAAGAGAGAAGGGGAAAAGTAAGTAAAAGAAGGAACGGAAAGGAGTAGTCAATGAAACAAAGAAGAGAAAAGAAAATTCAGAAGAAAACACACTCAAAGAGCAATCTGTACAAAAGCTCACAGTTTCATATATGCACAATTCTCATTAAAATATTCAGGTTAGTAGTTGTTTGTCAACTTGATAATACAAAAGAAAATTAATTTTAAAAAACAGCAGAAATTAAGTACCTTCCTCCTTACAAAGTATACACTGCCAGCAACCTAGTTTCACTCCCCTACTCATAAATTCCAGTGGCTTTCTACTACTTTGTAAATCAAATATAAAGTCCTCTGCTTGGCTTTCAAAGACCTTCTTCACCCTGCCCTATGACTACTGTGGCAGCCTCCTTACGTACTCTTCCTTTCCCCAATCAGGTGACTGCCAAACAGGCTTTCTTGCTGTCTCACACAGGACACACAATCTACATCCTCCCTGCCTCTGTACCACTTAGCCCCTCTGCTTGCAATGTGCTCCTTCCTCATCTTGGCCTCTCAGAATCATTGCTTTCTTTCTTTTTCGTCTTTTCTGTCTTTTTTGGAGGGGGGAAGGCAGGAAAATTGGGGTTAAGAGACTTGCCCCCAAGGTCAAACAGCTAGTAAGTGTTAAGTGTCTGAGGCCACAGTTGAACTCAAGTCCTCCTGACCCCAGAGCCAGGGCTCTCTATTCACTGCACCACCTAGCTGCCCAGATTGGTTTTTTTTTTTAAATGCATCTTAAAATTTTATTGTTTCATCAACTTGTAATGTGGGGAATTGTTGATTTCTTTAATTAATTAATTAGTTTTCTTGTTTACATCACTCATGTCCACGAGATTTTGAGTTACAAATTTTCTCCCCATCTTTCCCCTACCTACCACCACAAAACAGTGATCCCACTGTATAGCCCTTCCCTCAATCTGCTCTCTCCTATGTTTTCCCCATTGCCCCTCTGACTTTCCTGTCTCTCTACCCCAGTGCCTGTATATCTTAATTCCCAGTTGGATGTAGTTAATAATAATAATAACAATAATATATACATATATATTTTTAACATTTGATTACACAACTTTAAATTCTAGATTCTTTCCCTTCCTCCCTCGTCACCCAACCCTACTAGAAGGACAAGCAATTCAATACAGGTTGTACATGTGTAATTACGCAGAACATCTCCACAGTGGACATATTGTGAGAGACTGATTATATGTCCCTCTTTCCTATCCTGCCCCTCCTTATTCTATTCTCTGCCCTGTCCCTGTCCCTTTACAGAAGTGTGTACTTCCAACAACCTTTGCCCCCACTCTGCCCTCCCCTCCATCATCCCACCTCTCATCCCCATTCCCCTACTCTTCTGTGTGGCAAGACACCCAGTTTAGAGTTTATGTCATTCCTTCCCTAAGCCAAATTCAATGAGAGTAAGGTTGATCCTTTCCCTTTTGTCTTCCTGTTCTTCCCTTCCATTGTAACAGTTATCCTTTACCTCTTCTATATGAGATGATTAAACCCATTCTGTCTCTCCCTCTCTCCTCTCATTCTAATCCTCTCCTACCTCAGAATTTCACCTTTTAAAGCATCGTCCCTTCCTATTCAATTGATCCTGTGCCCTCTATGTACACATATACACACATACTCAGATATGTGTTCATACACATATATACATTTGTATTCCCTTAACCTATCCTCATACTGAGAAAAGTTTCAGAAGTTACAATTATCGTTTTTCCATGTTGGCATGTAAACAGCTCAACTTTGATAAGTTCCTTACGATTTCTTTTCCATGTTTACCTTTTCATGCTTCTTGTATTTGAGTGTCAAATTTTCTTTTCAGTTCTGGTTTTTTAAGTAAGAATGTTTGAAAGTCCTCCACCTCAACGAATGACCATATTTTCCCCTGGAACTGTGTACTCAATTTTGCTGGGTAGGTGATTCTTGGTTTTAATTCTAGCTCCCTTGATCTCTGGAATGTCATATTCCAGGCCCTTTGATCCCTCTATGTAGAAGCTGCCAGATCCTGGGTTATCCTAATTGTGTTTCCACAGTATTCAAATTGCTTCCTCTTGGCAGCCTGTAATATTTTCTCCTTGATCTGGGGACTTTGGAACCTGGCTATAACATTCCTAGGAGTTTTCTTTTTGGGGATCTTTTTCAAGAGGTGATTGGTGAATTCTTTCAAGTTCTATTTTGCCCTCTGGTTCTAAAATATCTGGGCAATTTTCCTTGAGATTTCTTGACGGATGCTTTCTTTTTTTCATCATAGCTTTCAGGTAGTCCAATAATTTCTAAACTGTCTCTCCTGGATCTATTTTCCAGGTGAGTGGTTTTTTTCAAGGAGATATTTCACATTTCCTTCTATTTTTTTCATTTGTTTGGATCTGTTTAATAACATCTTGATTTCTCATAAAGTCATTTGCTTCCATTTGCTCCACTCTAATTCTGAAGAAATTATTCTCCTCAGTGAGCTTTTGAGATTCTTTTTCCATCTGGCAAATTTGACTTTTTAAGGCATTCTTCTCCTCATTGGCTTTTTGGGCCTCTTTTTGCCATTTAAGTTAATCTATTTTTTAAGGTTTTATTTTATTCAGTCAGGTTGTTGATTCTCTTTTCATGATTTTCTTGCATCATTCTCATTTCTCTTCCCAATTTTTCCTCCACTTCTCTTATTTGGTTTTCAAAATCCTTCTTAAGCTGATCTATGGCTTTTAGGAAGTCTTCATGTTTCTTGGAAGCTTTTGGTACGGGAGTTCTGACTGTATTGTCTTCCTCCCCTTCCATACTTTGATCCTGTTTGTCCCCAAAAAAGGATCCTAGGGTTGGTTGCTTGTTCTTACTTTGCTTCCTTTGCCTGCTCATTTTGCCGGTGAATTACTTGATTTTTTTTTTTAACTCTGTGGAACTCTGCTTCCAGGGAGGAAAGCTCTGTCCCAAATCGCTGGGGTTTTCACAGCTGCTGGAGTTATTGGGAGGCTGCTGTAGTTCCCACCAGCTTTGGCTCACTGAAAACACACCCCAGGACCACCACCCAAGGCCACAATCCGGATCCAGGCTGTTCAACACAAGAGCACTTAGCCTCTGAACCATTGCTTGGCCCCCCTGCAGTCTGCAGGCCAGGAGCTCTGAAGCAGTCACATGGAGGTGGCTGCAGGGCTGCTGCTTCTGCTGCTTCCTTGCCCTGGAGGCAGTGTGGCCGGACTGCTTTTCTCCCCCAAATTTAGCTGTGATCCACTGACCTTTCACTTAGTCCTTGTTTCTTATGGCTTGATAATTCTGGAAAGTGCCATAGCTGCCACTGATCCACTCTCCTGAAGCTCCACCTGTAGCTCATCTTGGCCGCCCCAGAGCCAAGCCACGGTTTCAGGTTGGGCTGGTTTCGGCTCCCAGTGTGCTGCACTGAGCCCTTCCTGCCTAGCTGCCTTCAGTGGGAGATGTGTTTTTCTGTATTTTTATGTGAGTTTTCAATCCCTAAAATTTGTTCAGAGTCATAATTTGTGGATATTTGAGGTGGCTATGTGCCAACTGCAAAACCTTGTTGCGTCTATGCTGCCATCTTGGCTCCGCCCCCCCCCCCCCATTGGTTTCTTTCAAAATTCCCTTCAAGTACTTTTGTATAAGGAGTTCCTGACTCCTCTTAACTATCAGTGTTTTTCACACCAAAATTAAACTATATTTATCATGTATGTACTGATAAATGAACATGCTGTCTCTCCCTATAAAATGTAGGCTCTTTGAAGGCAGAAAGGGACTATTTCATTTTCGTCATCTTGTCCTTAGCATCTAGTACAGAGCCTAGCACACAATTAAAAAAGGCTTACTGATTCATTCACAGTCAGTGTGCTGGTTGGTTTTACTTATTTTTTCAGTAACAAGTGCTCATGGGTGTGTGTGGGTGTGTGTGCGCATGTGTGTGTGGGTGTGGGTGTGCGTGTGCGCGTGTGATATCAGGAATTTTACTATGAAGTAAAAACAAAAGGTATTTTTAAAAGACTGAATAGGAATTCAACAGATGTGAGGAGGGGGTATTACAGGCCTAAGGGACAATACGAACAAAGACACATAGCTAGGAAGTCACACAGTCCACTCAGGTATATAGACCAATGGGGCTGAAGCACAGAGTACACAGAGGAAAGAAATATGTGACAAGGCTGGAAATGTAGAGAGAAGTATGAGACTGAAGGGAGGGGATGGGAGGAGAAGATGGATATCTAGAGAAAGATGTTTCTAAAAACCTTATAGAAATAGTCCGAGTCTGCAGTAAACGGAGATCTTGTTGAAGGTTCTGGCAATGGGAAACAGGGAGGAAGGGATGCATGTGAGACACATTGCAGAGGTATAATTCACATGACTTTGAAAGTGACTGGATATAGAAAATAAGGGAGAGGAAAGTATGACAGATGATGCCAAATTTAAGGACGGAAACAGTGAAGTCAGTTGGAGAAGACAGCTTGGGTAAAAAGAATGAGCTCAAGTCTAGACTCGTCAAGTTTGAGGTGCTTCTGGAACACATAGGGGGTGATTTCTTCTAAGCAATTTTAGTGATAGAAGGGAAGGCTGATTCTGGCTATTACTGTGATGGAGGTTGGCCTAAGGAGAGGTGAGAGAGCACACTGAAGGGACACAACTCTAGCGAGTAAAAACACCTTATTCCTAGGCAGGCATGACAGAAAACTAGGAAAGAACTCCAGACTTGGACAGCTGACCATACATCTCCAAAGGAGAGATGGAACTCATCTTTATTTCAGGTGGTTACATGGACCTAAATAAGCTGATCAATCCCCGGCACAAAAACTGCTTCATGGAGCCCAGTGGTTACACGCAAATAATGACCATGGTCTTCTTGATTCAGGGTATTAAAGAGATAGGCCAAAGCATCAAATTCTTTGAGGTCTTGAAGAGGTGGCAATAGCAGAGTCATTGGAACTATACACTAGTCTGCTAGCCCATACCTAAGAAGGAAAACAGTTTTAATCGGCAATGGGAGATGTCTGCATCTGTAGACCAATCTAAGTAGCACTGTGGAAGGCGGCCGTGGCTACAACTGCTTAAAGAGTGATTATTTTTTTCAGTTTTTCAGGTATTTTCCATATCAAGTTTGATCAGGACTTGTTTTCACAGTGAAGATGTGAAGATATGGGAAGATCTTAAAATTCATTAGGCAACTTGTTTCATGCCGACCAAGAGCAACAGGTCAAGTTGGGAACTGTACCCTGAAGGTATGAGCTTCCCAAAAAGGATGCGTTCAATAACTAGACAGAGCTGGTACACAGCTGGTCACAGAACTCTGGGAACAAAGTTGGATCCCAGAAATGCATTTAGAGTTACAGTCAATTAGATATCAGAAACTTGGACATAATCTCTTTTCTTAAGCCCATTTCAGTGGGTATCTCTAAGGTTGGCATGCCAATTCAGGATAGAACTGACTACCCTCCAATGTAAGTTTTGTAAGAATTCTTTTACCATTTCTCTCAACTGTAACACTGTTGCACGTGGAATGAGCACAAGATCATCAACCAAAACGTCCTAGGACAAAGCAGTGGAGGGATGTAAGCTCCTCCTTTGATGACTATGCTCATCTACCATGATCTCTCCTCTCTTTGGAATGGGACAGCATATGTAAAGCACTATGCAAATGTCAGCAAATAATAATCATTTATAACATTCACTATTTGTACCACACTTTTAACAATTAATCCTGTACTGTCTTCTGTTATCTTTTCTCTTATAAATTTTTGTGCTGTTTACTATGGTAACAAAGATAACTTTTAACAAACTCATGTATATCTACCACATGAGATGGAAACCTCCACTGAGAGTAAGGGCATTCATATAATTATTTCTACTCTACACAGCACAAAACACAGATTTTTGTATGACCTCATCCAAACCAAATAAGTTCAAATATCAATTCTATGCTTTTGACTCCCACATTTTCCCCTGAATTGTACAGGCCAGCCAAATCGACTGTTTTTTTTTTTTTGCTGTTCCTCAAATACTACAATCCAACTCTTAGCTCAATGGCTTTGTATTGGCCACCCCTCCTGTTGCTGAGTCATTTCAATGGTGTCTGATTCTTCATGACCCCATTTTGGGGTTTTCTTGGCAAAGATACTAGAGCTATTTGCCATTTTCTTTTCCAGCTCATTTTACTGATAAGAAACTGAAGCAAACAGAGTTAAATGACTTGCCCTAGGTCACATAACTATTGAGTATCTGAGGCCAGATTTAAACTTATGAAGATGAGTCCTGCTGGTTCCTAGCCCAGTGCTCTATCTACTGTGCCACCTAACTGCCCACTGGCTGTCCCTAATACCCGAAATTCATTTCTTCCACAACTCTGAATTCTTAGTTTCATCAAAACTCTGCCTCAAGCCTGATCTTTTACATGAAGCTTTCTTTTCCATCTCTCCAGGAGTTAGTACCTTCCCTTGTTACCCAACTCCCACCATGCAATTTAACTTGTATTTATTTTAATATGTCTTCTATACTGTTATACTTTTATGTATATATGTTGCCCCCTCCAGCAGAATGTAAGCCCCTTGGGAAGGAATTGTTTCAGGCAGGCAGGCAATAAGGTTAATTGGTTTCTATGTGTCAGGGCAATGAACTAAGCACTGGATATAAAAACAAGCAAAAGAAAGCAAGTCCTTGACCATGATGAGTGAAGACAATACATAAAAGGTAACTGGAAAGTCTGGGACTCAGGGTTACAGGAGCATGGTGATGAAGTCTATAGAATCAGAAAACACAGTTAGGAGGTAGAAAGAAGTATAGATGGTTTGGATCCTTTCCCAAAATGGAGGCCCTGAAAGGTAGACATCAATGAGAGAGGAGGGCTAGTATGACACAGGGCTATCCCACAGCAAGAAGGCCACAGGTGCTGGCGGAAATCCCAGGAAAGAGGGCAACTGAGTCATGGCAGTAAAGTCCTTAGTTTCATTTTTGTCACTGCCAATACCATGGATAGTTCCTGACAGGTAATATATACTTAATAAAAGAAAGAGCTATGATATATTAGTAACAGTGACCTGACTACTTCTAGGGGCAGATGAAAGATGGCAGAGTAGAGAAAGCACTCAGCTGACATCCCCAAACATTCCACTCCAAAAAACTTTAAAATAATGCCTCAAATTCTTGAGTGGCAGAGGCTACAAATGTGACGTCAGTGAGGCATTCTTCCAGTCAAAGAAAAGTTAGGTGGTTTGTGCATGAATCACCATTACATAATGGTGACAAAAGCAGCATTACCTTGGGAGCTGTTAAGGGGGCCTAGCAACTGATGAGACAGAGATTACAGGGAACTACTGCATTAGCACTGGAGGCAGGACTAGACACTGCCTGGCAAATGCATTGCCTATAGTGATAGCTGAAGGGGAGGAGAAGAGCGCATTCAGTAAAAAGTAGTATCACTTTTCATCCCAAGGGATCAGGAACCTTGATAAATAATATTGTTTCTTGTTTTATGGGAGCATGGGCTCTGAAAAAGCAGCACTGATTGCAATCCCACGGGATCAGAGGCCCTTCCTAGCTAAGGAGCAGAGTACAGGGCAGTGACCACACTTCATTCCCAGATCACACCATCTTGAAAGCACAGAAAACTTTGAAATCCCAAGAACAAACTCAGAAAATAATAGTGTGAAAAAATCTGAAGCTTGGGCCAGTGCCCATCTCTTACCCCCACACTTTAACTTGAGCCCAATTTTAACATAAAGTTCAAAATCAAGAAACAGGGTGAAAAATGAGCAAACAAAAATGAAAACAAAAGAACATGACCATAGAAGACAATGAAATCAAAACAGCTATGAGCAAAGTCTCAAAGGGAGGAAAAATAAGAATTGAACACAAGCTGAACAAGAATTCCTGGAAGAGTTTAAAAAAAATTTATTTTCAGAATCAAGAAAGAACAGTAGAGGAAAAATTGGTAAAGATATGAGAGCAAAGGAGAAAATAATGAAAAAAACAATTAAACACCTTGGTAAAAGATGCACCAAAAAATAATTAAGAAAATAACATCTTAAAAAGCGGAAATAGCCAAACAAAAAATGGAGATACAAGAGCATGCTAAAGAAAATCATTCCTTAAACATTAAAATTGGGCAAGTGGAAGCTAATGACTCCATGGACATAAACAACAAAAGTCGAAAGAATTAAAAAGTAGAAGAAAATGTGAAATATATCATTGCAAAAAAAAAATAACCTGGAAAACAGATGGACAAATGGTAATTTAAGAATTATTGGACCACCTGAAAGCCATGATCCAAAAAAGAGCCTACATTTCATATTTCAAGAAATTATCAAGAAAAACTGCCCATATATCTTAGAAACAGAGGGTAAAACAGAAATAGAAAGAATCCACTGATGATCACCTGAAAGAGATCCCAAAATGAAAGTTCTCAGGAATATTATAGCCAAATTCCAGAGTTCCCAGGTTAAAGGGAAAATACTTCGGGCAGACAGAAAGAAATCATTCAAACACCATAGAGCAAGAGTAAGGATTGCACAAGATTTAACAGTCATCACATTAAAAGAGAAGAAGGTATGGAATATGATATTCAGAAGGAAGGCAAAAGAGCTGAAATTACAACCAAGAATAACCTATCCAGCAAAACTGAGTATAATTCTTCAAGGGGAAAAATGGATATATAATGAAACATAGAACTTTTAAGCATTCTTGATAAAAGGATCAGAGTTGAATAGTAAGGTTGATTTTCAAATAAAAAATTCAAGAGAAGCATAAAAAGGAAAATACAAAAGAAAAAACATAAGGGACTCAATAATGTTATATGATTTACCTTTCTAGATGGGAGGATGCCTAGGGATCATAGATCTAGAGCTAGAAGGTACCTCAGGAGTCTTCTCATTTAACCTGTTCATTATATTGCTGAAGAAACTGAGAGTCTGGGAGGGGGCAAAAGATTACCTGAGATTTTGTACACAGATTTTGATTCTGGGACTCTTGGCTTTAAGAGATGAACTTTTCGGGGCAGAGCCAAGATGGTGGCATAGAAACAGGAAAATTCTGTAAGCTCCCCCCACAACCAACTCAAATACCTATAAAATATGACTCTAAACAAATTTTAGAGCTACAGAACCCACAAAATGAGAGAGAGAAACAAATCTCCCTCTGAAGGTGGCCCAGCAGGCCTACAGGAAGGGTCCATTGCAGCACCCTGAATGAGCTGTGGTTTTAGTCTCAGGGCTGCCCCGAACCAGCAGCAGAAGAGTGAATCACCAGCAGCTGTGGTGGTTTCCAGACTCATCAACCCATAAATACCAAAGAGCAAGTAAAAGGTCAGTGTGGAACTCTGCTGGAACTGAGGAGGGACAGAAGAGCATGGTCCAGCCCCCGCGCCCAGGGCAGGAAGTGGCGTAGGCTGATGGTGTCTGAATAAGTGCTTTGCATCTGTCTTCTATGTGTAGAGTCTGTTATATTTTACACTTGAGAACTATGCCGGCATGGCTGCTTCCAGAGCTCCTGGCCTGCAGATTGTAGGGGGACCAAGTGACCATTCAGAAGGTAATCATTCTTACTTTAACCTGCTTGGATCTGGATAACTACCTTGGGTGGAGGTCCTGGGGTATGTGGCCAGTGGGTCAGAGCTTATGGAGGCTTCAGAGAAGGCACCCAACTAATAGCTCCAGCAGCTGTGAAAACCCCAGTGATTTGGGACAAAGCTCTCCTCTCTGGAAGCAGAGTTCCACTGTGGCAAAGAGCTCAAAAGTCAAGTTATTGGGTGGCAACCTGAGCAAGCAGAGGAAGCAAAGCAAGCACAGCAATCAAACCTTAAGATTCCTTTTTTGGGGACAAAAAGGATCAAAGCATGGAATGGGAGGAAGACAATGAAGTCAGAACTCCTGCATCAAAAGCTTCCAAGAAAAATATGAACTGAATACAGGCCACAGAGGAGCTCAATATGGATTCTGAAAATTAAGAGAAGTGGAGGAAAAACTGGGAAGAGAAATGAGAATGATACAAGAAAATCGTGAAAAGAGAGTCAACAAACTGAATGAAGAAAATAACACCTTAAAAAATAGACTAACTCAAATGGCAAAAAAGGCCCAAAAAGCCAATGAGGAGAAGAATGTTTTAAAAAGTCAAATTTGCCAGATGGAAGAGGAATTTCAAAAGATCATTGAAGAGAATAATTCCTTCAGAATTAGACTGGAGCAAACGGAAGCGAATGACTTTATGAGAAATCAACATATTATTAAACAGATCCAAACAAATGAAAAAAAAAGAAGGCAATGTGAAATATCTCACTGGAAAAACCACTGACCTGGAAAATAGATCCAGGAGAGATAATTTAAAAATTATTGGACTACTTGAAAGCCATGATCAAACAAAGAACCTAGAAATCCATCCTTCAAGAAATTCTCAAGGAAAATTGCCCTGATGTTTTAGAACCAGAGGGCAAAATAGAACCTGAAAGAATTCAACAATCACCTCTTAAAAAAGATCCCCAAAAGAAAACTCCTAGGAATATTATAGACAAATTCCAGAATTCCCAAGTCAAGGAGAAAATATTATTAAGAAGCCAAGAAGAAACAATTTTAATATTGTCAAAACACAATCAGGATAACACAAGATCTAGCAGCTTCTACATTAAGGGATTGAAGGGCTTGGAATTTGATAATCTGGAGGTCAAAGGAGCTAGGATTAAAACCAAGAATCACCTACCCAGCAAAACTGAGTATAATGTTTCAGGGGAATATATGGTCATTCAATGAAACAGAGGACTTTCAAGCATTCTTAATGAAAAAAACCAGAGCTGAACAGAAAATCTGATGTTCAAATTACAATAAGAAGGAGAAGTATGAGCAGATAAACGGAGAAAAGAAACCATAAAGAACTTATTAAATTTGAACTATTTACATTCCTACATGGAAAAATGATAATTGTAATGTATGAAACTTTTCTCAGTATGAGGACAGCTGAAGGCAATATAAATGTGTACATATCTATATATACATACATATGTTTATGTAGGAGGGTATATGTACATATAAATATATATGTATGTGTATATATGTGTACATGTATACATAGACAGAGGGCACAGGATCAGTTGAATAGGAAGGGATGATATCTAAAAAATAAAACTGAGAGATGAGAGAGGAATATAAAGAGATGTGATAGGGAGAGACAGAATGGGGTAAATTATCTCATATAAAAGAGGCAAGAAAAAACTGTTACAATGGAGGGGAAGAACGGGAAGGCAAAAGGGAATGGGTCAACCTTAATTTCATTGAATTTGGCTTAAGGAGGGAACAACATACACACTAAATTGGGTATCTTACCCTCCAGGAAAGTAGTGGTGAAGGGGATAAGAAGGGGATGAGAGAGGGGAGGGCAGATTGGGGGGGGGGGGGAGTTAGAAGCACACACTTTTGAAAAGGAACAGGGCCAAGCAGAAAATGGAACAAGTGGGGGGCAAGATAGGATGGAGGGAAATATAGTCAGTCTTTTGCAATATATCCACTATGGAAATGTTTTGCATAACTACACATGTACAACCTATATTGAATTGCTTATCTTCCCAGTAAGGGTGGGTGCTAAAAAGAAGGAAAAGAATCTGGAATTCAAAGTTTTAAAATCAAATGTTTTTAAAAATATTATTATTATTACTATTTTTCACGTGCCACTGAGAAATAAGATATACAGGCACTGCGGTATGGAGATCCATCTTGCCTTGGAAAGTCAGATGGGAGATGGGGGAGGATATAGGAGAGAGCAGATTGGGGGAGGGGGTATTCAGTGGGATTGCTGTTTTGAGGTGGTGGGTAGGGGAAAGATGGGAAGAATATTTGTAACTCACAATCTTGTGGAAATGAATGTTGCAAACTAAAAATAAACAAACAAAAAAAGAGATGAGCTTTTGACTTACCTTGTTACCTTGACTGGAACCAGGTCACCACACCAATTGTTAGCCATTTCCACCCAATGCTACCAGGTGGGTACTGCCCCCATCACCTTTTCTAGCATCCTTTGATGTGTGGTATTCTTCTATTAGTAAGCTCTTAGGGGGCAGGGGCAGTTTTGGTGTCTTTCATTTGTATTCCCAGAACAGCATCTGGAACTTATGGTTTGTTTGTTTTTTTTCATTCATTCACGTACCATTTGTGGATAGCACAATTAACTGCATTTCTTGACTTTTCCTGGGTATAATAGCAATCTTGCTTAGAATATGAATTGAGAAATCAGATGGTGGGAGTAACCTAGGAATGAAGTTTCCCCAGGTCAGCATCAACAAATGTTCAAGTGAGTGCATAAGGAATTCCAGATATTGTGTGGTGTGTGTGTGTGTGTGTGTGTGTGTGTGTGAGAGAGACAGAGACAGAGACAGAGACAGAGAGAGAAGGAGATTAGAAAAGGTCTAGGTATCTTGAAAGGAAGTTAATGATTCTAAGTAGAGAGTATACTCTAGATTGCAGGAAATAAACTGTACAAAGACACTGACGTAGCAGACCATGAGATCAATGACGGATATGGAACTAAGTGAAGCAAGAGTTGGGTAGAGACACTGGGAGAAATGAAAGGTCCAAGGAATGAGATTAGTGTTAAATGAGAGAACAGAAAAGATGGATGAGTAGAACATTGTGGTAAGGGCTAAGAATCTCAAAAATCTACTGCTTTTCAAGTATTCCTGATGAAAAGACAAGTACTGAGTAAGAACTCTGAAATACAAACCACAAGAGTTCAGACAAACCTAGAAAGATAAATTTATTTGAACTTTTGGAAAAAGCTATATAATGATGTAAAACCCCTTAATACTTTTTAAAAAGAACAAAAGTAATCTTAAAAGTAAGTAAAGACAAGCAGTACAGTTTTGAAAGAAACATAGAATTTATTACATAATTTTAAAAAAAGTAGCATGGAATGGATGTTCATTATGTCATGTAGAATCCTTTCTGTGTTCTGCTGTGTGTATGGAAATGCTCTTTTTGGTGTTTACATTCAAAATGAAGAAAAAAATTTTTTAAAGCAAAAGAAAATAAATTATAAGGCCTAGTGTTTAATTTTAAAGAAAACTGGTTTTCCAAAGGATTTAACCATGTTTTAGCAGTCCTTATAATCTGCTCCATTTCAAAGAGAGAAAAAGAAAACATTGAGAAGCTGAAGGGTCTCACCTAAGGCCACATTCACTCTCCTCCTCTGCCCACTGGGAAGCCCTGCATCAACCTGCTTTCATTTAACCCTTTGCTCCACCAAAAACACAATGGAAAAATTTTTATTTAGGGGTAGCAGAAAAAATAGGGGAGGAAGGGAAGACAATGCTATTTATTACTTTACATTGCCAGCTTCCAATACACATGAAATGATTCACAAACACACACACACACACACACACACACACACACACACACACACACACCCACCCACCCAGCAATAAATGGGAATTCTCTATGATAGTAAACCTAGCAGTATATACCTACAATATAACAGTATATTCACTAGTCAAAGAAATTCCCTAAAAGGAATATCAGAAGATCGAAGAATGTTAATGAGCCCCTCCATGGAGCCTTTCTATTATCTTTTGTTTCAAATAAGTGTTCCCATGACACCTCACTCCTAATAAAAGTATTAGTATTAAACAGCAGGAACATAGCTGTGCAAATTACACAACACACACACACACGTATATATTATATATACACACACATGTATATACATATATATGTATATATACATATACACACATACACATACATACACACAAGATTTATATATTTATGCAGAATTCAAACACTAACAGCATACACACATGTAATCTAAGGCAGGATACAGACAGAATTTGGGTTTTCACATATTTATTTATAATTTTTAATAAAAGGAGCATGTAGCTTTTTAGTGTCTTGGTTTTGAAGAGGAAATCCAAATAGCAAAATTTATGAGCAAAAGCTTGTTTTTTTTTTAATTAATGGATGAGTGGGTCAGTGAAGGTAGAAGGAAAAAGTAGGAAGAATTAGCTGAAAACAGAATTAAACAGGATCAGAATGGCAGCTTCCTCTTTTCCACCTACACTGATCTATACCCAGACTCAAAGGAAGACTTAAACATCTGTTAAAATAGAGCATAACATAAAGGCAAGGCATTGTCTTGGCAGGGTGTTTTTCCATCCCCAGATTGATTTAAAAAAAAAAAAGGAGAAAGGAGGAACTATTCCATTTGTCAAAGCCTTAGGGCTCCAACACTGCCCCTAACCTTATATTTTAAGGCCAGCTATCGGCATTCTATAACAGCCAATGCAAAGCTAGTATGGGAGGAAAGAGTCAGGGGAAGTGGGATCTATTACTAGATCTACCACTCCATTTACCGCATGAGCTTGGCCATATCCTTTAACCTTTCCTTTCCTCTGTTTCTCCTTCAGAAAGCTCTTTCAGACCCTATTATGAAAATGATGAGTAAAAAGTGTTTCATATGAATTCAGACTTAACAGTATTCTTAACTCTTACTGCCTTTCTAATACCATATTCACAATATCCTACAGGACATCACTTAATCCTAAAACAACATATGGGCATCTAGGACATATACAAGTAAAAGGTCTCAGTGTAAGCCTCAATGATTTTCATTAAAAATTTTTAAATGAAGTACCTCTGATAAGGCTTTCTACTTAGTTTTCCTCCCTGTTTTACTGTTGGTATCACTCTGGGCCTTAAAAAAAAATGAAAAGGGAAAAAAATGTCCACTTCTGCTGCTTGGGCTTGCCATGCTTATAGTCTCACCAATAAATCATCTACCAATTTGGGCTTGGAAGAGCACTGGCCACGGTTTGATTGCTCCAACTCCAGGTTGCCAAGCAACCAACACAAGAGGGAAGTCTGAGAAGTGCTGACAGAGAGCCAAGCGGCTGAAACAACAGACTTCTCTCTGTCAAAAACGTGTTACAGAGAGCCACTTCACCGCCTCTGCTCTCTGCTCAACACTACATGATTGTAAAATCAAAATCAAAAGGCTATTGTAATAAACACATACTTCCTGCTCAAATACTAATTGTTAAAAAGCTTTGGGGAGGCTGAGATCACACAGTGTATGGCAACAGAAATGTGATCCTGTAAATGAGATAAAAGTCAATTGCGGGCTAGAAATCTGATCTAAAAGCTGCCTGGTAGTTTCAAAGACAAGGACCAAGGGCATAGACTAAACTGGTCCTCAAGAGAAAGTAAAAACATAAAATGTCATTGTCAAAGGTTTAAAAAAGAAATAATGCCCCCTGTTCAAACAGCTAGAGAAGCCCCACCTCCAACTGTTCCATCACAATAATACGTGGATTATTTTTCTGCATTTGAGTTTAAGCAAAGGAAGAGGAAAGGTGTGGGTTTCCCCTGGAGGAAGCAGCAAAATGGCAAAAAGGGAGAAAAGGGAGGGCTGGCAATGCTTCCTGGAACATTGCCTAGCCTCACCCGGGATCCTCCTAGTAGAACCATAGCATTTCAGACTGGTTCACAGTTGGGTAGAGTCACCAAAAATATATATAACAGACTCTTTACCAGGGTCCACACCTGTTAGATTTTTACTGTTATTCTTACTAAAAAATACCGATCATGTGACGTACTACAACCAGTTCCTCACCCACCTTTCCGGCTTTCCACTCAGATGGTCAGTTTTGCTGAAGTATAGAGTAGGCAAAGGAGAATAATACGCTAAGAAGCTGGAAAGAGAGACAGGCTGGGGCCAGGTGTGGTCAGCACTGTTAAGGGATCCTCTGAATTTGTCTTTTTGAGTTGCTATATTTTCTAAAAACACTGGACTTTGAGCATGCAGGGGGCCCTAAATGTATCAAAGATGAAGCTCCCCCGAGCTGACAGAATTTGTTGTTGTACCCCAAGCTGGACTCCTTGTGTATCCTTGGGAGGCAAGACAGGCGCCAGCCAGACTGTGCCAGGCTAGGATAATGCTTGTGCAGCTGGGGTCCTTTGCAGATTAAGTGGACCCTCCTGTCTTCATAGTCTGGCAGTTCCCAAGGGAAAAGAATGTGGCTTTTGCCATCACATTGCTTCTCCCCATGGGGAGTGGTCTTGTCTTTTTTCCCACCTTTGCTGCACCATTCCACCTTCCATATCACACCCCTTTCTGGTACCCCCTCCTCCCTTTGTCCTGCTATTCTAAAAATGTAAGCTTCTGTAAAGACTAGGAACCCTTTGGGTTCCACATGCATGTCCATTTCTCTTGCAATAAACCTGGTTTTTCACATATGTCTCATGACTGCTATTGATAGTGCATATCAGGGCTCTTCTTGAGGCTTTCATACTCCTAGCACTTGGTCTTCTATCACTAAAGACTAGACACTAAGTAGAAAGTACTGAAAATATTTTAAAGGCCTTCAGAACCAAGACTGGGACTCCTTCATTTATGCAGAATAATCTTGGTCATATAGCCTGTGTGTTCTTGACCCGTTCGCATGTGACTGAAAATTGGAGACATGTTATTATGTGTTAAGTTTGTAAATCTACTTCAAATGACAAATGGTGGCTATTTTAAGAAAAAACATCCCGTGACTTCTGAAAGGACAGTTTAGTTGAAGAGATGACAAACTCAAAAGCGAGACTGTGTCTGCCACCCACACAGGCCACGTTAAGGCCCCTTCCAGATGATGAAAAAGCTCCACTAGAAAAAATCCTTTCTCTATGGAAGTACGATTCTACCAAACTTCACATCTGCATCATTCAGGGGCCAGCATACTGTTACCAGAGTGATTTTTTACATGTGAAGGTAGTTGAGAAGAATGGAAAAAAGAAAGAGGATCTTTTCAAGCAAGAAACAGACCAAACCACCACCACCAAAACAAAAACCAACCCACAGAAAGCAGTGATCAGAAACAATGGTCAACAGATGTCCAAAGAACATCATACAAACAGGACATACTAGCTTTCTTTTGACTAATTTGTCCAATTCCTCACCAGCTGACTATCCTCAGGAGATTCTATCTGGAAGCTGTCTACTGAAACCTTGCCACAAGCTGTATCACACAGGCAAAGTCCTACACTGAAGGCACAGAGAGCTTCTTGGACTCAGCATTAATTCACATGGGTTACGAAATGGATAAAGTGTGGGGTCTGGGGTCACAAAGAAGTGAGTTCAAATATGGCTTCAGACACATCCTGTGTGTTGGTCAAGTCCCTTCACCTCTCCCTTGCCCCAGTTTCCTCATGTTTAAAATGGGGATAATAATAGCATCTAATTTCAGGGTTGTTGTAAGGATAAAACTAAATATTAAATAACATGTAAAACATTTTGCAAACCTCAAAACACTATATAAATGCTAGATATTATCAAGTATTATTCAATATTCATTAAGCATCAGTTAAGTGTAGAACATTGTTCTATGCTGGGGAAGAGATAAGAACTTTAAATAAAATATAATCGATGCTCATTAGAAGCTATGGTTTGTCACAGTTAATACCTCCAAGTTACCCCATTAGAAAGTCAACTCCCTCAGGGCAAGAATGGTTTTTCTTGTTTTTGTTTTTTAAATTCCTAACTGGGCAGGATGTCTAGGACAGGGGTAGGAAACCACAGGTAGTCTTCTAGGTCCCTGGGTACGACCTACTGACTGAGTCCAAGTTTTATAGAACAAATCTTTTTACTAAGGGGATTTGTTCTGCCTAGAGGGCCACATGTGGCTTTGAGGCTATAGGGTCCCCACCTCTGGTCTAGTATACAGGACGTGCTTAATAGATACTGGTTAACCAGGATGGCAATACAGAGTTAATAAAATAGAAGAGAAATCTAAAATAACAGAATCTAATCCAGAAAGGGCTCAAGAAATACAAGTTAATAGGAGTAAGTGCAAAATCCCATCTTTACACTCAAAAATCCAAATGAAAAAATCCAGAAAAGAGGGGGAGTCACACCTAAGGAGTCACAAGGCAAAAACATTTGAGCACCACAGGGACTGCCATACTTCAGTGATACCACAGACAAAATAATCTTGTCATCACAGCCAACGCATCAACACTGAAAGAAAAGTATATGACACCTGTGGACAAAGATGTAGTATGTTTTAACATATGAAGGGAATTCTCCCAAACAACTGTAAAACTGAGGTTCAAGTTTAAGAAAGAAGTTCCCTTTATTTCCCTTCATGTATAATAAGGTCACAAAAATGCTTTGGGGCAGTGTGCTTTTCTTCATTTCTTTTAGATTTAAAAATACTCTGTCATCAGTTCCTTTTCTAAAAATTATTTTCAAAGAAGTACTCTAAATCACGAGAATAGATTTTGGAATTCAAAGAAAGTAGGCCGAATAGTTCTAGTCCTATGGCAAAGTTCTCTTCTCTCCTTTCAGTCAAATTCTATATCTTATTGTAAGCTTTTAATAGATTTAGGTCCCTGAAGTCATTTGTTTGGTCATGACTACAGTCAGAACAAATACTTGACTATGAGAAATGACAAAAAATGTCAGCTAATGGGGTTAAACCAATTGTAACCACTGAAGAGACCCAGAAAAAAAGGTGTTGCTCACTTTTAAGAGGTCAGAAATAACAATGGCATTATTTGCCTGATTTTTCTTAACAAGGGTGAGAGGACCCTTTGAAAAGTATATGTCCCTTATATGTAAGGGATATAAGCTTTATATAAGCTTTTATTTCAAGAATACACACAATGAGCACAGGCTATATCCATCCCCTCTCTATGTTTCTGCCAGACAACACCAAACCGCACCTAGTCCTTGCTCTTGAGAGTGTAATGACAATTTCCAATTCATTGGCAAAAAACATTTGAGCACCACAATGTGATAGAGAGTCCCAAGCATACCAACTGCAGAAGGTAGTGCTGGCTCTTCAAGTAGCCTGGCTGTCAAAGTAGAGAAGTAAAGTAACTTGTTCTGCATCTTTCCTTTTGCATGAATGTCTCAGAATATGTCTCAGAATACTTTAAAAATTCAGTGTCTTCAAAATTGTATTAAATATAAAAAGGCCATTTCAATAAAAATTAAAAATAGAAGAAATGAGTAATGATGGAAACAAGACCTCAACTATTGAGGGATTTATAATAATGAATACGCAGGTAAAGGCAGGTTCAAAGGCAGACAAAAGAATATTTTGTGCACGTTTGTCTATCTTTTTAGACAAATATATGTGTATCTATATGTGTATGCACACACTCTCTCAAGAGATTTTCTCTCTCTACACCCTTCCCCCACGATGGGTTTTAAAGTTGTCTGTCTAAGCATAGAAGAGACTGCACAATTCCACACCTGAGAAATTTCATTTATAAAGCAGGTGAGACAAACTATGCCTTCTCTACCTCCTCCAATTCATAACAAATGGAATGCCTGACTTGAGTGCTAGACATTATTCCAGCTCAGTGGAGGGTAATATGATGAGATGCTTATTGACTCCTCTAAATGCATGAACTACTGCTTGATTCGTTCCTAGTGTAGCCTAAAAGCTATATAAATCCAAGGGGATACTTTCAGTATTTGACAGGTGTAGAAAGAGATGAAAACCAAGTGTCAACTGAACTCTAAGGCAGAAGATTGGCTAGGGAAGGTTTGAATTATGGAGGTGAGAATCAATTAAGAGGCAAAAATTTGGGAAGTTTAGTTTCAACGGTCACAATTGTCACTTTTCCATGTTGTCATGTAAATAGTTCATCTTTGATGGGTACCTTATGATTTCTTTTCCATGTTTGTCTTCTCATGCTTCTTGTGCTGGAGTGTCAAACTTTCTTTTCAGTTCTG
>CM053582.1:92677262-92708304 GCA_028627135.1 Pseudochirops cupreus
CCAGAAAATCTGAAACTCAAGGGACTGCAGAACTGAATCTTGGAAACTAAAAGTAAATAAACAAGTCAATGAAAAAAAATGATCGGGTAGCTCAGAAGAAAGATTGGGGGTAAACCTGAGTGTGATATGAATTTTAAAAGTAAAATAATTTAGGAACAGCTAAAAAGAGTAATTATTTTATACAAATGAGGTACAAGAGGAAGAATCAATACAGAGGAATTAGATGGGGGGAAGAGGGCTGGCAGTTGTGAAAAATCAAGAGTAGAATTTGTTTGGGAAGGTATATGTCTATATATTATTTGCGTCTTTATTTATCTGTAGCTACAGAGACATATATCTGCACTTAGTGGCAGCGGGAGGTGGGGGGAGAACACAGGAAAAAAGTGCACAACAGAGAACAAAAGAAAACTCACAAGGAAGTCAAGAGAAGACGGACGGCTCAACACAACATAAAGCATCTGTCACAGGTGTTCTGGAAATGAAATTTCTCGCTGCCCATTCTGAATCCTCCCTTGGTCTCCTGTGTACATGACACGGCTTTCCCCCTTCTTACTTTGTATTTAGGCTTATGCTCTTGTTTCTTTATTTGTGTTCTGGTGCTTGAGTCTAAAAAAGAAATAAAAACCCCACCACCGTAGGATCACAGATTTAGAGGTGGATGGGATCTCAGAGGTCACCTAGCCTATCTCCTCACCTCATTTTACACATGAGAAAATGGAAGCCTAGGGAGGCAAAGAGATTAAAGTCACACAGACGGTAAATGGCAGAGCTGAAATCTGCACCTGAAGACTTCTCGCACCACCATTCTGGGCTTTTTTACAAAGGCCACTCAAACAAAAGGTAGAGTTAATCTCATTTTCTCTCTCTCCCCCATTTTTTCCTTCACTCCTTTTCTCCCCCTCCTCTTTCTCTCTCCCTCTCCCTTTCTTTGTCTCTCTCTTTTCTTGGCACACATTTTTTAAATGAAGAAATGAGACCTCTGAGGTCCTCATTTTTAATGAGGAAATAAGGCCTTCTGGTCTTTGAACGAGGGGAGACAGTGAAGAATAAAAACATATACACAAAAACAATAGGTACTGCTCCAAATTAGGGGGGGGAAAGCATTAAAAAAAAGTTAATAGGGGAGGGATTCATTCAACAAGCGATCAAGGGTAAGAAAGCAGCTACAGGTTTGGGGTGTCTGGAGGGAACCGTTAGGGCACAGAGACACATCACACCCAGGCAGAGCAGCAGCTACGATTAAAGAAGAGAAAGGCCTTTTCCAGCTTGGGAAGGGGGACCATGGGCCGTGCTATGAAATGATCTTTGTCAAAGCGTCTTCCTTAACAAAGAATTGTCCACAGGACAAAAGAACTACACGAGAAAAACCTTAACATCACTGATAACCAGACATCCTGGAGAACGACGTCAAGGGGGCCTTAGGAAGCACTACTAACAGCAAGGGGAGAGAGGCGGCAGAATCCGAGCCAGGCTATTTAAAACCCTAAAAGATAATGCTGTCAAAGTGCTACACTCAATATAACGGCAAATTTGGAAAACTCAACAGTGTCACTGGATTGGGAAAGATCTGTTCAGTCCCAATCCTAAAGAAGAGCAATGACAAGGAATGTTCAAATTACCAAACGACTCCTCTCATTTCACACGCCAGCAAGGTGATGCTTAAGATTCTGGAAGCTAGGTTTCAGCAAAATGTGAACCAAGGAGAGCAGGCTGGTTTTTGAAGAGGCAGAGGAACTAAAGATCAAATTGTCAACATTCACTGGATTATGGAGAAAGCAAGGGAGTTCAGAAAAAGTTCTACTTCTGCTTCACTAACTACACTAAAGCTTTTGACTGTGTGGATCATCACAAAAAAGTGTGGCAAGTCCTCACGGAGATGGGAGTACCAGATCAACTTACTTGTGTCCTGAGGAACTTGTATGTGGGCCAAGAAGCAACAGTCAGAACCAAATATGGAAACTGATTGGTTGGAAAAGAAGTATGACAAGGCTGTATATTGTCACCTTATTTATTTAACTTACACGTAGAGTACATCATGCAAAATGCCAGGTTGGATGTATCCAAAGGCAGAACTAAGGCTGCTGGAGAATTATCAACAATCTCAGATATGCAGGTGACACCACTCCGATGGCAGAAAGTGAAATGGAATTAAGAAGTCTCTTGATGAGAGTGAAAGAGGAGAGTGTGAAAGGTGAGTTGAAGCTTGACATAAAAAAACTAAGATCTTGACAACTGGTCTCATCATGTCCTGGCAAAAAGAGAGAGAAGAAATGGAAACAGTGGCAGATATTATATTCTCAGGTCCAAAGATCTCTGCAAACAACAAGTACAGTCATGAAATTAAAAGATGCTCCTTGGAAGAAAAGCTATCGTTTTTTCAGTAGCTCTATGTGAGGCTGTGACAGTTCAACTATAAGGAAAGCTGAGCGCCACAGAACTGACATTTTCAAATTGTCTAGCTAGAGAAGACTCTGAGAGTCCCCGGGACAGCAAAGAGATTAAATTAGTTAATACTTACGAGAAATTAATTCAGGCTATTCACTGGAAGGTCAAATACTGAAGCTTAAATACTTTGGCAACATAATGAGAAAACAGGACTCAATGGAAAGACTGAAGGCAAAAGGAGAAGGGGACTGCAAAGGATGGGATTAATATACAGTGTCACAGAAGCAATGAACTTCGTGAATTTGGTCAGATTTTGAGAATTAGTGGTATATAAAAGGGCCTGGAGTGCTACAGTCCATAAGCTCATGAAGAGTCAAACACAACTGAATAACTAAACAACAAAGCATTCAGATATTAAGAAGGGAGACAGAGGAAGCAAATGATGAAGTTCCTAGACAATCAAGCACACTGCAGATGAGGTACCCCTTGTCTCCCGAAGCTGAGTAATAGGTTCCCTGTCATTTCCAATGCTTAGCATTGAGACACCTGCCTTAGCCCAAAAAACTGCTCCTTGTGGTCTAGGCCTTTAAGCATGGAACTAGTGAAAGGCAGGATAATTTTTAGGCATCTTCCCTGGAGTGGCCTCTAACACAAGGTTGTGACTCCTGGTATACACCTTCTCAGAAGCTCACTCTCTACAAGGCAGAGATGGCCATTTCAGTAAGTAAAACATACAATCGTGGTTTTCCAAAGTCCTCATTTCGTAAGATAAAATCTATCAGGAAATATCCACACAGGAAAAAGTGCCAAACAATAATACAGGTACTCCTACCCTCAAGGCATACTGAGGCCTACCTGGGCCACCCCCTCACACCAAACAGCTACTTTTCCTGACATTAGCTTTGTAGATGAAGCTTTGGGCATTTATCTCAACATGAAGTTTCATTTTGACTTGCTGAACCAGCCTCATAGTGGCTCTGCCAGCATGTCCTTTACTGCTCTGATATTAGCAGAGAGGAACAGAGGCAGAGATTTCCCCCAAAACAGGTCATACCAAAGTAATAATACAATCAGACTGATATATAAATGGTGTCTATCCAAAAACAAACCCTTTAGGGGATGTAGAATTCTGCCTGGCCTATTTCTCCTTAACAAGGATTAATACTTATGAGTTTGAATGAAAAGATAGAAATTACTCAGAGTTCATTAAGACAAGCTAGAATAGATGCTATCGGAATTGTTCTAATTTTCTGATTCTATACAGAGGAGACAATCAGGTCCATGAGGGTGAAAAACATGTCTCCTTTGTGCTGGGTATCTCATCTAGCACAAAACACAATGCTCTGCACAAAGAAGGTAGTTAATAAATGTTAAATAGAAATCCAAGATGTTTCTGCTAGGTGTTCTTTGCTCACTGAAAAGTTAAAGACAAGAGTAGAAAAATAAAGAATTCCAGAAATCCAAAAATTGGATAGTGCTGTTATTTTAAAATAGCTTTTTATTCATATCTTGTTTTCAAATCACCTAAATTTCCCCTGTAACTCTTCCTTCATCCTATTGTGTCTCAGAGTCATCCCTTACAACAAAGAATTTTTATGAAGAAAAGGGGGGAGAAGTAAAAAAAAAAAATTCAGCAAAACTGATCACCACAGCCAAAGGAAAAAACCAAACAAACCAAAACCACACACCCATATACAAACCCAACCCGAAAACCAAACCAAACCAAAAAAAACCCCCATACCTAACATTATATGCAATGTTCCAGAACTCTGGACTTCAACCACTGCAAAGGAATGCAAAAGGGAAGAGTGGAGGCATGTGTAGGGAGAACTGTTGTCTCATAATGCTTCCTTCATTGGATCCAACTTCTGTCATTATCATTTTGCAGCATCTAGTTTTTACCTTTTTGCGGTCGTCATTCATTCCATCTACATTGTTGTAATCATAGTCTATTGAGGCAGCAAGGCAGCACAGCACTGGGCCTTGAGTTAGGAAGACCTAAGTCCAAATCTGGCCTCAGACATTTACCAGCTGGGTGACCACTGGAAGTCACTTAAGGTCTGTTTAAGGAAGTCATAGTAAATACTGCTTTCCTGGTTCTGCTTACTTCATTTTTTATCAGTTTACAAGTCTTTCCACGCTTCTGTCCATCATGCTTATAATTCTTAAAAAAATAAGTCTGTATTGATATTTTCTGTTTATTACACCAACAATATTATCCCACGGATCACGCTTCTTCTCCTCAGGGAACCTCTCATATGACAAACGGAATTTTTTTAGAGAGAAAAAAAATTGGCACAATTAATCATTACACACAGAAAAAGTTGGACAGCATGTGCAATGTAGATCTGGGATTGACCTGTAGCTCTCCCACTCCCATCAATGGAGGAGCTAGCTCTTATCTCTTTATTGAGTCCTACTTGATTTGTGCAATTTGGCTACATTCCCTTCTGGTTTTTTGATGTGTCATTCTTTTAGTTTACATTGTTGTGGTACTATGCATATTAATTTTATGGCTCTTTTTACACTACTCTACATCAGTTAATAGAGATCCTTCCACTGCTACTGGAATGGCTATTAGTCTTAAACATAATTACTAAATATTTATATATCATGGACACCAAATCCTTATCAGAAAAATCTGATACAAAGATTTTTTTCCCCCTCATCTGACCACTTCCCTTATCTTGGTTAAATTAATGTTGTCTTTGCAGAAGCTTTTTAGCCTTGAGTAATAAAAGTTATCTGGTTCATCTTTTTTAACTGCCTGTATCACTTGTTTGGTTAAAAATACACCTCCTACACAAACCTATGAGAAGTACATGATTTGTTTCTCTTCTAATTTTTTTATAGTATGATCTTTAATAAGACTGCATATCTGTTTGGAATATACTGTGGAATGTGGTTAAACTGTTGATCTAAGCCTAATTTCAGACAAAATGTATTCAATTATCCCAGCAATTTTTAAAGAAAATATCAAATTTGTTTTCCATTTGTTTTTTAATTTCCCTTGTCTAGTCTGTCCCCTTCCTTCCCCCCTTCTGAGTTCTAGAAGTGCTATTCCACATTCATCCCCATTTCTTTTTATCATTTCTCTTGATACTCTAGATGTTTTCTTTCTACAACTGAATACTGGTATTCAAATTTTATAAAGTATCTCCTCGGTAACTTGATTGGTGCAGGACTAAGCTCAGCTTGGAGCTGAGCACTGAACATTGTGCCAGCTATTTGCCTTGCTCTTTATTTCTTTAAGGAGCACTCTGTAGTTATTTGAAGTGGGATTTCTTTTTCTGTTAGTGCTTCTTCTGTTTTGCTATTACTATACAGAAATGCTATTGGTTTTTGGTAACTTATTTTGCAGTTTGCTACTTTGCTGAAGTTGTCTGAATTGGTATCTTTGCTAATTACCTAGGATTTTCCAAGTAAATCATCCTATCAGCAAACAGGGATAGTATTTGTCTTTTTAAAAATGATCTTCGTGACTTTAATTTTTTTCTTTTGTCACTGCTGTTGCTAGCATTCCTATAACAAATAAAAGTGGGAAGTGGGCATCTTTGCTTCAGTGCCATATTTACTAGAAAAAGTCCTAGTATATTCCCATTACATGTTGATGCTTGCTTTTGATTTTAGATAAACACTTTTAATTATATTTTTGGAAAGTGCCTCTATGCCTTTATTTTTTTTTTTAGTGCTTTTAGCATTAAAAAGAAGTATTATACATTTTCAAAGGTTTTTTTCTACATGCATTGAGATGGTTTTAGATGTCTGGGTTTTTAATATGGCTAATTATGTTGATTGTCTTCCTAATGCTGAATCTTCTTTAAATCCCTGGTATACATCATATTTGGTCATAATGAACGAATTCTTAGCTAAATCACTTCAGTCTGACAGAATTTTGTTTAGAATTTCTGAGTCGATATTCACCAACAACCTCAATCTATCATATTAATTTCCTTTCTGCATATTATCATTCCTCGGTTTAGGTACGATGACTATCTTTGCCTCATAAAAGGATTCTGGTAGAATGCTTTCTTTCTCAATTAAAAAAATTTGGGAATTACTGTAAATGAAACCTCCCTCCCACCCCCATAGTACCTTCACAATCAGACTGACTTAATTTTCTAAGGCTGCATTACATAAGACCTCTATCTATTCTTCTGTCAGTTTGGGTATTTTATGATTTTGAAGATATTCCTCTATTTCTTTTGTGTTCTCAGTTTTGTTAGAAAAAACTATGAATAATAAATTCTAATTACTCTTATTTCTTTTACTTTTGCTGTGATTTCACCTTGTTCATTTGCCATTTAATTGATGTGATTTTCTACTTTCTTTTTTAAAATCAGATTAGTTAAGGGGCTATCAATTCTATTCATCATCTCAAAGAACCAGATTTTAGTTTTATTCATTATTTTAATAGGTTATTTTTGTTTCCAATTTCTCTTTCCCCATCTAATTTTTAGTATCTCCTCTTTTGTGCTTATTTTAGGTTTATTGGCTTTCTAATTTTTAAAATGCAAATTCAGTTTCCATTTCAGCCTTTATCTTTTGTTTATAGTTCCTGAATCAATTACTATTTTTATTGCTATATTGGTTTGTAAAGGACTATTAAATATTTAGATTTGCTTGCAATATATTTGTAACCTGGCACATAGTCGATTTTTGTAAAAACTCCATGTGGCAGAGAAGAATATGTATATTCCTTTACTGACCCCATTTAAAAGATGTCCTGCATCTTCTAACTCTAGTTTCTCCAGCAATTGTCCAAACTGTTCCTTTTGTTTCCTTTCTGGCTCCCGTCACTATTGTGCTACGTGATACCGCTCCTTTTTAGATAACTCAGATAACGTATTCTTTATTAATTTGGATGCTAAGGTGCGTGGGAGTGCATAAATTTATTACTGACATTGGTTTGTTATTTATGGTTCCTTTCAACACAATATAGTTTCTTTGTTTATCCTTTTTTTATTCTGTGAACTTTTTTTTTTGCTGTATCAGATAGCATGACTGCAACCCCTGCTTTTCTGAATTCACCTGACACTTTATAATGTTTTCCCCATACCCTCTGTTTTATTTTGTCTTTTTTAAAAATGTGTTTCTTGTAAGCAACAGATTGTCAGATTTTGTTTTCTTTAACAATCTGATACTTTTTAATTTATTGGACTGTTTAATACTTTCATGGGCAGCTAGGTGGCCCAGTGGATAGAGCACTGGGCTTGGAACCAGCAAGACTGGTTCAAAGTTATGAGTTCAAATCCATCCTCAGACACTTTACTAGCTGTATGACCCTGGGGAAGTCACTTAACTCACTTAACTCTGCTTCAGTTTCCATCTGTAAAATAAGCTGAAAAAGGAAATGTCAAATCACTCTAGTGCCTTTGCCAAGAAAATCCCAAATGGAGTCAACAGTCAGACATGATTAAAAATGATTGAACTTAATTAATTCTTTCACATTTAAAGTTGTCATTTAGGTTTATATTTTCCTCCATCTGCCTCTAATATTGGTTTTTATGTCAAGTAATGATTTTTCCCCCTCTTCTGCTATAAACACAGTATTATGTTCCTTCATCTTTAGCCCTATTTCCATCAAGTCTCTCCTCCTCATCCTGATTTCCTCCTCTTGTTTCTTGCCCTTTTCTCTTTGAAGTCTTACTTATTAGTTCCTTTTTTCTCTCCTGCTTTTATCAGGTTATATCATTCTTCACCCCTTTTTCCCTCTCAGTCAAGTAGATTCTCCTCCCTCTCCTCCCTTCAACTAGTCCTATACATTCTTTTTTATTTCCATTTTTGCACCTCTTTCTAAGAAAGATTTGTCTGGTTCTCTTCATTATCCATCTTCTTTGTCTACTCTAGTCCCTCATTGTCTGATTCATAACCAAGGACCATATTTATCGGTCTCCCTCTTTTCTCTGTATACCTCCTGAAATCAAATCAAAGCTTCCAAGGTATCTATCCTAAGCTCTCCCTTCTAGGTATTTTCTGCCACTTCCTTGTAAAGCTCACCCCATGTATCTCTCTTTCCATTGTGACTAGCTCCCAGAAAAATGACAATTATTGTAGGTGTCAGAGAAGACACTACTCCATGGTAGGGCTTCTCCCCCATGGCATCCCTGATTACATGGCCCATCATTGACCTATAGCCCCCATTGGTTACCTTCCTTTGCCTACTTGCCTCAAAGTCTCCTCCCAGGATAGATACATGCTTTCTCACTCCCCCAAATCCCAGGTACTCTCAGGAGTTCCAACTCCCTCCCACATCCTAGAAGAGTAGACTTTTCAATAACCAAATTCCCCAGAACACACCCAATGCAAGGTCCCCATCTCAATTCACAGATCATCTCTCTTCACTCAAAGTCCCATCCTCCCACTACCAAAGTAAAGGCCTTCCTCGCCCCCTTTTCAAATGTTCCCCCACCTCATCACACACTCCACTGTAAGGTCTGCTCTTTCTGAGATCACAGCGGTCACCTTCCTCTCATTGCTAGCCTTCAATCTGACCCCGGCCCATCACACATTCCTCTTTATGCTCTCACTCCCCTCTCCCCCTCTCATGGATGCACTCCTGTTGCAATGCAGTCCCACACAAACCACCATCCATTCACCTACAGGCAGGCAGCTGCCAGGTTCTGTCCAAAACGCCACTCCCCCCGCCCGCACACCCCTGCCTCTTCACGGTTACTCCCAACAGCCTCCTCCTGCCTTTACCCTCTGTGCACATTTAGAAAAAAATTTCCTGCTGGCCACTCTGCTGTCCTCGGCTGCTGCATGTATTTGCTCCTTCTGTCTTTGTGTGGTTTGGGGTGTCCAAGAAGTTAATCCTCTCTCCAATTCTGGTTTTCTCTCTAAAAACTGTTTCAAGCACCTCTTTATTGTTGAACACTGGTTTGCAAGCTCTTGGTCCTTTTGTCATCTGCATTCTCGGCACTCTGCACAGTGCCTGGCACAGGGCAGTCACAATGAATCTACACTGAACTGACGTACACCTTTTTCATGTAATGGTTAAGCCCCGATCCGCAGGGCTGCGTCCTGAGCTTCGCTGTCCTTCAGAACAGTGAGCCCGGGACTCCCCACATTTAATAGTAAGTGCAGCATTGTCTTGTGCTATTCAGATTTCTTTTCCTTTGTACTTGTATCATGTTTTCATCCTGATCTTTTGCAGAACTTGTTTCTGAACTGAATTTTTAAATTTAACCAAAAAAACCAAACACCAAGACAGGTGTCTTGGAGTTTATAGCCTTGAGTTGTTTTTGTTTTTCTTAAAGCAATGTGTGAATGATTCAACTGGTCCTTCATTTTATATATTCAAAAGTTCTGGGCAGTTTTTCCTGCATTATGGTATTAAAATTTTTTGTCCTGTCATGTTCTTTTCAGAGACCTGGGATCCTTAGATTGTCTCTGTGCACTCCATCTTCAAGATCAGTATGTGTGTTTATGTGGTAAGCATATTTTAATGGGTTATACAGCACTCACTATGCGACAGGCACTGTGCTAAGAGCTTTATGATCGTTATCTCATTAGATCCTCACAGGGACCATGAAAAAAAACCAACCTGACAATCACTGACCCTGAGCTCATTCAGCATCCTTCCCCTCATTTTTCATGCTACCAGTCCAAGGCTGCAACAACATACCCAAGGACACAGCATACAGATTGGGACTTAAAATTTACCCTCATGCTCCAGTGCCCATCCTTCTTTCCATGGAGACCCCAGTTCCAGGCTACAGAATTTACCACTGGCCCTGACAATCACTAGGATTTGAGGGGTGGGGCACATCCCATCAGGAACAAAGCCTACTAGAGGCTTACATCCCCCTAGAATGAGTGTAGCATGAGTACTACAAGGCTTTGAACTGCATGGAGAGAGCCTAAGTTGCTTCATCTTTGACATATACTTTGTGTTTTGGAGAGGTTTGAGAGGTTGGGAATGATCAGAGAAAATATCTAGCCCTGCATCTTGCTGCTCATGTGAATCATTACACTTACCCTTTCTTGCAGCAGAGTGACATTCCATTATATTAATGAACCACAATTTGTTATTCATTCCCCAAATGACAGTCAACAATTTTCTTTCTGGTCCTTTGCCAGCACAAAAAGTGGTGGTATAAATATTTTTATGTGTTATGACACCTTTCTTTTAGTCATTGCTCTCCTTCTGGTATATGCCACCAGTGGTATCAATGAGGACATTATTCCTACTTTTTTAGTCAGTCTTGTTAGTCAAAAAAAAGACACGGTCCTGCCTTCAAAGAGCTCATGTTCTAATTCAGGAGGCAACAGGCAAATAACTATGTACATGTAAGATATATTAAGTGTAAACAGAAAGAAATCTTGTGAAAAAGTAGGAATGGGCCCAGCAGGAAAAAAGGTAAGGGGGAACAAGAAGCCTAATTACTTTTCCCAGTTTCACCTTCCTATTAAAATGTTTAAATCTTGATATAGTTAAGCAATTTTCAGAAACAAAATACAAATAGCACTTCATATGACGTCCAAAAATATATATAGTACTAATAACTGGCAGTTCACTAATTTAGCCAAAACAAACAAACAAAAAAAGAACTCTGACATGTTACTCAGGTATGAGAATTACTAGTCTGGGATGGACTACATACAATCAGAAAAGAAATATAATATTTGATCAATGAATGATGGTCTCTCTCCTGAGATGTTACAGTCAATGCTCAGAGAATTTTATCACAAAGAAATAGTGAATGGCTAGATAGGCTTCCACACACACAATTTAACAAATGGGCATTCATTTGCAGGATGGAAGAGAGGCTTTTGTGTGAAGATCACAGAGTCAATCAAATGTTTTGGTGACTGAGTGTGTTACTCTGCAGTGCCCAGATGCTTTGTGATTAAAAAGCATCTTTTGTCATGCCTCTAAAGCAATGCTGTCAAGACTTCATTATTTTACCTCCCTCCCCCCCCATCCAAAAATACTCTGGATTATACTGATGGGAATTCTAGAAAGCAAGTATGAACCTGTCAGAAGTAAAATGGAGTTCAGAGATCATCAAATCTAATCTCATTTTACAGATTAAAAAAAAAAAGACCCAGAGAGGATATGTGCCCAGCTTAAGGTCAAACTGCTAGCAACTGATTAAGCCAGTGTGAGAAACCAGGTCCACTAACTTCATCCCAGGTTAAGGCTCCCTTGACTGGGTCATATTATTTCCTATCATAATGATGATTCTTTAACATTCTCAAACTGGAGTTTAGTGACCTAACACCAGTCACAAGCAGGTATAATGTGTCCTACAACTTAGCACTAAAGGCCAAAGTTCTTCAATGGAATAATGGAACTAAGAATGTCAGCCAACTAATTAAAAAGGGGTCAGCATTATTTAGAAGGTAGGCGTTCTCAGGTTACTGGGACCATGACTGGTTATGTACTGGGGAGAGCCTTTGATTTAAACTGAAGCTAAGCCAAGAAAGAAGTGACTGCTGGGATGGTCCAACCTTTCTTACATGGCAGGGTCTCTATATTTTTTCACCCTTCTTGCTCTCCCACTGCCTGTTTCCAGACCAATTTCAGTCTTACCTGTGAAACTCCCCAGCTCTATATCTAACGCTGCTATACATATACAATGCAACAGACACATTAAGATTGACTTTAGCTCTGTTGCTAAGAAACTACAAAGGAGAGAGAAGGTATTCTGGTCCTCCTCATTTATAAAATAAGCACTTTGCCTATGGGAGAACAAATGCAATCTCTCAAGCCCCCTTGTGTCTTGTTCTCCTTTTTAAATGAGCCCAGAAAGATGACAGAGAGCAGCTGAAAGCGTAAGCCATCTCCATTTTTTACATCCTCTCAAAAATGAGATGGAAAACAGAGTTCCAACAACCAACTGCTACAGTATTTATTAATCTTTCAAGCTGTAGGTTTTTTCCCCCTTGGCAACAATGAAGAATGTACCATAAAATGACTCTCTGATTTAAAAATATTCTTTGGAACACCTAAGAATAATTTAGTGCATACTGGTGTTCTATTTGGGTTTAGCTTCCTGGCATCCTTACAGAAATAACCCTCTGAAGAACGGCATCCAGCCAATTAAAATATTTTTAATACTTTTCACTTTGGACTTAAGAGTACAGCAAACATTCAGTGCTAATAAATATTTAGCACAAGGCAGTAGGGATGATGAATCAAAAAACACATGTTGGTTAAAGCAAATAAGAAAAATCACAAAATTGTTTTAAAATAGTAAAAAGAACAAACTTATATGGCAAGAGTAGAAACTAGATCAAGATTGAGAAAGCAATAAAGTCACATTTGTTGAAGCCAAGGTCACTGACTGGATATTGAGATTTCTCCTGAAGGCAGCTTTTCTTGGAACATGAAATGATGAAGTAATTTTTTTCTGAAATTTCTTTGTCTTCTTACTACTTGCCCTAATTCATTGGCCAAAGATTTTTAAAAATTCATTTTTCTTTACAGTTGGGTAAGCAATGCATTCCTTCTGCAAACTAATGGACTTTCCCACACCAATTTTTTTTGCATATAATTGATTTTACTTCATTGTCTTTTCCAAAAGAACTTGATAATAAACTGCTTTGTTCACAATATTGAGGCCTTTAAACAATAGCTAATCAAGGCACTGAAAACAGTAAAACATATTATGATCATCTCAACCTGAGTCCAAATTTTAGAAAATTTTAATATTCTGATTTAACTACAGAACCTGTTAAGAATGTATGACACCTAAGCTATAGTAATCAGGTTCTGCTGTATAGAAAACAGCCTATTTTAAAATATCTAATTCAGTCATGCTTCAGTTATGTTGTATATTTATGGTAATTTGCACCTACCCCCTTTTCTTGCTTTCACATTTAAACTACCAGACTACAGGAAAATGTATGACACTTCCCTTAAAAGGAGATGGGAAGAAAACAAGAAAGGAAATAAGTCCACTTTTCTCTTCAATCTCACAAAAATCTGCCTCTCTACAATAAGAAAGGTGCTATCATGATAAGAGGTAAAGTTATTAGATGTATTTTTCAATTTTCTTCTGCTTCACACTGATTAAAATATTGCTTGGAAATTGACAGTAAGATTCAGTATTATGATTCAAATATGAAGTCTGGGAATCATACAGTTTTTACAATTAGTCCCATCAGAATGAAACAGTATTGTTAACTTCACTCACGATGTGAAATTTAAAGCTACCATTTCATGATTCAAATGGAGACTAGTACTGTAAACCTCACTGAGAAAGAACTCTTCTTTGGTCTCCCCACACCTGCCTTTCTTTCCACAGCTTTCAAACCAGGAACCCCTGCTGTTACCAGAAATATACTTCGATTTTGCTATGAATTCTATTTTCCACAGCTGCCACACAAATAGTAAATAAAATTCATGGTATTTTTGCCCCAGTAAGCAACTCTTCCAGCACATCCCAAACACCTGGCTTCAAAGGAATGAACAATGAAAACAATGTTTTCCTGAGCAGATATTCCAAAAAGAGGCATAACAAAGGCATTTGGAGATGATGCTGGAGAAAGAAACCATGCTAATAACCAAGTGTATTTTGTGTAAGTAATCCCTTGACCAGACCCAAGAGGTTCATTGGATTACGAATATTCAGAAAATTAGTTTGCTATGTCATGTCACTTTTGGAAGGGTTTTTCATTTATATTTATGACAAACTGAACTTTAAACTGAAGCCAGGATTTAGATGTTTTAAAATTTATTAACTTGCAAATCTATGTACACGGCCAATTAATGTTTTATCATCACCAAGGATGAACAAGTTTGGGATACCAATGTAAAAGGTTATTTGAATCTAGACTGTTTACCTCAAATACATCATATCACAACAGGTATAAAATATTTAAAGAGGGGAATATTTCTTGAGAAAAGCTACAAATATTCAGAATGAAACAGCAACATCCTACACTCAAAAATAAGCAAAAAAACCCAACTCATTTTTGATTTAGTCCTTTGCTTCTTTTGTTAAATTCAACAGCAAATCAATTTCAAATATCCAAATGGACTTGAGTGAATGGAAAGAAAAAGCAGAAAACTACAACTCAGTTAAAAATTAAGTGGCAAGAACCTGAAACACAGGCCAAACTGCCAGACTTTGCAAGGAAAATAGAGGCCTTGAATTTTAAAGAGAATTCAATTAGCATCACCAGTGTTTTCCATAATCAACAGCTGAATGATAATTAAAGAGGCCAACCTCACACAGCAGCAGAGGAATCCCTGGGCAGCAGCAAGCAGCCCAGCCGCAAGGAAGGCTGCCTTCAGCCTACACGCATAAACAAACAGAATGAATAACTACTCAAGTGTGGATGGGTGACTTAATCTGTTTCGATTAGCTGCAGCTCAGCCTGGGCCCTCTGTGTTATTTAAATGTGCTCATCATATTTAATTTAAAAACCTAATAAACTAAGGACTTAAAAAAAAAACTCCTGATCTAAATTCTTCCCTCTTCCTCACACCTAAGTCATTAATATGGGTGAGAATGAGAACACAACACGGTAATTACAAATAAATAAGTAAGTGCAAGCAGGTACTGGTTAAAGATGTGCGCCTGCCACACACTGCTTCTATAACATGAACTAATTTCTATTAATCTGATTGGGGGTAGGTCTGGAAAGCTAATTTTCAAGTTACTATAGATAACTTTTATTTGTCAGAACAGTCAGGCATTACCCTTCGTTTGACGGAAACCTAAGCAAACCTGACTAGGATTAAGCAAAAATTATAAAATCTCAGTTCCAGGGCTACTTTCATAGTAAGAAACTTTACACATATACATAAATGCTATGTTAAGGAAACTAACTACTGAACTGAAAAAAATCAGGTTTAAAAAACCCAGTCCTTCCCACTGCTTCATCTTGAGGCCTTCTATTTTCGGAATCACCTACTATCTAACGAATGGACTGAGAGGGAAAAAAGGGACGACAGCAGAAACTTAAGTCTGGGGCAAAACTGATGCTCTGCCACCAACTCAATGCTGCATTTTACAAACGTGCTCCTCTGGCACCTATTTTATGGAACTGTAATGCACATCCAAAAAGAGTCTATTACATCCTTAGGATTGGTTCTTGCCTACAATCAACTCCTGTCAACTCCCTCCATTCCCAAATAATACCCACTAAGGAGAAAGCTTAATAAATGAAACAATAAAGATGACCTATTATACGCTGCACAGCACGCTAAGTACTATAAGATAAAGAAGTCATAGGCAAGTCATAGTCCCTGACCTAAAAAGTTTACAGTCTTACTGAGAAGATAAGACAAACACATATTAAGTAACTGCAGTAAAGAGGAGAATTCAATACAACAATACAAAAATTATCACCAGTTATTTTGGAACTGTCAAGTGTACAGCAAAGACATGACCGTGAGGAAGAAGAGATCACATGGTCATCTGAGTTGGCCCGAGAAGGATTTATGAAGAAAGAAGGGTATGTGTTGGGTCGTGAAGGTTAAGCAGGGTAGGAGAAAAGGCAGGATAAAATCTTAGAGGAGGAAGAAGAACAGCAAGAAACCTTTGAACTTTATGTCAGTAGGGCTAATCTACCAGAATTTTAGAAAATAATCTGGTTCCTCCTTAACTCTACTATTGCAGAGATTTATGCAGTCAAGTAAAACAACCAGTGTGTCATTAAGTAGGCAAGAGACTATGGGACAAAGAAAGGAAGGTAGGTATTAATTTCTCTACGAAATTAATCATAATTAGGACCCATTTCTTCTTTGATTCCTGTGGTTCACAGAGAGATAAAGAAAATTTCTTTCTTTCCCCGGACTCAGCCTAGTTGAAGAAGATTGTCTTGTTATCTACTTAAAGGTTGAAGGTCAGACTACATTCATAGTCTTGTTATGCCAGCCTATCCATCACATGTACTTATTGTCACACACACCCACATACACCCCTGAGAATAGTCTGACTGCTGGCTCATTAATGGTTAGATGACTGCCAAAACATTTTTCAAAAGTTGGCTGGAATAGAACAAGAAGCAAATGTGATAAAATATGACCAAAATGACAATGATTTATGGAGTTTATGATCATTATTCTGTACTCATGGTGTTCATTTTTCGCAATAACGTTTTATTTTTCAATTAACCTTGTGAGTATGTTTTGAAGGCTCCACCTTCCGTCATTTAATTCTGACTGCAACGGTAGCGCAGTCAACATACTGTCCCCACAAAGGCAAGAGTTAGAGTGTTATATATATACCAGATGTTCTAGAGCAAAAAGGGCATTTAAATATCCGAGAGTGGGGAATTTGGGGAATAGGGTAAAGCTGGAAGGCAACATCAAGGCAGAGGTGAAAGGGATGAGGTAAGAGGCATTTCCAACTATATAAACAGGCCAAATATGGAACTAGCTTGTCTTCTGTCTCCTTGCAGGAGGAGTGAAAGAAAATTCCCCTGAGTATTGACCTTAGAGACTTCTGCAAGGCATCTATATTCAAGGCTCTTGACTGTCCTCCTACTTTCCTGTTAAAAGTCAAAGACTCTGTTTTATCTCACAGGATTTTCTTCAGGTACCCCCTCTTTCAAAAAGAATAACCTGGTTTAATGTAAACACATCCGCCTAAAGTCTTACCTACTTCAATCAAAAATATGAAGGATAAAGACTTAAATATACGACAACAGCCAAAGGGGCTACAATGTTTTTACCCTGAATTGTGGCATGAATGATTTTTAGGTGACACAAAGAGAAAGTTTTCATATCTTAATTAATCAAGGGTTAATCAAAGTCGGCTATTTTTTTCTCAAACTATCAATTTCATCACAAGCCTGACAAGCTAGGAATTCACACTGAACTGGCTACCCAAATGTTAAAGACTTCCAATGCCAAAGGTACAATGCTTTTTTCAAATGTGCTCAATCACTATACTAGTTAATGTATGTTCACTTCTGGGACTGGTAGAACACACAATGAAATGTTGAATTGTTGTGTTTCTCAGTATGCTCTAGAAGATGGGTGCTTGAGTCAGCCTGGAGAGGACAAGGATCAGTAAGTGATGTCCCTATGTCTAGAACTGCAAAAACACAGTACATCCAGAACTCTTTAACAGCAACACCCTAATGTCACAATAGCTCAGGCCCGCACAACTTGTGGCCCACAGGTTGCTTACTGCACATGAAAGGATTTCTCACACCCCGTGAAAAACACAGACGAACACATCCTTTATATGTAGAGGAAATCCTTTGGTACCTGCAAGTGGGTAAGTGGCCAGTGGTCCACTGGCCTGCAAAGACTGATCGAAGTTTTACTTTCCTTATCTCTACCTGTGTAACCATATGTCCATGTGTGCCTGTATCTCTCTGTGCAGCTCTGTCTCTTCTCTGCTCACAACTCATTTCTTCCTCTTAGTCTCTTTTATGACTCTTAACACATGCAATGGAATATTTGCTTTTTACTATATTCAAATTTTATATTCCCTGTTTTTAATAGTTTATCCCTTTTAAGTCAGAAGACTTAAGGGTACCACGTAATTCCGTATTTTTGATGGTCCCCAAACACTGAGTTGGCTAGCAAAGTAGTGGCTGGGAAGGAGGCACACCCTTAAATGAGAAGAGGACCACTTACAAAGGGAACTACCAAATCCCTAGGAGCAGGGGTGGGGAACCTGCAGCCTCTAGACCACATGTGGCCCTCTAGGTCCTCAAGTGATTGAATCCAGACATCACAGAAGAAATCCCCCAGCCTTGGAGCTTCTGGTGAGTCTTCATATCAGGCACTGAATCAGAGATGCATTCTGTATGCTTTGGAGTTCAACAATTAATGACATTTTCCTCATATAGGTGAGAGGCTTCCTTGTATTTTCCACACCCAGTCAAGACCTGGCTGGTCAGGATCACTGACTTCACTCACCCCTTCTTGCCCTGGGGCAGGCTAGTGGCATTCTGATAAACTGGAGCCCAACATCACCCCCAGCCCATCGCTAAGGGGCTAAGGGCTGAGTCATTACTCACCACCTCATCTTCAGTCCAGCACTTCTCAATCAGTTTGGGCACAGGCTTCTTCACCAGGCGCTGGAGGGCTTTTCCAGCATCGTAGTTGCTTTCATGTAGCTAAAAAAATAGTAATAAAAGTTTCAGTCAGCAAATTATATATAAACTAACAAACTACAAAAAAATCAACAGGGGGTGCTGCCTGCATTTGCTCTGTCAAACAGAATAAACCAACGGACAACAGTGAAGGCTCATCTCTACAGATTTTTACGTTTCTATTTGCCCTCATCACTCTTATCTGCATAAACTGTACCTTTTCTTGGACTTATATTCTTCTCACACTCCAAAGGAGCCTAAAGTCAAAATAAAATGTACCATTTTATAAGACACTAGGTTTACAGATAAAAGGACCTTTAGAAATACAGGCAACTTTAGTTAGAGATGGGGAAACTAAGGCCCAGAAAAGGGATGTGACCTGCCCAAAGCCACACAGGCAGGAGACCCAATAACAGAGCCAGGATGGGAACCCAAGCGTCTTAATGTAAAAACACCACACACACCTTGTTCATTATATACCATGGTCCCTTTTAAATCAAACCATCAAATGCATTTTCTCCTTTGAAGCCTCATTCTGTCATGGAAGTTTTGCCAAGGTGATGGCAGATGTGGCCATATCAAGCCATGCTGCAAAGATTTCAAATATGGAAATGGCAAAAGACAAGATGCTTGTTGTTTTGACTACCCAAAATGCTTTGTGAAGCTCAGGTTGAGAGTGTTAGGGCATATATTTTTATAGCAACATTAAGTTTTTCCAAACTTCCCTATTATCAGAACACTACCTTTCCTCTCAGTTAACAGGGCCCTCAACTTTGTGGTCATCTCTGACTGTTCATTTTCTCTACACATGTCAAAAGCACTGCCCAATCTTACTGTTTCTTCTTCTCTCCATTCCTCTCTGCCCTTCTATCAACCCTCCTCATTGTCTAATCTTCGATGCGCACTGATCTATTGGCTCCTTCCTTGCTGCCTGCAAATATGGTCATATTTTCCTCAGTGTTTAAAAAACAAAATAAAAAGCCCTCTCACTATTACCTTACCAGCTAGCAATCACCTTATATCTCTCCAATCCCTTTTTAAGTTAAATTCCTTGAGAAAAGTATTTATAGACTTTGCTTCCTAGCTTCCCTTTTCATTGATTTAAACACTTCAAAATCTAGCTTCTTGACCTCATCATTGAACTGAAACCACTCTCTCCAAAGTCATCAATGATTTCTTAACTGCCAAATATAATGGTCTTTTTTCAATCTTCATCCATCTTGACCTTTCTGCAGCTTTTAACACAGCTGTTTGGTGTTCTGGTACTTCTAAACACTCTCTTCAGATTTTGGTGGCATTGCCTTCTCCTGTTTCTTCTTCTCTCTAAACACGTAAGTCTCCTTTGTTCAACGTTCCTTCAGTTCATACTGGAGTTATCCTCCAAGGCTCTATCCTGGGCCTGTTTCTCTTCTTCCTTTATACTATCTTGCTTGATTTCATCAGTTTCTATGGGGTCAGTGATCATCTACAGGCAAAAGACTCCCACATATACATATTCAGTCTTAACCCCCCTTTCCTAATCCTAAACATGTATCCCCAACTGCCTTTTGGACATCTTGAGCTAGATGATGGTATAAAACTCAACGGGTTCAAAACAAACTTGCTACCTTTTCCCTCTTCTCAACTTCCCTGTTATTGTCAAAGGCAGCACTATCGTCCCCATCACCCAGACTCGTCCCCTAGGTTTCATCCTCCACAACTCTCAAGTTCATTCCATACATCCAATCTATTGTCAAATTTTGTTCTTTATATATGTCCCTTTCTCTCCACTCATACAGTTGCCACACAGATGGAGGCCCTCATCTCACATGCAAACTAAAGTAATATCCTGTAGGCTGAAATCCTTGCCTCAAGGCCCCTCTCCCCCAACCCATCCTTTTCTCAGGGACCCAGGTGATTTAACAAAGGGCAAGTCTATCCTGTCACAGCCCTATTCCTCCCTCGCCGTGCCCCTCCCCCTCCCCCCCAGTCTCCAATGACTCCCTATTATATGCAGGGTCAAATATGAAATTCCCTATTGGGCATTTGAAGACCTTCCCAACCTAGTCTCTTGCTAACTTTCCTTAGACTTCATTGCTCTGAGAGGTATCCTATGATGCAGTAACACTAACCTTTTTGCTGTTTCTCAAATATAACAGTCCATCTCTCAACTTTATATTTTTTACTAGCTACCTCTCTTGTAGCTCTGAGGGTTGGTCCATGATTCTGCCTTTGTAACCCCAGACACACAGTACCAAATAAAGTACATGGTACTTTTCTAGGTTCATTTTCTCCATTTATTTTCTAGGTTCACTTCCCAGATATGTAAAAGAAACTATGGGAAAAGATAATCAATGTTTTCTCTTCACAGTCAAACTGAGCTCAGAAAAATGGGACTAAGTATGCTCTAAAAGTAGGGCACACAGACTATTCTGATTTGAAAATGATACTGAAAAAGCAACTTTACAAAAAGGAAAGCCTAAGCCACACATCTCTCTACTCCATCAGCCTCTCATCTCTGCAAGCAGCTGGTAAGAGATATATTAAGGTCTGGCACCATCAATCCTCCCTTGCCTGGCTATAAATCAAGAAAAAACATTGCTTATATTACATCACCCAGCAGAAACCATTGCTTCTAAATGCATCACCACAGGTAAAGTTTATCGTGTTTAAGAAGATATCTACTTATCCATCTACTTCTGTTCTCCCCACATCCACCAGCTCTGTGACTGTACTTCCATCCCAGTGGATGCGGGTCAGACTTACAGTTTCCAAGTCACTAATAAATTTCAAAAAGACAAGCTCTCTTCTCCCTTTTGGGTTTGTCCCTTAGACCTGAGCAAATGTCCTGCTGTTGATTCTCTTCTGGTTCCTACTTGCTCACTAATGCACTAGCAGGCATTACTTCAGTGAGTGGGAACTGGTCATCAGTGGGGCTGGATGAGGTCAAAAGCTACAGGTGCCCAGCCCCCTCACAGTGCTTTGTTCTTTACATGCACATCTGGTGGGGCAGAAAAATGACTTGTTTCTTGTCAGGAATTATTAGATGTTTATTGATATTTAGAACTACTGTTTATGCAAAACAAAACAAAAAAACTCCTATTGACAAAAGGAGGGAATCTTTATCTGCTAACCTAAAGCATTATTAGGCATTTTATTCTCCTCTTTTTTCCATTACATGAGTAAGTCATCCAGAGCAAACTACATTTAACTGGGAAACCTGAGAATTTTACCTTCTCAAGAGTCAGAAAAATTGACACCTCTAATTTAGAGTGGGGGGAAAAGCCCTACAAAGGAACTGCAATCAAAAGGTATAGGTCTTATTCTCTAGTCTGCTATTATCTATTCATATAGGTTCAACAATCCATTAAAACAACCTTTGTGCCTTAATTTCTTCATTTGTCAAATGATACAATTCTTAGCTTTATTAGGGGATCGCTGTAAAATTAAAATTAGATGGCAAAAGCACTCGGGAAAATTAAAAATACCATAAGAATGTAAAGAAGCATTTATTACTACAATCCTCGTCACCTCAGAATATTTCAGCAACAGTGAGAATTGTCCAAGGTGAGTTGAGAGAGTGATGATTCCCACACATTTACTTGTATGAACCTTCTAACCTAGGTGTCAGACTCATGGCCTACAACACCTCTGAGTACAGCTAGAACCAGATTAAAATGTAATTGGGGAATATTTAACAAAATAAATGAGACTACAGTAAAACAGATGCTAATATGTGGTTTACTAAGTCAATATGCAGCCTGCAGGGATTCTTATGTTTGGTTTGGTGGTCCCCATTTCTGAGTCCGACACCACTCTTCTAACCTGTCCATGGTTAGCACACGGGAAGGATCACTTTACAAGAAGAAAAAACATTTCTCCATAATGGCCAGTATTAAGTCTGTTCTTCTCACTCTGCCTGACAGAGCATTCTGCTGCTTATCACTCTCGGTAATTTAATAGATATAAGCCGTTTATTGGCAAGCTACTCAAAAGAATAAATAATACCTAATGACGACTGCCCGCAGTTTAATTAGCTCATGATTGAACTTTTCACAGTATTGCCATAAACATTAAATTACTGCCCTTCTCCAGAGCTGTCATGGAAGGAATCATTGTGTTAGTTGTTAACCATGAAGCTGAAATAATTCTTCAAGATTACAGACCTATAGTCACACACAGAGATACGGAACAAGCCTTAACTCCTGCTTTTAAAAAATGGGTTATTTTTATATAGCTAGCACAAGGTTTTAATTTAAATAAAAATCAGAATGAGCATATGTCCAAACACATCATTTGTATTACAACAGTCATTAAACATCTCTGAATCTTTGGAAAATGTGATTAGCATAAACTCTGCATATTACCACTAGGTTTCAAGTTCCTGCTCTGGCCTCTCGTCTGAGCTGCCATTTTCTGACTGCGTGATGTTGCAAATAAATTTTCCTTTTGGCATGGCTCAGCTGTCAGGCACCTCTGTTCTATAATGAACCCATGAATTACATCTCCCTGGTCTGACATTTCTGGTCTCACACATCAAAATATTGTTCTTCAATTGTAATTTATAACTTAATTTAAATGTCCCTTTGACTGTGACCTTTTTAGATCAAAATGGCATTGCATCTGGCGGCTTCAACTCCAGCAAGGCATCCTTTAGCAATTATAGTCATTAGGATGGCTGTAGAAAAGTCTCTGTGAGGTAGACTGCACACTATTAAATAACGAGCCCATCAAGAACATTTCTGGATTTCAGAGTGTTTCCTCAGTGCAAGATTTGTTCCCTGTACGTGAGAAAGAACTGCCAAAAATCCATAAGGGAAGCAGAGCCAGAGAGAGACATTGTCTCTACTTAAGCTGTACTTGTCACTCTATCTTCTGAGGAAGAAGTCCTCTTCTTTTCCCTTAATATGTCAGCCCTCAAAAAACATTCAACACAATCCTTATTTCAGGGTCAGTGACAACACATGTTCATGTTTGATCTGGGGGCAGAGGTGAGAGAAGAAGGAGTCATTCACGTCCCAGAAATGATGGTGACACAAAAACAAAAGGTGTGAGGGTTAGGAAATACATCCAGGCTGCAAGCAGTTGTGTTGAGGCACGGGAAGTGTCGAGGGCGCTGGAACCAGCTGGGTCACGTGGAGTTCAGAGCACTGCTCAAGGTTCTCACTCGTGTAGCTTACCAGGTGTTTCAGATTAGTGTCTCCACACCCTGGGGCCTTCATGCCCTTGTGACTGTACCTCCCCTCTCACAATTTTGTTCAGCTGGGCTTTGTCATGTGTGGTATATGGCTCTGGGGTATATATAAGGCTTAAGCCTTGGGAGTAGTTTGAAGTCTGCCTTAAGATCTGGCTGTAAAGCTTCCCCATGGAGAAGACTTAATAAACTTTCTCTGCTTGCACCTGCAAGCCTCCACTCTCCTGTTCTTAAAATGTGCTAGCACCTACTTGAGTAAGGTAAGTAACTGGCTCCCCTGCAGGCAAGTTAGGGTACTTTGATAGAGAACTCTGGCAAAAAAGGCATCAAAAAAATCTGATATTTAAAAGCAAAACACAAAAAGGCTGATGGAAGAAAAAGTGCTGGCTCACTACTACTAGTTTTAAAAAAAATAAAGTTTGCTAAGATTAAATATTTAAGCACCAAAGAGTGAAAGATTATTTAGACATTTCTGTGAGTGACCATTTCAACATGAAAAATAAGCCCCTAGAATGGCAACCCTTGATATATGAAAACAAATAGAAGTAAATCACTTAGTTAATTTTTTGGATGGTATTAAATAGTCCTTGATCATAGACTGACTTTGCTGAACTTCAGACAGATTTCAACGACCTTAAGAAACTCAATATTAATTCTCTGTACCACCTATCAACTAGTGGTACACTCTTCCAGACCAACTAAACAGGTTTTCTTTCTCTGACAACAAGAGTAAAAGTCACTGACTCTTTTAATGGTGGTATAAGGAAGCAAGCACTTGTATAATGGGAAGCAGTGGCAATACTTGCATAGAAAACTTATTTCATATGGTCTTCTATTTTACTGAGTATAAAGGGGCTCTTGCAATATTCCCAAAATGCAATCCAATATGATGAGGCAGCTTTTCAGAACTGGTTAATGAATCTAATCTTACTTTAAAAATTTTAATAAATACTTCATTCATACATTCACAATTTAACATAAAATACAATTTAACCACGAACAGTCATTTGTACTCAAAACCCTGCTTTCCTAGAAGCACAGAATCCTAGAGATAATGAAATGTTAGCTCACCTAATCAAGTTCCCCCCTAATACGAACATCTCTTTTCTAGTCACATCCTGGAACTGCTTGAATATTTTCATTGGCAGGAGGCTCACTATTTCACAAAAGCAAACTGATTCAATGTAAGATGTTCGAAGTACAAGAAAGTGTTCCTTGTATGGAGCTGAAATTGAATTCTACCTCCCTGAAATGTCCATCCAACAGTAGCTCCTAGTTATGCCCTCTAGAGAAGGACAGAACTGGTGGGTACCCTAACTGCTGGTCTTAGGTTAGAAGCTCCTGGAAAACAAAAATCTGGCCTAACTAATTTTGAACCATGATGAAGGAAATCATGAAAAATGGCACTGAATTACAGCATTTTCCTCATTAAAAGTCATTATCATCTAGTGTGCTATTTTCATTTCATCTGTTAGATTATGTAGAAACAACCTCAAACTCTTGACAAAGGTAGATGATTGGTACATAGGATGGCAAGTAGGACAAAATCTGGCAGGATGAATTTTTTGATTAGGGAAGAAAAACATTTAAGGGAGAGGCAGGAAACATATAAAATAAATCTACTCTCCAAATTATGTTACCGGGGGGGTGGGGGGGGTTATCCTTCAGTAAAGACAATTAAGACACAATTAGGAAACCCTCTTATTGTATCATTCCCTACTTTGGCATCCTGACTTTCTTCCATCTTCATCAGGTATCAAGTGGCAGATCTTCCCAAGAAGATATTTGTCCTAACATTATTCCTACAGCATAATTTCTGGCAATGAAACTAGTGTTTCTTAACCTAATCCCAAATCTGGGTCTTTTATTGTTATTCAGATCCTGCATGACCTGGTTTCCCAATACCAGAACAACTAGTTGGCAAACACAGACTCGTAATCTGCTGATGAATTGCTTCCTTTGCCAGAGGAACATAACCCATGTATTTTCTTCACGTTAGCACAAAACTTAAATAAAAATCAAATGCTATTGCTAGTCTCAATAATAATAAAAACCAGTGGGAAGATAATATTAATTTCCTGTCTAGTACATTCTTACTGCCTACATTTTAGCGACTCTAGAACAAAATAATCTAAATTATTTCCCCCCTTTGCATCTGCTGTGTGGTCTCACAGCTTTCACAATGCTAACTGGAAAGCAGAAGCCAATATAAGAATCTTGTATTTTCAGTGCATGAACTTGAAATAGGATGCCAGCTTTGAGAGAAATGTGAAATTCATTTCCTTCTGGCTTAAAAGTCATGACTTACAGAATGGTCCAAGAGGCTCAGCAGAGACACTGGAGAGAAAGTGGGCAGGGGTAGAAAGTAGTATTTTACTTTAATATGGACTTTGTTTTTTCTACATAACCTCTCGCCCTCCCCCCCCCCCCAAAAGGTTTTGCTGTGAGGCAAAGAAATACTTGAAGTTGTCCCCTCCTTCCCCCATCCCATCCCAGAGCCTTCCAGCCATACAATGGATTATTTTTCAACAAAATCTGGCCAATTCAAGACTATACTTCGCAGGAATTTGTCCTTGTCCATCCAGGTATTTGTTGCAAGATAGCTCACACTCATTCATCTACTCCAATTCAATCCAACTTTCTCAGAATAATGTGTGGAATTGATCTCTGACAGCAGTAAAATGTACTGAATTTATAAATCTGAGTAAAATTACACAATTATCCCACTAATTTTTTAAATGACTGCAATACAATCCCCATACTTACTTGACAAAGCTGTTATACAGTACTCTTTTGAAAATAACCCTCTAAGATAAATATATGCTTTGCCTGCATCCTCTCTAAACAATTTCAGGGTATTGTAAGGTTGGAATGGTCAAATACTCCATCACAGACCATTTGCTGTAGCCTTTTGGCTCCTTGGCCCAGTAAGAGTGGTATTCTTTTTAAAATGAACAGTATTTGTCTCAATGGGCCAGTTATTTATTTAGCACAAGAGATATGCAAGACAATTATAGAAGATATAAGAAGAAAGACTCTTCCTCTTCTCTGGAGAAGCTTGCCCTAAGGCCCGGTAAAGTCTAAGGAGTAAGAATGACTTGTCCACAGGAGTTTGTCCTTTACAGAAATTTCTAGCATATGTTTAAGGAGTTTTCTTTGGTTTTCATGCTTGGTGTATCAGTAGTAAATGAACAAGAAAATCTATTCCACTAGCTGCTAGTAACTAGCAGGTTAAGACAGATGGTAATTTGTATGGGTGACATCTCCCAAATAGTGGAATTTTCCAAAGTTGATATAACAGTGCCACATTTGTCACTCAAAATGACAGTCTACCATGTAACACTTTGTTCTGCAAATGCAGAATAATCTTATTAGCACACGGAAGCAGGCCTTAGCATGTATTAGCTGGACAGTCTCACCTGGCTACTTGGTTTTTAAAGAAAGAAGAAAGATCACAGTGGAAGATAACCACATATTGGCATACATCAGCAGATGCCAGGGTATCCAGTTAAAGATAGAGACCAACCGAAACTGAATTTTTTAGCCATTTTAATCATCTCCCCATTTTATCAAAGCAATAGCAGTTGCTCCTTCTTCTCTGGAGGGAAAAGCTGAAATTCTAACAAACTGGGCTTTATGTGCAGAAGTTATCTTTCCCCTTAAAGGCAAAGAGTCTCAGAAGAAGGGAATAATCACACGGGGAGATAGCCAGTATTTCAAATGAAAAAACAGGTTGATAAATACCCTAGCCATTCAGACTAGGACTGAGAGTCTGTTAATAGAAGATCAGAAAACAGACAATCAAACCAATAGCTAACATTCCTCCCTTTTTAAACAAGGAATAGAATAAAAATGTGTAATTTAACCCCAAGTTAACTAATACAATGAATAGAAACATACATGCTTTGATGCTTTATTAAATTATTATTAGGATGATTATTAAATCCACTAATTTAGTGGTTGGGGAAAGAGAGAAAAATGTCATATAAGCAATCCAACACTAAAGAAACACATCTCCTTGGCCTGCTATGGAAAAAACCAATGAGAGAAAGTCACCTTTCGGTTCCTTCAGTGCTAGAAATGATGATGATGTTCAACACTCATCACCTTTGAAATCTTCTAAAAATTGGCAGATATAGGACACTAACCTTCCACATCAGAGCAATGACAAATCTGCCAGTGCTGATGTTTGGAAACCTCCTTTCTCAGCAGTTTTGATAGATTTTGAAAATAAAAAGCTAGGCAATATCCAAATGTTCTGTTCATTAGACATCTCTCCAAATATCATTCCCTGTGACCAACACGTTCTTTTAAAGAAAAGGTTGGGCTGCATTCTTTTCATTTTTGCATCTGCTAAAACAATGAGACAATGCTAAACAGAGAACCAGCAGAATGTCATAGCACAGCAGCCAGCAAAAGCTTGGACTGTTCCCCTTTCCATTCCTGAAAATTAATAAAACCCTTTTCTATATTCTGGGTATTCATTTTAAAAGTCAAGCTAATGTGCTCAGAAGCAAAAAAGTATTCTCAAATTCCAAAATAGGTAAGACCCAAGGACAGGATAGGATCAGTGAAAAACCTGCCAAGAAGCCAGAAGGGTGAGTCTAGCTGCAGTGCCTCCATTCCTGGGAAGCCAGCATGCTGTTGGTTTTTTATGTTAAGACCTGTTCCCCTGTTCCATTTTGAACATGGAATTAGAAATTAATGAAGGCGCGCACTCAATGATAAGGACTTCTTTTAACGTCATTAATTATATCAGTGAACCATAATTTTCAGCCCATGACATTCAGACTTAATAGCTTCAAAAATTTTGTGCAAGTGCACAGTTTTCATCTTTTTAAATCAGAGTAGATGCTATACATGTTTTGTATAGTGAACTAATTTTTAAGCTTTACGGAGACCACAGAAATGAAAAATCAATCCTATTTTTAGTCAGAATATACTTTAAAGATTAGAGAAAAAAAAGAGTACAGGCTGATTGATTACTTCTATTAAAATGATGGTTTCAGAGGTTGGAGAATGAAGTACAGATGTGAGAGCTTAGTTCTCCAGAACAAAGAAAAGAAAACCTGATTACCAAAATGAAAAGTGAATCTTGGGCAGAAAATGTCTGGCAATCACTGAGCCAGACTAAGCTTCTCTCCACCCTGTAGCAAAAAGGAAAGGAGGGCTCATTAAAATTTAAGTTAAGGATAACAAGAAATTCAACCACTATAATAATCAAGGCAACCAGCAAGTTAAAAAAAGGGTGGGTCTGAATTTTATGAAAAACAATTAAGATACTAATAAACCAGGTTTCTACTTACATAGTTTTTATGAACTACAATCATCTGTTTAAGTGGAATTATCACCTCAAAGTGTGGGCTGGCTTAATTCAACATTTATCACCTACTGCTGTACATGGGATGGCAGGAACAAAGGAAATCAAGATTATTCAGACATATTTTCATTTATTCTGGACAACAAACAATTGGAGGCATAATTTTTTTTATTAAATCAAACACCCAAATGTAAGCAAGACCCCCAGTACATGTCTTTTTCATGGATACAGGCAGGAAAAACCTGGAGCCCAAGAGCAAGGGCAATGGTTCAGCCCTCCTCTCAAATGCCTCAAGGTGGCAATACTAACTCACTGTATATATCAAGGAGCCCAACTCAACTGAAGAGCGGGACAAACAGTATGCAAATATGCACACGACTGCTCAGAAGGACAAGCCTAACCACCTTCTGCATCTTTTAAAAATGTTTACTTACAATTGTTTTTGCAATGATTAATAAAGAACAAAAACCAAGCTGCCCCTTTGCTAATACAGAATTACAGGGCAAAGGTGTCAAACACAGTTGGGTGGGGCCCAGACCACTGGCTTCTGTGGTATGAACCAGATTAAAATGCAATTGGGAAATTTTTAACAAAATGAATAAAAATACAAGGAAAAATGGTACCTGAGTCAACATGCAGCCCACAGGGCTCCTTATGTAGGTTAGTGGCCTTCCTTTCTATCCGAGTTGGCCATCACTGGTATAGAACAACCCCTAAAGTCACAGCCCCTGTGACCAGGACAGAGATCCTCAACAGAGGACAGAGTTAACTAGCATCTCAGTATCGTAAAAACCTCTGACAGCAGTATGGGTAGACCCTGCAGTGTTGCTTCGCCTCACCAATTTCATTAAAAAGCAGCACATATTTGTATCCCGACAGCATGTCCCCATGATCAAGCCCCAAACCCTCTCTTCTGTAGCTTCTCTGGCAGCAGTAACCTAACAGCGGGCTGCCACCAGACACAGAGAGCAATCTGCTTTTCACTACTTTTACCTCCTGCAGGAGAGAGACCAAGGGCAGCCAGGGAAGGGCTGAGGCCTACTCCTTCCCATCAAAGAAGAGTAGGATGTGGGCATCATGTTCTGGTACAGACTGCAGCACTAGCAAGGACACTGCTAAGCAGCTATCAGCCTGTGGATCAGGGGGTGGTGCCCTGCTATGGAGGGAGAGTGGGTGGTGGGTGGAATATTCACTAATGTCCCATTAGAGGTTAGCTTTCTTAGATGATAATTCATCAGGCTGTTATCTCATGGGACTTCTCAGGGTCTCCATCTGGAGAAAAAGGTTCAAATACTTTATCTCTAGGGCATAATTCTTACCTTAGGTACAACAGAGAGATTAAGAAAAGTGGAAATAAATGTCCAGTCCTCCATCTTATGGGACACATGATTTATATAAGCTAACTTCCCTCCCAAAAGAATAAAGATTCTTGATGGCAGGGATTATTTCAATTTGTCAATGAATCTAAGCACAGGGTTTAATATATGGTAGGGATATAATAATTGCAAATTAAAAGGAAAAAAAGGGATATTAATTATCTAGAACACTAAAAGCATAAGTGAAAAAATACTGCCTGAAAGTGAAGGAGACAGAAAGAAGACAAATAAAAGCTCAACATGTGAGCATTCAGTACCTCATGGCATCAGTACGGTGCTGCATAATACATTAATTAGCATTCATTCATCTCTGAATTATTAAGCAAATGTTAAATCCGGTTGAGTTTTACAGAGATTTTGAGTTACAAATTTTCTCCCCATCTTCTCCCTACACACCACCCCAAAACTGCCATCCCATTGTATAATCCCTCCCCCAATCTATTCTCTCCTATGTCCTCCCCCATCACCCCTCTGACTTTCTGGTAGGCCAGGATGGATCTCCCTACCACAATGCCTGCGTATCTTAACTCGAAGTTGGATGTAGTTAAAAATAAAAATAATAATAATAATAATTATATACATATATATTTTTAATATTTGATTATAAAACTTTAAATTCTAGATTCTTTCTCTTCCTCCCTCATCACCCACCCCCACTGGAAGGACAAGCAATTAAATACAGGCTGTACATGTGTAATTATGCAGAACCCCTCCACAATGGGCATATTGTGAGAGACTGATTATATGTCCCTCCTTCCTATTCCACCCCCCTTGTTC